>JALHBZ010000150.1:279445-369534 GCA_024340015.1 Tolypocladium ovalisporum | reverse complement strand
GGGGGGGGGCTTGGCTTACACGCTGTGCCCTCAGCTCGGCACTCCGCACGCACTCCCTGGGCACGTCGCTATTCAGGGCCCGCGGGCGGGTGGCGCTTGGCAATGACATGCAAATGGGCGACTATCTAGGTGGTAATTACGGACTACGGGTTACGAGTAATTTGGAACTCGGCGCAGAAATCCCTTGCGCGCGCTTGTCCTTGAATATTTGTTGTTGCATTGGGAGTAACGCGTACGAATCCCCAGTGCCGACCGTTCGACACCTCCAACAATTCGTCATTCCGTGTCGTCACCACCGCGTCTCCGCGTCAGACGCATGTGGGGAGATGGGCACATAGATCCGCTTCCCACAGCAATGTCCGGCTCGTATTGTGCGCAAAGGATTTACCGCGGGGCGTTTGCAGGGGTGACCTTGGCCTTTCGAGCCAAATCGTCCATCGGTCGGCCCAGGTGTCGATGCTGAACCAGCACCAACCCGTTGACGCGCATGCCAGTTGCAAAAGTGGCGTTTCAAGACTGGCAATAGTTGCGCGGCAGGGGCTTGTCTGCAGCAATGGGCCAGTCCTGGGCCAGGCTAGCTCATCGGGCAGCACGTCCTTCATCAGCCTATGCTCCGATCAGGAATTTACGAGTAATACTTCATTGCCCAAAAACCAGCCCCGTCTGGGCCCTCTTTGATTGCCCTGAAGCTCATTGGTGCCCTGTGCCCGGTTTGGGACCGGCGGCGGAGGTCGGGCTCGTCATCAAGTCCGCTCCGGTGTCTTGCTGCTCACAAGCCGGGCGACTTCAAGAGTTCCACCGGCACGAATACGCGTAGCGACTCGCAGAAGCCGTATGGACAAGTGCCGTCCGATCGAGAGAACGAAAGCTGGTCCCATCGGACGTTCATGCGCTCGCGACACGAGTAGTCGTTGCCCAAAATGCAGCACCTGGCATCTCATGAAGCAGAGCCTCGCAGCTATGCAGATGCAGATGCGCATCGTCGTCATCTTGAATCGCAACTCCAGAAAGTCATTTTAGAGCTTCCTCAGGATAGCTCAGACTGACAAAGGCTGTTGTACCATGAGTACGAGTACCGTGCAATTTCTGGCCGAGCAAATGCAAATTTGCAAGCAAGTGAGATGGCAGCCGGAGCCGTGGTGCGCCAGCTCACCGCAATTCGCAACGGCTCCAGTGCTGCGGACGTTGGGCACCGAGGCATCAAGACTCTCTACCAGAAATACGTGCTAGCACCACCGAGGCGCGTAGCCCACCGCTCGAGGCGACCCGCGAGCCTGGTCCTCTTGTGGCGCCACATCCGCCACCCCCACTACATGTACAGCGAGACTGAGAGTCGAAGCATCGTCATTGAGGCTCAAACTTGGAGGGGCATCATGCTTCATGCCAACATCAACCCACATCTAGATTCTGCTGGCCGTTCAGGCATCCCCCCTCTCCCGACCGCGGCTACACCCTTCTTTCGTGTTTGAAGCGCAGCGAGCAGTCTTTCGACATCATGAAGCTCGTCGCGCGCAAGGTCTCGACGGACCTCGAGGAGGAGCAGGTCTCGCTGCTGCCCGAGGATCCTGAAGACATGGTCAGTTCATCGTTCGCCATGCAGTTGGGACACGACTTGGCTTACTTGCTTCCCCCTTCCAGTGGCATGCGTACAATCTCATCGTTGTCGGCGACATTGTCAACGCCCACGCCATCCGCAAAGTCGTCACGATAAATAACGGCACGGGGGCCGCCGCCGCAGAGCGAGTTCACACCGACTTGACGATCAAGGTCAAGTCGACCTTTTTCGATCCAGTCATCTCCTCCCTCCGCGTCTCCGGCGTCGTCGTCTCGGAAAACGACCACGTCGCTCGCGGCGCCCACCATACCCTCGATCTCGAAGTCAGCCGCTCATTCACCGTGATAAAGCCCGACGGCTGGGACTCCGTCTCCAAGAGCACCCTGGCCCAGGCCCTCGCCGACGACAAGCATGGCGCCATGGCGGCTGTGGTCATGCAAGAGGGACTCGCAAACATCTGCCTCGTAACCCAGTTCCGCACAGTGCTCAAGACGCGCGTAGAGAGCGTCGTTCCCAAGAAGCGCGACACGGCCTCGGAGCAAGACGCTGGCCTGAAGCGATTCTTCGACAAGACACTCAACTCCCTGCTCCGCGCACTCGACTTTTCAGGCGAGCGGCCCTTGCTCTTGGCAAGTCCGGGCTTCGTTGCCGGTGATTTCAAGGAGTACATTGCCAAGCAAGGCCGCGACAAGTCCGACAAGGTGCTCACGGCCATTGCGAAGCAGGCTGTCGTGATACACGCCAACTCGGGCCACATCCACAGCCTGAACGAGGTGCTCAAGAGTCCCGAGGTCCTGGCCAAGATGAACAACATGAACTACGCCAAGGAGGCCCAGGCCATGGACAACTTCTTCGACCTCTTGAAATTCGACGACGGACGGGCCTGGTACGGGAGCAAAGCGGTCGAGCGCGCCATTGCCGATGGCGCGGTCGGGCCCGGCGGAGGCATGCTGCTCATAAACAACTCGCTCTTCCGCAGCCAAGACCTGGAGACGCGCAAAAAGTACGTGGCGTTGGTCGACAAGGTCAACTTTGACGGCGGTGACGTGCGGATACTGAGCAGCGACCACGAGAGCGGGCTGCGGCTGCAGATGATGGGGGACATCGCCGCGACGCTAAACTACCCCATGCTGGACCTCGACGATGATGGAGAGGATGAGGAAGCAGGGGCACCAGAGGTCCGGGATAATGGTGCAAGGCACGAAGAAGATGACGGCATGTTGGATAGTGTCATCTAGCCTAAGGTACCTTGATGAAATCGGTAGGACATGTACTGTGCACCGTAACCGACGGAGAGGCTGACCCCGCCAGAAGTCGTCAGTGACCAAATGAAGTTGGGGTTCAACCTGCATGCAAATGGGTTCGTCGTGCCCCAAGTGAAACAAGTGGTCGTCCTTTGGCATCCATTCCCTTGTGTTCTTGTCCTGCGAACCAAGCATCTCGGTCGGCCTTTGGCTCCGACGAGCACTACGCCGGGCGACGCCACCCCGCTGCCGCAGGCCCCAGCGGGGTGTCTCAATGACGGAAGTATTATGCCACTTTGCATCACCCTCTAACCACCTTTCCTCATTTCGCATTCTGTTCCACTGTCACATTGAAAGACGAGCTCTCATTCAACGACGCATCCAACAATTTCTTCATCTTTCCGTGATAGAAAAAGCAGTGGCTGGAGACAATGGCGTCCAAGCTCAGTCTCAAGTCTACCATCAAGCTCAACTCTGGATATGAGTTGCCTCGTCTCGGCTTTGGAGTAGGTTGAATCACTCCCCCGTTGTGTACACTTGAGCTCACATGAACTGCAGGTCTACAAGACGTGAGTTCTTCTGACGGATGGCCTGGTGTCGTGAACTGGAGCTCACCTGACGCAACAAGTCCCAAGGAGCAGTGTACGGATGTCTGCAAAGAGGCGTTGAGACTCGGGTACCGCCACGTGAGTGTCTTGCACCGTGTCCAAGGGGTCATTCTCACTCAAGTCTGACATTGCACCTTCAGATCGACTCGGCATCGGCCTACCGCAACCAGGGCCCGGCTGCCGCCTCGATCCCCGCGTCCGGCATCCCTAGGAGCGAGGTCTTCTTCACCACAAAGGTGCCCGTGCGGGAGAACCCTCTCGGCTACGAAAGCACCCTCAAGCTGGTGGAGGTTGCGCTGGACGAGTCCAAGCTCGGCTACCTCGACCTCGTGCTCATCCACTCGCCCTACGGTGGCGTCGAGAACCGCAAGGGCGCGTGGCGCGCGCTCGTCGAGTCCGTCGAGGCCGGCAAGGTGCGCTCCATCGGCGTCTCCAACTACGGCGTCCACCACCTCGACGAGCTGGAGGCGTACATTGCGCAGCTCGAGACGGAGCGCGGCGGCAAGGGCAAGGGCGGCGTCATCTCGGTCGGCCAGTGGGAGATTCACCCGTGGCTCACGCGCCCGGACATTGTCAAGTGGTGCCGCGCGCGCAACGTCGCCGTCCAGGCCTACTGCCCCATTGTGCGCGGCGAGCGCTTCGGCGAGCCCAAGGTCAAGGCGCTGGCCGGCAAGTACGGCAAGACCGAGGCCCAGATCCTGCTGCGTTGGAGCCTACAGAGGGGGCTCGTGCCCCTCGTCAAGAGCGTGACGCCGTCGCGCATCGCCGAGAATGCCGGGCTGTACGATTTCGAGCTGGCCGAGGCCGAGGTCGAGGATATCGCCACCACCGACTACAGAGTCTGCGCGTGGGATCCTACCGTCGAGCCGCTGGAGAAGTAGATTCGGGAAAAGGTCGAGCGCATGCGCGTGGAGATGAGAGGGGCGAGGAGTGCAAAGTAGACGAGCAGTGAGATTGATGATGCATGCGCGACGACCAACGACAGCATGACAACAAACCGACGTCAATCTATGCATCACGCCTGCGAGGAATTGGTTTGCTTTTCCATGGCTTTACAAAAATCCTACTTTTATTGAGAGCAATAGTGATGCGCCCAGGCGGCATGCGCATGTCCCATGTAGGTCATCACGTGATGACGCTCCTCCCTCGTGTCCGAGCTCCGTCGCGTTGCTCCGCGTCCGCGTCAGCCCCCAGCAAAGATGCACCACCATACTCCGTAAAACCCCGTCGTGCTCGCATCGGCATGCCCGCCGCGTCGCCAAAATGCCGGTGCAGCGGACCTTCACCCTCATCCAGCCCATCGCGGGCCCGTCCGGCGGTGACTCGTCGCGGCCCATGACGTCGAAGCAGGTCCGCAAGGCCTATCAGGAAGCCAACCGCACCCCGAGGCTCTCTCGTGCCGAGCGGACAAGGCAGGAAAGGGCCGAGCAGGAGCGTATCCGCAAGGAGTATGAGCGGGACAAGGCCGCCGCGAGGGCGCGGGCTACCCGTGAGAAAAAGCAAGACAAGCAGCTGGCGGAGCGGGAGCGCAAGAAGAAGGAGGGGCTGCCCCTGGTGAGCGTGCGGCCGAGCCAGGATACGATTGCCAGATTCCTGCGTGGCAATGGCTCGGGGAGAAAGCGGGATGCTGCTGGTCAGCAAACGCCAGAGGCACCGCCGGCGGATGGAGCCAAGCAGCGGCTGAGCGAGGACGCTCCCAACGGACATCAGGGCCCGGGTGGGCGGAGGGAGGAGCTGGACCTAATACCCGAGGACGATGAGCTCGAGCTAGACTTGTTATCCAAGGAAGACGAGCTCGAGCTAGAAATGACGAAACAGCTGGACGCGACGACGACACACAAACAGCAGGCCGAGATGGAACCCGCAAACGAGCAATCAAAGCCTGCCGCCGCGGAGCACCGCCTACGGAACCGACCCGGCGAAGCAACTACATACGAGCTGGACCTCGGCCTGCGAACCAGCATCCCACAAGCAATGCTGCCGCGGCAATCTGACGTGAAGAAACCGTCGTCACAAAGCCGCCGGGCAGAGCCACCCTCGCCGCCACGACACTCACCACCGCTGAGCACTCAGGCGATCCTGCACAACTTTGACGACTTTTTCCCATCATCTTCTCAGCAAGAGCGCGAGCTGCAGGACGAAAAGACGACCACTCCGTTTTTGGCTGCATGTGCAAAGCAGCAGCAGCAGCAGCAGCCGCCGCCGCCGCACCCAGCCAGACAGGACGAGACGACAAGTCCGACCCCGTCACGCTTCTTCACGTCCTCGGGCTCGCACGAGCTCATGTCCCTGGCCCTCCAGCGCAGCCGCCGCTCCGCCGCGCTCGAGGAGATTCACCGCAAGGAACGGCTGCAGCTCAACGCAGTCGAGCAGGCCAAGCCTGGCAAGGCAGCACGGCGCGCCACCCGCCTTCAATGGACCACTGCCGTGGCGCCCAAGCTACCCACCAGGAAGGAAGCAGCAGAGACGTTGGACGCAAACAAAGAGAACGTTGCGCCGCCGCCTCCTCCGCCTCCTCTCCATCTTCAAGCGGACCGCCTTGGCGCCGCTCCCAGCGCGTCACAGGAGTCAGAGTATGGCGGCGAATGGGTCGACGAGATAGCCTCGGAACTTGCGATATGACTTATGACTTTGACGACACGTTCCATTAGCATGGGAACGCAGCATCAGACTGTACCTGAAATTGGCGCGGGCGGACTTGGCATGATTCGGTACACGGCGGCGAAAGGGGTGACCTGTGCATATCATTAGCGGAACGGGGCATCAGCAGCATTGTGGGCAACGCTGGGCCTGGCGGTGCCCGGTTCAACATCAGAAGCGCGTTGCCCGGGTTGAGGACGCGAGATGACCATAGAAAACGAAATCGAAACACGATATGCATCCACGAGCCACCTTGTGCGGTCCACATTATACGTGGCCGTTCATCGAGCGACAAGACTCGAGCATCTTTCAGCCGAGTACAAGATTCTTGACGATTTTGAAAAAGCCTCCGACTCTCTAGACCTCACACCCGTGAGAACACTGATGCCATCCTTCTCTGTGCCAGCGCCCCCGGGTATCCTTTGTCTCATGAGACGTACAATGCCATGCATGCCCCCCCTCCCTAAACGCCGTCCATAATGGGTCATGGCCGTTGCGGCCCTTTGCTTCGTAAATTTGCCACGCTTTCCGAGTAACCACCCTCCCGCGAGCCAGCCTCTGCAACGTCACAGGTATATGCCAATCCATTCCGTCTTGGCCGCCACCTTGGTCTCGCAGTTGTCCACGGCACACCTCAGATCGGTGGGCGTGCCGCTGGGGAGCTTGCCACCCAGGCCACGGAACCCCACCCCGTCGGGTGCGGCTTTGGTCGGCCTGCGGTTCTCGAAACAATCGGCGCAATAAACCTGTGCCCAAAAAGTCAGCAACTCTGTTCCGGTTACGGTCATCAATGATGCGGGCAAACATACATGGCCACACTTTTTGACTGCCCAGAAATGATGTTCGCCAGGAGCCCTCTTCCGCTTTCTGCCCGTAACGGGGGCGCTCTGCATCGCCGCCTCGGAGGGATCGTAGGCCAGCTCCTCATTGCAAGCCGGGCAGATGGCCACTCTCTCCACAGTGTCCTCGGAGCCGGCACACGTGTCACGCGTAAAACCCTCGCGACACGGCGGGATCTCTTCCATTGGCGGCTTCGGACTGGGTTCTCTGGGGCTGATGGAAGCGGCAAAGTCGAGTGCTGTGCCGTTGAAGCCGGTTCTCATGAACTGTGACCCGATCAAGCCAGCTGCCATCTGACCAGCCATCTGCCTGACACCTCTAGCGAAACCTGCGTACAGGCCCACCCCGCCGTTGATGAACTCGAGCTCAATAAGCTGGTCGTTGGCAAGGCCGCCTGGTCGATGATGGTGATGGTGGTGATAGTGATGATGGTGACGCGGTCGAAGTTGGCGTGGGGGTTCTGCTGCTTGTCGGTCGTCATCGGGTGACTCGACCGTCAAGTCGATGAAGCTTGATCCAGGTGCGAACGTGTTGTCACTCCTTGCCAGCCGCGGGGGCGATATTCTTTGAGAGTTGGTCCGTCGCGGATTCCTGCCAGGCTGCGGTGGCAGCGTCCGTTGGTCCGCAGGAGAGTCGGGCTCTCCCGTCAAGTCGATGACCGCCGTAGCCGGTTGCCTGGGCAGCGGCGATCGATCCCATCGTGACGCTCTTCCATTCGGTCGGTCGGCACGCGGTGGCTGCGGAGAGGACGAGCGTTGGGGATTTAGTAAGTTCTCGATGTTGTTCCGCGGTCGACCAGGCGGGCTGTCATGGATCTCTATGAGGTCGTCATCGCCAGGCAATGCAAGCCCTCCCGACCGGACTCGCGCCATTCTGGGAGCCGGCAGTCAGAGTCCCAGGGGTCGCTCGATTATGTCGTGATCGATGGGAAAGAGACGGGCAGCAATGCCATGGAGAGGAAGAGTCGGGGCTTCAAGTATGCGTCTTCGTCGTGCGTTTCGGCCGCTGGAAACAGGCTGCAATGTCGGTCGCGTCGCTCGGTGGCAAAGAAGAACAGCAAAGCCTCGAATCGCTCTGCACCGCTGGATTCGCCCCCTCGGACGGCTTGAGGTGGCGGACAGCGGTCGAACGATGCCGCTTGATGACCTTTGAAGGAGTCTCGAACCCGATTTATTAGGGAAGAAGCCGACGCCACAGTAAGAGTGACGCGAAGAATATGTGGATGCGTGTTCAAGGCAGAGATGCTGATGAGGTGAGGTGGTGAAGACGTGGGGTGTGCTCAGGTTGGTCAGCGCCGTTGAATCCATCCATGCCTTAATCCGTGCTCCGTACGGGCAGTCAACAGTGAACTGCGTGGGCCGCACCAACCGCCAGCGCCTGTCCCGCCAGCGCCTACGGGCTCCACCTCGGCGCGAGAATGCCGTCCGGCACCCGAGGTGGCGAGGGAGGGACCCAGATACCGTAACTCCGTATTACTGCACGACCATGGCCACCGCAAGGGGCAGGAAGTTTGCACCGTGAATGATCGGTCATGAACAATGTTCGGAAACGCAGATCAATCGTGGTTTGCTTCGTGCATGCGCCACCGCAGTGTGGCCTCGCAAATAGATTCGTCCTGCGTCTCCGTGTGCCATCCGTCCAAGAATCCACAGAACGAAGATGCCCTTGTCCCTCCACGCCTAATATACAGCCGACTCGCATAGACTCTCCCGCTCTCTCCCGCTCATATTCTTGCTCGCAGAGTATGGGCCGTCTTTGCGGCCATGAAAACCCCCCTTTCCATTCCAGACATCCCAACGCTTATTCCTTGGCACCAAGCACACTCACAACGCCGTCTCCGTTCAGTGCCACCAGCTTCTTCGCAGAGGTGCCCCATCGGACGGCCACGGCGGGCATGGCATTTCTGAAAGGCTCACTCCACTTCTTGCTCGACTTTGCGTATTGCTGAACCGTCAGCCCCGACGCGCCACCCGTCGCCAGGAACTGGCCAGTGTAGTCCCAAGCCAGGGACTGTACTGAGCCCCCAGTCTCCAGCACCTTGGCCGTTGCTGCGTCTCCTTCTTTTCGGAGATCAAAGATGGTCACGGTGGTCTGTCCCTTGGCTGTGGCGGCCAGCCAGAATCCGTTCTCGGAGAATGCGAGGGCTTGGACGGGCGCGCCCAGCTTGAAGACGGCAGCTTGCTCCAGTGTCTTGGTCATGAAGAGCTTGACATCGCCAGAGGCGGTGCCGGCAGCGACGAGGTGCCCATCCGGGTGGAAGGCACAGGTTGTGAGGGCTGTCGGTGTTAGCGCACATATCGAATCAACTCCGCGGGGGGGGAATGCTTACAGGCGTCAGTGAAGACTCGGCTGACTCGCTTCATCGAGGCAAGATCGTAAAAGACGACGCTCTTGTCGGTTCCTACCGAGGCGAGGAGCTCACCGCCAGGGTGGGCGCTGAGTGCAGTGGCAGGACCGGCGTGCTCCGACAGCGACGCGACTTCGTTGCCGCCCTCGTACACCTTGATGGTGCCCTGGCTGGTCGCGAAAAAGACCTTTGTTCCAGCCCAGAGAGTGTCCGTGACGGGCTCGTTGACCGGGACTTGTCGCTCCAACGTATCGGCCTGGATCGAGTATATAGCCGCCTCCCCCTTGAGGCCTCCCAACGCTGCGTATTCGCCTTCCAGGTCTAGAGAGGTTGCTTGTGAGAGTGGGAGAGAGTTGGACGTTTCGCTTTCAAAGGCGGAAATCTCCTCGCCCGAGACCCAGCCCGTGGGAGCTGGGCGCTTCTTGCGTCCCTTTGAAAGGCTAAAAGAGGGTAAGCATACGTTTGCAGGCAGCGCTTTTGAAGTGAGGGCTGGACGAACCTTTGGTGAGTCTCGTCGACTCTCTCGGCCAGGGTCTCGGGTAGCGTTTCGACGCTGTCAACCACCATCTCCTCGCCATTGAGCGCTCCGTCCGTCACCGTCACCTTGCTCAGCGACTCTCTGGCCTCGTCGCGTTCCCTCGTCAGCCGCGCGATGACGCGAACAGCCGCGTCATGCTGGTATAGCGCCGTCGCCAGCTCCTCTCGCGTCCGCGCGAGCTGCTCCTTCAAGTTGTACGTTTCCAAAGCCAGAGTATCCCACTCGTTTTGAAACGTGGTCAGGAGCGCGGGGATCGAGGTCAGGGTCGGGGGCCGAGGGCGCACGATGGCGGAGGATTTGACGGGCAGCAGGTCCTCGGCGATGAGGGCCTCGCCTGTGCTGGGTTCCGTGCCATGCTCGTTGATGTACTGCTCAATGAGACGCTTCTCGTAGATGACGCCTATGCCACCGTCAGTATTCGTGTTGGTGCACGAGCTCGAGCGTTGACCTACCAGACTTCTTGGACACGACGGGTTCTTGGGGAGATTCCCCGGAAACTGTTTGCCGCCAGTCAGCTTTGCGTTCGCCATGACTTCTCCGGAGCTGCACTCACTTCCGCAAAGCATGGCGACTGAGATTGAGCGCTGGGTACGCTGTCAATGGCCGAGTGTCGTGTCTGCTGTGAATTCAATGAGGTGCCCTGATGCCTAGCTCACGTTTGCGACAGCGACACGGCACGCCAGCCCCGGTCAGGATTTTCCGAAAACGCGCTGCAGCGAACAAGCTCTCCGATGGGGTGAGGGTGTCACGTGGTGATAAGATTAGATTACGAGTGACGTCGATCTTGCAGCAACCGCTCCAGCCGCATCTCGTCCCACAGCGGGGACCACCCCGTCGAGCAGCTCGCAAGCCTCCGCTCGCAGGCCAAGGCATGTGGGACAGTCGGTTGGACTCCTAATTAGTATCCCCTTACTTATAGATGGTGGCTCCCATGAGGCCTTGACATTCGTCTGCCTGAATCTTTGAGCTCGGAAGTCTTTGCTTTAGATTCTGGTGCTTCGGAGGCTTCCGCCCAGCTTGAGACAACTCTACGAAACTCAGTCCAACCAACTGGCCATGCCATTCCAGCAACTCCCGCCGATTGGCGACCTGCACTCGTACGGAGATCTTGCCCAGACAAAAGTCCTAGATCTCCTGTTCGAGCGCAGCCCCGCGATACACTCGAGTCTCATACCGGTGATACGGACTGCCGAGTACGGCTCGTATCCCGAGTTCGTCGACGCCTGTCAGATCCAGCTTCTCTCGCTCGCCGCCAGCTCCACGGCAGACACCACCGACCCCACGCTGCTGTCTGTCCTCGGATCTCATCCGCGGCTGGGGGAGACAAGGGTCGACTCTGCGCAGTCTGCCGCCGAGCAGGCCAACCTCGGTGGTGAGGGCGAGGAGCTGGCCAAGCTGAACAGAGAGTACGAGGACAGGTTCCCCGGCCTGCGCTACGTCGTCTTCGTGAATGGGCGGGGAAGACCCGAGATTATGCAGGACATGAGAGTCCGCATTGACAGGGGCGACTACACCAAAGAGGTGGATGCAGCGCTTCAGGTGCGAGCTGGGACATTTGGGAAGCAGTCCCCAATGAGTCAATGCTAACGGCGGCTAGGCAATGTGCGACATCGCCAAGGATCGGGCCTCCAAGCTTCTCGTGCAGCCTTGAGGTCGATAGCTGGTTAATACATTGTGCCGAGTTGTGCTGAGTGCCCTAGGGTTGCTCGTGGGTCGATTGCAAGTTGCTGGACAATGCGGCCCTACTCAGGGGCCTGATCTTCTCAAGCGACTCTTCCCACCGCCGATGCAGTCCCAGATTCACCTGTTCTCAAGAATCATAAATTCCTTTTGGGTATATATTGCCAGCTGCTCTCAGGGTCGCAACCCGCCGCCATTTAGCCTCGCGGACGCTTCCGCTGTTCAATAATCATCAGCATTCATGCCAGGCCGTTTCCGTCGTGTTCTCTCGCGTGAGCCGAGGTATATTCCCTTGCCAAATTGTCCGTCCGGCCTTTGCTTTCAGCCTAGCACTATATCACCACCCAAGGCCGGCCACCGTCTTTGTCAACAGCTCCAGACGCGTGTCCATCTCCGGTCTCCGAGGGAGGCGTTTGAGCCTTGCCAAACAAGACACTAAAGTCGCAATACACCTCATCAGGGTCCTCACGGAGATGGCCAAAAGGCTCGCCATCGGGATGCATAAAGGCAAAGCTGTCCCCAAAAAGATTGTACGTCTTTTCTGATGGCCGGGGCTCGGATGAGGTTGTAGCGTGTGAAGGAGGAGGAGGGATATTGCGGTCGATGGCGGCCAGCTTCGAGAGTGGCACTGCCTCGGCCGTCCGTTGGAGAGGTTGTGGTGGCGTCTCTGAGCTTCGATGAAGCACAGGTTCTTTGGTTGGATGGCGTTGCTCCAGCGTCACTCTGGATGTGATTCGACACGCCCGGCCCGTCGCTGTTGTATTGCATGTCCACGACGCAAGTCGCTTCTCTTCTGGCTCCTGCTTCGTCTTCTGTTGCACGGTCGTCTGAGACGCCGCATCAAGCCCAGCAAAGCCAGCATTTGACCTATCCACTTTGATCACCCCCGGCTCTTTGAGCCCTAGCCGTTTGCGCATGCGGTTCATCATGGAGAAACGGAGAAATGATGTGGCCTGCAAGCTGGAATCGCTTTTCTGCGGGCCAGAGCGAGGCGCATTTGCCGGTGCCAGGATCGTCGACCGACGCGCGCTGGCTCTCTCCATGTCCTGGCTGCAGGGAATGTGCGTGGCCGGGTGCGAGTACGGCTGCGAGAGCCGGCTCGTGACGAGCTGGAACCGAAGGCGCCGTTTCTTGAAGCTCAGGTCCGCCGTGTCGGGCCCGTCGACGTCGAGCCTGCTGCGCCGGCGCTTGACTCCCGTGTGCGGGTTGAGTAGCGAGGATATCTGGAGGAAATGAGACGGCTTGTCCGAGCTTGTCGCCGTGACTGCCTTGACTTGTGGGTGGCGTGGCCGCATTGGAAACGAAGGCCGGCTCGCGGCTCGCGCTTGCTCACGGAGTTCCTTTTGAGTCATCGCCGTTGTGCAGCATGGCTGGCTTGAGACGAACTGCTCGAGTACATGCCGAGCGGGTCTTTGGGTCGTGCCCGATGGTGGGTTTGCGTGCAGGGCGTTGGGCCTCGATCCTCCCGCTAGAATCGCCTGATGTCGCCATTTCTGGAGAGGGTCTTGCGGCTGTGTGACTCTTTGAACTTGGAGAGCCATGTCGTGAATCCGTGGACAGGCACGCTCAGAAGCGGTCGTCCTTGCGGACTTTGCTGTCCTCCGAGTGCCCACGCAAAGAGTCAGGTCGAGTGTAAGTGGTCCGTACAGTGCCGGTTGGTGTCGGATGTGGTGTCAACGACTGCAACGTTCCGAGTCCCAAAGACGTATCGTCGTTGACATGTCAGAGGAGAAGTCTATATAAAACCACGGCGGCAGGGTTACCCGGTCGTCAAGTGTTACATCGCCCAACTCCTGGGGCCCGCGCAACCCTGACTTGATGCGCGGCCGCAGCCGGCTTCAGGCAGCGTCGGCCAACGAAAGCCCCGGCTTCAAGGGGTGCGTGTAGACGGCAGGGATGCTGGAGGGATGAACCCGTGGCAGGAGGCGAATCCCCAAGCAACGCAGTAGCAGCGCCTGGCGTCGTTCCCGAGCCAGTGGTACAGCTACAGGACGTCAGGCCTCATGGCCGCATCCTGGGGCCGCCGTCGTGGAGGGTTGTGCCGGCTTGCCTCATTCGGACGCAGATGCGCAACAAGGTACCTCCCCAGGGCACCCAGCACGCTGGGAAGACGCGCATGAAGGCGATGCCAGGCATGGTATTCCAAGCAGCATATTACGGAATACGGAGCATGGAGAGGCCCTGGCCGGTTCAGGCCGCTACCGTTCGGCCCTTGGCATGGCTGCGGCGAATCTGCCCGTACCCCTGTGTCCGTGGACGCTATCGACTGGGCTTGGCGGGCCGGGCCCCGTCTCGTAGGCCATGAGGTGGTCACTCGTACAGCGACGGGCCGGATGGTGATGCGTCTGGGCGATGAGGCGGCCCGAGGGCTGAAGAGCCAGCTGAAGCGACAGCGTTCATACGCTGCAAGCCACCTTTCGGAAGTGCGCCGAAGCTGCCGTGCGCATGTGCGGGTAGAACAACAGATTGTGGACACACAATGCCTTGTATTGCCCCTGGCCTGGCCGCAACGTGCGTTGGGTTGGGCTGGCATGCTGGATTGGGTTGGTTGGCAGTAGGGTGTACAATATGCGTGGGTACCCGTCTGTGGGTGGCCCATTCTACCCATTGGGTAAGTTTGGGTTTACGTTTAGACCCATAGGTAAGGTACCTACGAAAAAAGATGGGGTACCTAGCCTTACCTATAGCTTCCTACCTTATAGGTAAGTTTAGGTACTTACTTGAGAACTACGATACTCAAGAATAGGCTTAAAGATATATATATAAATTCTAAAGTAAAGGAATAAAATACTAGTATTCAATAAGTAGTTTTAAACCTATATAATAATTATTTACTATAAGACTTGAAGTCGAATAGGTCCTTTTGGGTACCCAGCAATACCCATGAGACTCGAACGGGTTTCGTGGGCACCCATCGAATACCCGTGGGGTCTAGGAGCTACCCCTGGGTATCTCACTAATGTTATGGGTGTCCGTGACCCAATTTTACACCACCCTAATAGTTGGCAGTTCAGGCGCCCGTAAGCATGGCGTGTCTTGTAGGACGCACACCAGCAACCCGCCCGACACGCCATGGTCACTGATTCAACACCTCCACCATCCACCATCCAACACGCTCGTGATCACCACGACGCATCCTGGTACGCTGCCCGGCGCGAATGCCACACCACCAACCGTGAGGCTCTGATCGGCCTCGAGCGCAAGCCCGTGGCGGCTGGCATCGGCGCCCATAGGTCCAGCGCGTGCTTCCGCTCCCTCTATCTGCGCCCTCGGAGACTGTCCGACACTGAGGATGCACATCGTGAGACAGTCGGCCACGGGCCATGGGCACTCTTCAACCGGGATATGCCCGAGATGGCTCTCTTGCGCCACCGACTCACCATCTGCCCTGCAGAGGAAGGGAACCGACGGCGCGTCAAGCACGCCATGTTTATATTCGTACGTACAAATGATGGTATCCCACACGGGGCTGCACCCTCCTCTTTCGCAACGACGCCACTTGACATGGCCCTCGCTGCGTGGGAGTTGCTCTCGGAACCATTATACCGGAACACGCTCAGTGGCAACGACCTCCTCTCCACCCGTGTTCCAAAGCAATGCAAGCTGCAGACGCCACCAGCACGCAGCAACAGGTACCATGGCTGTGTAACATCAAGCTCGTGCAACAAGTGAGCTGTTCGCTGGCTGTGTCTTCACGTCAAAGATCTCATTACGCCACCCACCAATCTCATGCTCGTGCACCCTCTGCGCCGCGTCTCGCCCCTCGTCATCCCACAGCTTGACCAGGCTGCCTGGTGCATAACGGCCTCGGAAAACACCCCGGCCGGGCCGCACGCCCACTCTCGCTTCCACGTCCGGGTCGGGTGCGGGCGTAAGGCGAGTGGCGACAGCCCGAAGGAACGTCCAGACATCGTTCGGGTCCGCAATGCGTGTCGCCCGCAGACGCTCGCGCGCAAAAACCAGCTCCCGGTTCAGAAAATGCAAGCTCTCTTCGATTGCCGCTGCCATCTTGTTCTCGAGCGCCTTTCTCAAGATGGGCCTGATCAATGGTTTGAGGATCCACGCAAGGCAGGCAAACCTTGACTCGCCGAGTGTGTAGTTGAAGTGGTGAATGCGAACGTTGACGCCTCGAAGCGTCACCATCTCCTCGAGTCGGTCTCGCCCAATCTCAATGTCCAGCGTAACGTCGATACCACGTTCGTCCAAGTGAAAGCTCGCAAGGCCCTTGTCCATCATCCGTAGCAGCCCAGAGTGCAGGCGTACCCAGTATCCCAGATCGTCGGCAGCAACCGAGAGTCCAGCGATGGTGACCTTTAGAAGAGAGGTCATCGACGATGTTGTTCGGAAGCGGCCTTTGCGGACTTCAATGTCGTTCTGCGTCGAAATCTGCAGTTTGAATGGAAGGAATGAGCTGTGGTTGACGGTTCGCCCCGGCTCCAGGACGAGGTTCTCGAGCAGGAGGTCCACGGCCGGCGTTGACACCTCCAGGCGAGGCACGGGTAGGTACTGGACGGCTTGGACGAGCAACGGCGCAAACACGTTGATGGAGTCGTTGACGAGCGAGTTGTTTGTGTATTGGCCTTTGGGCGAAAGAATGTGAGTGATGCGCGTCGAAGTGCGGGCGAGCTTGTGGATGTGCACGTCTTCAGAGACCGAGCGCAACGCAGAATGGAGGCTGCCCAGGAGAGCGTCCACGCTATCGCGTATGGAAGACGTTGACGAAGCATTGTTTGACTTTTCGCGAAGTTCCTTGAATCGTTGTTCGGCATTGTCGAAGAAGTCTGGGTCCGACAGCATATCCTGGACGAGGGTGGAGAGCTCCTTGACCAGCTTCTCAAAGTCTGGATCTGTGCGACCGGCGTCGACGAGGTCGTTGAAAGCCTTTTCGACCTGGTTCCATGATTCACGGTTACCCAGCGAGGTCAGCAGCAGCCAAAAGTTGCGGGCCGCGCGATCGGCTTCCGGGTTGGTACCAACATCGTCTTCAACTGCTTGGGCCGTGTCAGAGGCAAGTCGTGCGTAGGCCGAAAGATATCGCTGTAGCAGCAAGGACAGCGTTGACACGGACTCGGAATAGTCTCTTCTCTGACGCAACTTCAGGACGGCTTGCTTCAGGCGATGGAGAAGCGCAGTCCGCTCCTCGCCGCCAACATGCTCAGAGAGGCTATTGCCGGCTTCGCGGACCACCTCTGCTGCGCCAGATGAGACGACTTGTGCAACTTCCTCGACTTGGTTCTCGAGCGCTTGATTGGACGGGGGTGCGGTAACTTGAGAGCTCCCGCCTTTGTGCTTCAAGGCCTCGACGTCCTTTTCCGACGGGCCCAGCTGCTCGCCAGCCTGCTTGGAGACGTCCGCCAGCGTGAAGGCGGTATCCCGGAAAACTTCTCGGCCAATGACACTCAAATCGGCCATGAAGATGCGGAAATCAGAGTTGGTGAGCAGCAAAGACCCTACAGTCTGCACGCTTGCAACAGTGGCCGACATATCAGCCTTGGCCTTGGAGGCTGCTGCTCTCGCTGAAATGTCCCCGAGGTCAACGTTTAGCCTGGCCTTTGTGAGGTACCAAATGAAGTCCTGGACCTGGTCTTGAGCGTTTTTGTGCTGCAGGAGCTCGACAAGTTGCGTGAGCCACAGCTTGGAGGACTGGATGAGAGCCCGGCCAGAGGTGCTGAGCTCGGCTGTGTCTGGGTTGAGGATGTCTGCCGACATGAGGCTGCGCAGATGAATGATGACCTGCTCGTTCGAAGGCATGTAGCCCTTTGACATGGCTCGCAGCATCTGATACGTGTGAAGCTTCTCGTGAAGTCGAGTCTGCCGAGACGTCTCGTCATTGTACTGTGGCAGCAGAGGCTCGCGCTCGCCATCGCGAGAACGCGACGACTTGCCGATCCCGAAGCATGAGAGCATCGTCAGCTGTGGCACTCGTTCTCACGAGCGCAACTCTCTCGTAGAAGTGATGAAGTCCGAATTCAAAGGCTCACAAACATGCGCAGAGACGAAGGGTATCTGCTGTTGGGGAGGCTTGGAAGCTGGCAGAATGCTAGGAGCTTCCTGAAGGCGCAAGCGTCGGAGGTCAATGACGTCGGGTTGTTCCAGTGCCGTGGCAGGCAGCCCCCGGAGTGTTTGTCCCGCTGCTAGGCCTGCAGCTTCCGCAGCCTGCCTCGAGCAATATTTGATGCAATGCAACAGACGACGGAGCCAGGAATACCAAGGAACTCGACGTTTCACAAACCATCCGTCGCAGTTTGCTTGCCAAAGATGGACAGCCAGCGTCTCGGTCTGTACGAGTACATGAGGTAGATGACAGTGGCCAATGGCGTCTGGCGCTGTAAGCGTCTTCACTCCCCCAGTTTATGGGGCATCCCGAGTCCCCACACCGCCGCCGCCCGCCGTCCTCGCCGTCCCATCTGTAGCGCTTTGAATCCACCACTGATTTGCTTGTGATCCCACAGAATTACACGACAGTTTACGTTGTTTCCGTTAGCATAGGAGACGTCGGTTTAGTCAGCCGTCCGTCCGCCGTTCCGCTACCCCGAGCAGGTGCCTCCGGAGAGGACAATGGGGCGGGCACCGATGCGGCGGAGTCGTCATCCGTCACACAACCCGGCCACGATCTTCTGGGGTAAAATGGCGCTTCCCGCTGGCTTGTGGTCTGCGAGGTGTCCGAGTGAGAGCGAGAGTGAGAGTGAGAGTGAGAGTGAAGTCGGAGAATTAAACTGATAGATTCCGTGCATCGTCAACTGCCTCTGGGGACTGGGACGCCGGGCCAGGCGGCTCCGTAGCGTCTGGCCGGCGATCCGCCTCACGTGGGGAGATGCCGAGGTCCATTCATGTTGAGCCGACGCGTCGTGTACTACGCTTGGACGGGGCCATCACCAATGCACCATCTCAGACGGTTGTCTAGGTGCAATTGCCATCGCAAGATCCAGCATCTCGCAGGGCTTGGGGCCTCATATCGTGCAGATGTCAGAAAAGGCATACGTCGACGAACGCACCCGTGCGGTCGCCGAAGCCTGGTGCGTTCCCAGCTATACATTGGCCATGTCAAGTGCGGTCGTCGCTAATAGCGCTCCAGGATACGGGACGGCGACATGGCTCCGGCCGCCGAGTTCCTACGCCGGGGCTTTCACGATGCCATGGCCATCACACCGCTTCCCACCAAAGCCGACGCCCAGAGTCGCTCCCTGAAGCGCTTCATCAGCCGGCAGCCAGCGTGGAAGCCCGGTGGCGAGCTCCCGTGGGATGCTTTGTTCTCGCGTCTCGACGGTCCCCGGCCCAGGCACAGTGGCCCCGGCGTCTTTGGCGGACATGTCTACGCGCAAGCACCACTGGCTGCCGCCAGGGCCGTGGAGGAAGAGGACAGACGCTCCGGGGCCAATGCAAAGCAATTGGGGACAGTCGGCATTCATGTGCGTTTTCTGCGTATTCGCTCGGATCGTATGCTACTTGAAATCTAACGGCCGGTGCTCTAGACGATTCAGGGGGTATTCACAAATCCAGGCCTAGAGGACCGTCCATTCATATACGACGTGTCGCCGCTCGCGTCTGGCCGGTCTTTCTGGGCGCGTCTAGTCAATGCTCGTCAGCCAAAGCAACCATCACAGAGCCCGTTGGGCCCTTTTCCGATATCAGATGCCGACCTGCCCCTGAGCGACATCTGCTTCAGCTGCATCACAACGTTCAAGCGGTCGGTACCCACGCACGATGAGGTGCAGGAGACGCAGTCCGCGCAGGAACGCTATGCCGACATACTCTCAATGAGAGCCCCAGACGAGTGGGATATGTGCCCGCAGGCAGACATTGACCTGGTCAAGGACCTGTTCCCCAACCCGGGACCCGGCGCATTTCCCATCCTCGACATGCACAAGGTCGACATGACCGCCTACAATGCTGATAGACCAATCCCCGAGCGTCGAGAGCTCATGCTGTATCGACTGCTGAAGCCCCTGGAGGAAACAGACGTCAACGGTCACATTGTCTGCCACGCATTCGAAGCCGACCGAAACGGTTTGATCATGCTGGGCAACCACCTTGGGCACGGTCACAACATGGGCATCGCTGCGAGCCTGAGCTATTCGTTCTATGTCCACGTGAATCCCGAGGAGGCGGTCATGGACGGCGAGGGGTGGTGGCTTCAGGAGGTTTGCTGGCCACGCATCAGCGCAGGCCGGGGCATGATGGAGAGCAAGATTTGGAGGCCCGATGGAAAGCACGTCGCCAGCGGATACCAGGACGGCATCATCGGGCCTGAGAAAAAGAAGTCTGAAGGAGAGTCCAGGCTGTGAGCTGTGCAGAGGGAAACAAGCGGCATCTTTGGTCAGCGCGGCGACAGAAGGGATACACCAATTCACAGCTATATATATACCCGTTCGAGGAGCCCTACCAGGGGCCTACCAGCTGTACAGGGGAGTGTCTGAACAGACTTGGAGTGCCAGGCTTAGTGCCGCTGGTTCTGCCAGCTGGATGGTCACAGGGCCAACCGTCATTCACAACACCCCCTTTCCGTCCACTGGCTCACTGTTTACTTTCCACCTCATCTGATGACAACTCAAGCCCTCATCTCTTCGTCTGATATTGAGCCAAGCCTGGGCTCCCTCAACACCGGAGTAGACTCCTCAATGCAGACAATGCCAGTTGTCACCACATCTACGGAAGTCTAGGCAACGGCATTTGAGGCGATTCTGTCACAGAGAGGATTCCCCCTCGTGCACTCTACGCTCAGAGAGCGCGACCCCCGGAGTGTAACCCGGTCAACAAGTCGCTTGTTCGTTGACGTGTTTCCGTTTCCTGGCCACAGCCTCTCGCATACTTGCATCACAACAACATTCTGTCTGCCCCAATCTGCTTCCTCTGGATGTTTCTTCTTTGTTGAGTTTTCCCGAAAGATATACGCGTCGTTCTCTGTCTCTGGCCCAGGAAAGGCATATTGTTTTCATCGATGCATCGGATTAGTCCGGTAGTTGCAGGACCAGCTCCCCCTTGTCCTCCTGGCACTACCCTCGGAGCATTCCCAGCAAGCAGAACCGGTAGTGAGACGAAAGAAATGGCAACTCCACGCCCTTCTTCGGGCTCTCACCGCACGCGGCGAAGATCCGCGTCCCCATCGCGCCTCGAGCAAAGACCACCCCACAGGGTCGGTGAAGTCTCAACGCCTTGAGTCTTCGGGAAGCATGAGCATTGACAATAAGCTATGAACAGGTTCGGGACCCCGTTCCCTCGGAGACAGGCGTGCGGTCGAGCAGTGTTGCGCACCCTACGCGTCACTCCCAAGGCTCTCGGCATCAGCCAGGCAACCAAGGGATCCTGAGTGCCAACGCGAGAGCCGCGCCCTCAATGAGCAACTCCCAAGTGTCGCCGCAGCAGCAAACCAGCTTTCACTACCCCAGTGCCCGTGGCCTGCCAGTGTATTTGTATCGGCGTCTGCAGGAGATGCGTCCGAGTCTTCGGGCACCGTATGGCTCTGTCTATCATGTGGCTCCAGACGGAACCACATTTCAATCACCGGCAACCTTGCGAGGTGTGCCTATGGCCAAGCTATCAGAAGACTCGGCTTACTGGGATCTATCATGGTCATCATTGGAGGCATTCCTCGCCCAGGAGGCAGTCGAGGCCAAGGAAAAGAGACGATGCAGAAATGAGCTACGATTGGATCCAGCGAACAAACGTCTCACAAAGGAGAACAAGGAGCATACCGACAACATGTGCAAGCATAAGAAAATCCGGGAGATATTTGGCCACCTTAGCCCGTATCACCCGAACCAACTGATCCGCAAGCGACACATGCCCCAGGAGGGGCTTTGCCAAAAGGAGATGATGTACCGACTGGCCTGCAGAGTGGCCGACTTCATCTGTCTGCAGAGAGAGGGGCTTCTGACAATGGATCCTTGGGACTTTTTCCGCTGGCGACTTTCTGTCAAGTTGAACGAGGTCCTCATGCATCCCGGCGATAGTGCCAAGGACTTTGTTCGGACCATGATCTATCGGCTGTGTGACAAGAGCCACGGCGGAAGTCGCTATGAGGATCCCATAATGAGGGATGCCGTCTTGGTTTCCGCCTACTTCCAGAATCGTTCTGGGGCTTTCAACAAAAACACGGCTTCAAAGCTCATCGCCAACAGTAGCCTCGCGATTGGTGTAGGACACCCGATGATCGCTCGATCAGCCTCTCTGCTACTACCAAGCCAGCCCCATCGTCCGACGGGGACAGATGTGGCTGCAGGTCAGCAGAGTCGCCAAGAGAGACGAGCGCAGCGAGCCAGAGAGGCTAGTAGTCCTCTTTGGCGAGGAATTGTCCATTATCGGGCGCAGCAGCTTGCCAAACATGAAGGAGAGCAGCTTGGAGCACAGGGACCGTCGATGCAGCCACAGCCTCGGCAGGGAACTCGGGGAGGACAGGGGACCAGGCAAGTTTCGCTGGCAAGCGGTCCAGCAACAGCTACTAATCTCCCTGCCAACGCCGCCCGTCGCACGCAGCTGAGCGCAGAGGAGAGAGCTCGCCTCGAAAGGGAAAGCCACAACGAAGCCAGAGCACACGCTGACGAAGCTCGCCGAGAACGCCACGAGAGAGCGAGAGAGGGATTCCGCCTCGCACGAGAAGAGCAAGACCGAGAGGCAAGACGGGCCCGACGGGGACAACGAGTCGGAGGGTCATCCGATGATAACACCCGGCTGGGCAGTGGCAGCGGCAACGTCTTCCTCCAGGTAGTGGGCAGTCGCCTTCGGGAACGAGAGCAGAATGATGCAGTTCGGGAGCGCGCCAACGGAGAACGACACGCCCGAGCGTCGGGCCATGCCCGCCAGGGACAGGAGGAGCTTCAGCGGACCAGACGCGAGAGCCGCGGCTACTACTGAGTATTTGAGGCGCTCACCATTGCACGCCAATATGTGACGGCTGAAGATCGTGAGAAGGGTAGCGGCGGCGGGGTGGATGAGGGAGTAGAGAGCCTTGTTCAGTACGAGTGCGGGCTGAGGGTACTGTAGGGTTGAGTACTCTGGTTGATTGAGAGACCAGCGGGTTGCGAACAGTGCAAGGACAAGGGCTCTGGTGTGGGAATACATGTACGCTTTGTCAGTGTTTCTCAAAACGAATGTTTGACTCTTCCTTTCTGTCTCGCGGAGCCAGGGTAGTGGCTCTGAACCATCGCCTCGAACTTCCTCCGTCTCTTGCTCCTCAAGACAACGCCGTGAAATGTTACAGGTAGGCCACTCTTCCGCTTCTCGATTCTCAGCATCAGGGTGTTTGTTGTTCTCGGCTTTTACACTGGCGTTCAGCACGTGAGCCATCACCTCGCAGCATCCAGCGCTCAACCTAGCGTCTCCGAACCCCATTGCGAGAATTCTCGCGAATTGATGCGGTTCGAGCCAACAGCTGTTTGCTTCAGGTCCTCAAGTATCTTCTAACGATTGGGCGATGGTCGCGTTGGCTCACGATGTGTTCAACAGGAAGATTATTCTCAACCCGTGTGTGCGCTGCGTCTGGTGCGACGGCGTCATAGTAAGCCTTTTTCCAGGCTATTTCGCGAGCATTTTCCAGCCAGCACCTAGAGTCAGACGTGTCTCTCAAGGCTACGGCCAAAGGCGTGGTTGTCCAACGGTGCCAACGTACTCTGAACGACTGGCAGCCTGGATCAAATGTCACTCCATGAATCCGGGAGCTATCGGGTAGCTCGATGCCTACTTGAAAGCAGACATTTTCCAGAGTGCACGGGAGCAAGACCTCAAAAGATGCATCGGACTGCACAATCCCACAGGAAGATCATTTCAAGGACAGGCGTACCATTGTAGTCAAGGCAGCGATACCCTGCCGGAGCTGCCGTCACGAGGTCGGAGCTGGTGCTCGGCAACTTGTCAAGCTCCCGCATCACGTGATGACATTGGCTCCACCATGATTGGCCAATCCCCCCTGCCAAACGGATCTGCTCATCCAAGTTCGACTCAAACCATCAGCCCATCCTCACAAATCCCTCGACGACAACGCCTCGCGCCTCGAAAACCCACCCGAATCGCCTGCAACGACATCATGCATATGCAACGCTCCGTCTTCGCTGCGGCCCGCCGCGTGGCCGTCGCTCCCGCCGTCGCTCGCGGCTTCGCCACCTCCTTCATCCGCCGTATGCGAACCCACCAGGCCTTGCTCGTGCAACCCGCCCGGCTAACTCGTTCTCCCAGGCGAAGCTGCCAAGACTGGCACGGCCAGCCCCAAGGAGCAGGCTGCTGCCCTGTCCGGTGTCGCTGAGAAGAAGATTGGCGCCTACAAGACCTTTACCCGTGCGTCGCGCCCGTTCCGAACCCCGACCTGTAACCTCGGTCGAAGCGGAGGCAATGGAACACAGCTAACATCGTACCCATCGTGCAGAGGTCAAGACTGACGAAGATCTCTTCGGCCCTGGTGCCTCTCGCGGCACTGTCCCCAGCGATCTCGAGCAGGCCACCGGCCTGGAGCGTCTGGAGATTCTGGGCAAGATGGAGGGTGTTGACATCTTCGACATGCGCCCGCTGGACTCCTCCCGCCTGGGAACCATGGAAGACCCCATCGTGGTCCGTTCCGCCGGCGACGAGCAGTTTGCTGGCTGCACTGGCTTCCCTGCCGACTCTCACACCGTCCACTGGCTTGGCGTAAGTCGCTGGGATCTGACCCGCTCTGACAATCGAAGCTAATGTTTGCAACTTCTTTAGATCACCCGCGAGCGTCCCATCGAGCGATGCCCCGAGTGCGGCAGCGTCTACAAGATGGAGTACGTCGGTCCCCAGGACGACCACCACCACCATCACGCTCAGGAGGTCGAGGAGCCCAAGACCTTTGCCGACTTCGTCAAGCCCGATTACCACTACCGATAAATGCAACAAAACACATGGGGCTGGGGAAATGTTTTTGTATTACGCGACGTGCTGCTGCGGTCATAAATGGGGAGGTAACTTATTCCATCGAGAGGGGGCGCAGTGGTGTGTAGATTAGGAAGGTTGTTCCTTTTGTCAAATTGACAGGTTCTGAGTAATATCTCTGCGTTGCTTGTGCAACACTATCGGACATGAGCTGGCACTTTGTGCTGTTGCTCTGCTGTCCTGCTACGGCCTTCTCAACCAACGCTGAAGCCGATGCTGCGTTGGCTTTCGCGTCGAGCTGTTGCGTCAGCCGATTCTGACGGCTAGCCGTGCATCTCAGATGCAATCGACCACCATGATACTGCCTGCAAGCCGGCTTTACATATTCTCGAGCGCAGCGCCCCACGCTACTCCAGCCTTGTTGTGTCATACCTCGTAGCACCGCAGCTGGCTGCCAATCCATGCAAGTGGTGGCATCCCCCCGAGTGGTGAGACCTTGATTCTGCCGTTGGAGTCGTTGCTCAGAAACTCTAGTTTCACCCCTCATCTTCGTCAAAGCTCAACTTGATCTTTTTCGCCTTCTTCTTGACCTTTTTGTCAGCTGGAGCTGATGGTTCCTTGCCGTCTTTGTCAATGGAGTGCGGCGCGTCCACGCGCACGACGTCGTCGGCGGCTTCACCAATTACTCGACCGACCTTGCGCTTCCGCCCCACGACCGCAGACTTCACTTCCGCTTCTTTCTCTTCAGGCTTGCTTTCGGAGTCGACGTGTCGGGACCTGTCGTCGTCCTCGGCCTTGGCGGCCATTTCCTTCACGGTGCCGTCCTGGTCAACTTCCACGGTCACGGTGTTGCCGTGCTCGTCCACGACGAGCGGAGCATCCTCGGCCTCCTCACTGCTTGAGCGCTTCTTGGCGGACCGTCTCTGAGCCGCTGCGATAGAATCTGGGACCGAGTCTCCCGACGCCTGGGCGCGAAGGGCGGCCAGGAATGGCGGTAGGGAGGAGTTGTACGACAGGTTTTTGGAGGTGATTTTTTGAGACATGGCGACACAAGTAAAAGTCTGGCTTTGGAATGTCTCTATCCCCGGTGCGTGCGAGTCGTCATGAATGCTTCATCTGTCCTCCTCAAGGGCGTGATGCGTCTATCGCGGCCAACTGTCCCGCCGTCTCATGTCGTCGTGAGTGATGCCACTGCTGCAGCGCCACAGCGCCTGGGGCCACCAACTTCGGGCCTATCGCGGCAACGCCGGGGCCGAGGAACTATTAATGATCCGCGCGGCGGCAATCTGTGGCTTATCGCGCAAATGTGTGGCTGCAGGTCAGAAAAGTAGGCACAAAAACTCTTTGCATCTGGGCCTCGAGGTTGTCTCGGGCGATTGAACGCCCTTGATTGGCCGCCGCCGCGTGGATCCGTCCCCGTCGGACTTTTCGCCCTTTCCCTTGCTAGGTTACGTGGTCAGTGGAGGCTCTCCTGGCGAGCGACAAGCAGCGACTCATTCCCCCCCGTCCAATAGCCAGCGCGACCAACGATCCGCCAGCTTCTGCCTCGTCGGAAGCTGCCTGGTCCGCGTCTCGCTCCTTCAAACCCCTAATTGCCATCGCGACGACCCTCTCCCGCCGTCCGCCGCCCTCGACGATCTAGTTTCGCGACCCTGGCGTACCATTGACGGTTTCGTGGCATCGCGGCCCGCCCCCGTTGGACTGTTGGCCTGATTGCTGGCCGCTACGACGCTTTAGCTCGAGAGCGAATCTCATTTCTGCCTCTGCCGGGGGTTCGCTTCCCTGCCGCTCGTTCATCCACGACTCGCCGTCGTCGGCTACGAGCATTGCCTGCTCCTCGTTGCATCCGACATCAATAGAGGGACGGGACACGCCAGCCGTGCTGGGCTCCTGAAATTCTTCGCGCATCCATTTTGCTGGCTCTAGCATTTTCTCATATCATTTGCCCCTGACTCTGATAACGTCCCACCACTCCCACGGATCGACGACAGACCTTGCGCTCCTCGCTTCCGACTTGTTGAGGTCCCTCGTCACTCCTGCCACCGTGGCAGGGCGTCTTCATCATGGACCTCTTTCGGCGGGCTTCCAGGATGGTCCCTTCGACCCAAACGCTGCGGCTGCCGACTCTCGACGACGAGAAGCGCGAAACCTCGAAGCGCAAGGGGCTCGCGTCTCGATTGGCCTTTCTTCGCAGACCGTTGCGGCTACGCGGGAACTCTACCGTCTCCGTGCCCCTCGGAGTGGTGGTCATCTTTCCGCTGCTGGTAGTCATCCTCATCCTGGTCCTGTTTGTCAGGCATCCAAGCTCCCCAGGCAGGATATTGATGCCCGCTGGCGCGCCGCCAGCTATTCGGTTCGTGGCGACGTGATCCTCCAGGTCCATTTGCAGTTGCTAATGCACTTTCGCGTACAGCAAGATTAGCGAGAAGCACGACAAGGTGTTCGTGACCGGCTGCCTCCCGCCTGATACCAGTCAACCCCGAGCCAACGCTGCCTTTGTCGTTCTTGCCAGGAATAAAGAGCTGGATGGTGTCCTTCAGTCTATCAAGTCTATGGAGCGTCACTTCAACCGCTGGTACCACTATCCTTACGTCTTCCTGAACGATGGCGACTTCGACGACCACTTCAAGGAGGTGGTTCGCAACCACACGTCGTCAAACGTCGAGTTCGGCAAGGTCGGGTCCGAAATGTGGGGTTATCCTGACTGGGTCGATCACAAAGTCGCAAAGGAGGGCATTGCCAAGCAAGGTGACGCCGCCGTCATGTACGGTGGGCTGGAAAGCTATCACGCCATGTGCCGCTTCTACTCTGGGTAAGTTGCTGCCGTTGCGCTGCGAGAACCAGGGCTCAGCTGATGCGATGACAGTTTCTTCTACAACCATGAGCTCTTGCTCAAGTACGACTGGTACTGGCGTGTGGAGCCAGAGATTACCTACTTCTGCGACATTACCTAGTACGTCTGAGATGCACTCCGTCATGCCCATGGTGCCGTCACTGACAAGCTTTGTAGCGATCCTTTCCTGAAGATGATTGAGCAGAACAAGACCTATGGGTTTACCATTGCTGTCAAGGAGCTTCGCGAGACTGTCCCCAACATCTTCCGATACGCCTCGGCGTACAGACGACTCAACAACATCACGTCCCAGGGCCTATGGGAGATGTTCGTCGAGCCTCAGGAGCCGGCCAAGGAAGAGCGCAAGGACCCCCATCTTCCCGAGGAGGTTCTGCAAAACGACCCCAGCAACAACGCTCTACCTGACATCGACCCCGAGGCCATGGAGGGCGAAAAGTACAACATGTGTCATTTCTGGTCCAACTTTGAGATCGCACGCCTCAGCTGGTTCCGTAGTAAGGAGTACAACGATTTCTTCGAGATGATGGACCGCAGTGGCGGATTTTGGATTGAAAGAGTGAGTCTTGGTCGGCACCCATGCCCTCGAAAGCCGTTGGAACTGACGTTGACGTAGTGGGGTGATGCACCCATACACTCTCTCGCTGCCGGTGCCTTGCTGGCTACTCGCGATGTCCACTACTTCCGAGACTTTGGCTATAGGCACACGACCATCCAGCACTGCCCCGCAAATGCTCCGGCGCGACAGCTGCCGCGTACACCGTATTTGGAAACGACGACTCTCGACGAGAAGAAGCGCATCGAAGAGGATGAGTACTGGGAGAATTGGGACGAGCCCAAGGAGAACGGCGTCGGCTGCCGTTGCAGATGCGACACTGACATCGTCGACGTCGAAGGCAAGGAAGGTTCTTGTCTGGCCGAGTGGGTGGACGTCGCCGGAGGCTGGGCGAGCCCATGAGCTCAGTCAAACGTGGCAGACAAGCACATGCTCGCAACGCGGCGCCATGGGTGGCAGTGACAAGAAGCATTGCCCGTGTCGCCAACGTCAACGATGAGCATGGAGCAGGCGGGGGGAGAACCGCAACGTCGGTTCTCCAGCAGGCGGCAGCAGCACGCACACAGACCTATACGCAGCGACGTCACTGAAAGGAAAGGGGAACGGCGTTTTGCTTAATTCGTGGGGAATCTCAGCGATAGATGACTCGGCCTTGAAGCGCACCTCATCTAGGATAAGGGACGGACCCCGCGAGGCATGTTGTACGCATCAGGATTATTACAGGCAGGGAGGCACTGGCCTGCCCTGTGTCACTGATAGATGTGGGAACTGCATTTGTTTCTACTGAAGCGAGGACAGGGTCTTGTTATTCGTCAGGCATGAGATGCAGTGTTTCTGTACATTTTGGATTAGCGAACAGGTTTAATTACTGTACGTGGCTTGCAGGCTTCGCTCACTACCTATGGTGTCCCGGACGGCAGATCAATTTCAACTGTATAGTCGGGTGTTTGATGGAATCATGGTTCTTGATTCTTGGCCTTGACGTTGCTCTGCGAGCTGCTACCTTACGGGGAATTGAAGCAGGTCCGGCGGGCGCTTCAGGAGGTTGGCCGGGTGTGCCCACCTGAGAGTCCCGAAGCCTGAGGCAGAATTTTGTGGACACGCGCCATCCAGGTCTCTCGTCCGAAAGCTCGCCCAAAAAACCGAGAGCCAGCACCCGATCGCTTGCGACAACGTCAATCACACCGCCATGCCTCCCCGATTACTACCGCGCAGCACATGGCTGTGCTGCAATAGCGCCAGAGGCACATCCGTCAGCTCGCTGACGGCGTGCCTCGCCGGCCTGACGCTTCAGCAGAGTCGGCACGCCTCGATCCTGGGCAGCCTCGCCAACAACCCAGGAGCAATCCACGTGAAGAAGCGGGTCGGCCGCGGTCCGTCATCTGGGCACGGCAAGACGTCCGGTCGTGGTCACAAGGGCCAGAAGCAGCACGGAAAAGTCAATCCGTGGTTCCAGGGTGGCCAGACGCCGCTTATCGTCAAGCATGGCAGCAAGGGTTTCACGAATCAGTGAGTGCAGCAAACCCCGACGGGAATGATGACGAGTCGGGTCGCTAACCGGAAGCCAGCCGGGCAGCGAAGTTGTCCGAAGTGAACCTCGACAAGATTCAGGAATGGATCAACCAGGGACGGCTCGACCCGACGAAGCAGATTACGCCCAAGGAGCTGATCGAGAGCAAGCTGATTGGGAGCCCCAAGGACGGCGTCAAGATTCTCTCTCGAGGCTCCGAGTGTCTCAAGCAGCCCATCGACATCATGGCCTCGAGAGCGTCGGCGGGCGCAATCGCAGCCATCGAGGCGGCGGGCGGAAAGGTCATGACGAGATACTACACCAAGCTGGCCATCAGCCGGCTGCTGACGGGCGAGTCGGTCAACACGGACAAGCCGCTTCCCGTGGGCAAGGAGCACGTCGAGTCGGTGCTGGCAGAGGCCAGACAAGCGCCGTTCCGCTACAGGCTGCCGGACCCGACGAGCCGAGCCGACATTGAGTACTACCGAGACCCGGCGCACAGGGGGTACCTGAGCCACCAGCTCGCGCCGGGCCAGTCGCCGAGCTTGTACTTTAGGGTTCCCGGGGAGCGCAAGATCAAGAGTGCCGTCAAGGCGCAGAAGAAGAAGGCGGAGGAGACGCTGTGGTGAGGGAGAGCCCAGAGCCGTTGCGGGGGCTTGTGTAATACCACGACTTGAGTCGAATGTCGAGATGTGCGAATACTACTGTACAAATTGCAATTGCCATGCACAGTCTCCAGCCCGAAGCAAAGGCATCTCGACGACGGTCTGTGATGCATCCTCTTGTCGTGATGGCATGCTTGGGCTTGCCAGTGCAATGTGCACTGCTTCACGCTACGCGGGCTCTATCTCGGTTGCAAGGCCAGCAGAGAATGGAGCCAAACAGTGTTCATATAGCGATGCCTGCTTATCGGCCGCATTTGGCAGCGTGCATGGCAGCGTAAGGTAAGCCGCAGGAGCACGTTGCGCGCTGCCGTTAGCGCCTTGCTTACGGGCGTGTCGTAGCCTAGCAGTACCTTATTAGCATGGAACCTAAAGCTTCTCCACCTCGGCCTCGGGGATGGATGACTTCACAATCGCATCCGCCGCGCCCATTATCCACATTGCTTGCATCCCGTCTCGCCTAGCCGTAATCTGTGCATTTGTTCCGTCAACACAACTCCTTGCCGAGCTGCTACTCCTCGACCCGCGGGTTGTTGCTCTGCAGCCCTCTGTAGCACCCGCGCTGCCTCACCCTACCGTCCCGCGCCATCCATTACGAATCCTCTAACGAGTCGCCTCCCCACCGGCCGCGAGCAGCTCCCGAGACGCTCCAGGCCACGACCAGGTTTCCAAGAATTGGGTCATCAGCCACCCAGGTAAATATACGGACCTATATAGGAGGGCTGCTCTGACCAAGAGACCGACGCGCCCATCATGTCGCTCTTCGGCACGTCTCCTACCGGCAACGACGGCGAGCCGACCGCGGTCACGACTCCGCGCCGCAAGAACAAAGCTCGAGGCGGCGACGGTGGTGGACTATTCAATGAGCCGCAAGCGACGTCATCCAATGGCCTCTTCGACGATGGCAACGGTGGCAGCGACGAGTCCTCGCCCTGGGACATGCCCACGCCCCGCAAGCAGCAGAGCCGCGTCGACATGATCCGCAACCTGCTCCCGGCGTCCGACGTGCCCGACAGCTACATTGAGACGTTTGACACTGTGGTGCGCGAAGACGGGAGCGCTGGGCGGGTTCCATCCGGCGGCATCGCGAAGCTCTTTGCCAATGCGCGCCTGGGTGCCGACGACCAAGCACGCATCATATCCCTGGTCGCGCCTGGTCAAGACTCCGACGTGTCGCTCGGCCGCGGCGAATTCAACGTCCTGCTGGCACTGGTTGGACTGGCACAGGAGGGCGACAACATCAGCCTCGATGGCGTCGACGAAAGACGAACAAGTAAGTCTACACGCGTGATCCACAGACGGTGTGCGAGACGCTTTGCCTTTGCCCACGCTGCTCTGCCCCGTCCGAGATTCACCTCATCTGCCGCCCACTTCCCCCGTTCCCCGGCCAGCTACTGTATGGATTTGTTCCTTTGATTGGCTGTTTACCTGGCACCTCGCTATCGCATGCAATTGACCCTGTCACGTTGGTGGGGGCACCGCAGCTAATTACTCCTCTTATTACCGTGGCCCAGACCTCCCTCAGCCCAAGCTCCCCGGCCTCACCGCCGAGCCCGTATTGCCGCCCGTCGCCGAGCTCGCCGCAAAGCCGCCGCAGACACCGTCGGAGCCCGATCACCAGACGCAGACGCGCACCGAGGCGCACTCGGAGTCGCTACCCAAGGTCCTTCGGCCGACCATGGACGACCCCGAGATTGATCCTTGGAGCTCTCCCGAATTTCACAAGGGTCATGATCACCTCAAGATCAACGGCAGCGGCGGGCACACCGCCGCGGGCGGCCAGAGTAGCTACAGCGAAACGACGTCATCCACAACTGCAGGGCACGATGCGAGCCATTACGCCACGACTGGAGAGACGCCGAGCTCAACCAATGGAGGCAGGCCCGCCAGCAGCTCGGCGGCAGGACCCGGCGGATGGAGCTACTTTGGAGACAACAGCGCTTCCGCAGCTCCCGGCTTCGGCGACGGCTCACAAAACGTCGTTGTGAGCCCCTTTGGCGGAGACGCCGGCCCCAGCCGAGCCTCCGGTAACGATGCTCCACCGTCCGCGGTGAGGAACACCATTGGCCGCACGGGAAACAACCTCGAGGAGCACATCGTCGTTACGTTGATGCCGGGCAAGGAGGGCGTATTCATGTTTCAACACCACAACTACGAAGTCGCCAGTCAACGCCGAGGGAGCAAGGTCGTTCGTCGATACAGCGACTTTGTGTGGCTACTGGACTGCTTGCAGAAGCGGTATCCCTTCCGGATCCTCCCTCTGTTACCGCCCAAGCGAGTTGCCGTGAACGGAAACCACTTCTCCAACGACGGGGCTTTCATCGAGAAGCGGCGGCGGGGCCTGGCTAGGTTCTTGACTTCCATCGTCAGGCATCCGGTACTGAGCCAGGAGCAGCTGGTGGTGATGTTTTTGACGGTTCCTACGGTAAGATGTCGCATCGCACACAGCGGAGGCGTCCCGTCATGCTAACATGAAGACCAGGAACTGTCCGTGTGGCGGAAGCAGGCGACCATCTCTGTTCAGGACGAGTTCGCGGACCGAGCGCTCCCCCCGGGCCTGGAGGCTTCGTTGCCTCCGACGCTCGAGGAACTCTTTACCCGCACGCGCTCGGGCGTTCGCCGCTCTGCCGAGCTCTACATTCACGTGTGCAGCATCATGGACCGCCTCGTAAAACGAACCGAAGGCGTCGCGGCTGACCACGCGCGCATCGCCATGTCGCTCAGCTCCCTCACCGAGACGTCAGCCGACACGTATGCTACCGATACCAACGAGGTTCCGCTGCTCAATGATGGGCTCGTGGCAATGAGCAAGCACCTCAGGACGTGCCAAACCCTCATGGAGGACGAGAGCCGCGGCTGGGACGAAGGCGTCTTGGAGGACCTCAAGCGCCAACGAGACGCGCTCGTCAGCGTGCGGGACATGTTTGACCGGCGAGAGAGGCTGGACAAGGACACCATTCCTTACCTGGAGAGGAAAATACAGGCCAACGAGACCAAGCTGGCGAGTCTGCGATCCAAGCCAGATGGAGTGGTGAAGCCTGGTGAGATTGAAAAGGTGGCAGAGGCCATCATCAAGGCAAGTTGCACCACGAGTCCTGAAATTCGTGGGTGACCTGTGTAACTGACTGGAGAAACAGGACAAGGAATCAATTGTCCAGCAGCACAACCGCTCCATCTTCGTCAAGGAGTGCCTCCGAGACGAGCTCGTCACGTTTCAGACGACGCAGTACCACATCAGCAGATGGAACCAGGACTGGGCGGGCGAGCGCGTCAAGTACGCCGAGATGCTGGCAGACAACTGGCGGCGCCTGCTCGACGAGCTGGAGGGCATGCCGTTGGGAGATTAAACCAGTCTGATGGCGACGCACGCTCTCAACTCGGCAACCTGCTCGATAGGCATCGTCGCCCGAAGTTGATGTGTCTTCGGCACGGTAAAGAGAGGGGGGAGCACAAGGCAGACGTTGCAGTAGCGGTGTACCCCTGGAGGAGCAGCAGACTGTGTATACGTATCGAGAAAGAGCAACACTGGGGAGGAGCGGCAACGGCGGAGGCTCACGATACCCTTTGTCATATGTGTCTCAACTTGCATCAGTGCGTTTCTATTGTAATGGAAGAGTCATGTTTGCGATGATGGCTGGAACGTTTGATTCGTAACTTGGGAGTACCGAACAGGCTTCCATCCCGTGTCATTTGGTCTCGTCAATGATACAGCTCTGCTCACCATCCATCCGTCACGGCGCCGTGGCTCGCATCGCCCACCAGCCTGGCATACTTGGCCAGCACGCCCCTCTTGACCCTCGGCTCGGGCGCCTTCCACTCGGCGCGGCGGCGCTCCATCTCGGCGTCGGACACGGCGGCGTCGAGGCGGTCGGCGACGGCGTCAATCGTCACCTCGTCGCCGTCGCGCACCAGGGCGATGGGCCCCCCGACGGCCGCCTCGGGCACGACGTGGCCGACGATGAAGCCGTGCGAGGCGCCGCTGTAGCGGCCGTCGGTGACGAGGGCCACGTTGGTCAGGCCGGCGCCCATGATGGAGGCCGAGGCGCGCAGCTGCTCGGGCATGCCGGGCCCGCCCTTGGGGCCCTCGTAGCGCACAATGAGCACCAGGTCGCCGTCGTCGCGGTGGATGTCGCCCCGCGCCAGCGCCTGGTTGAGGTCGCGCTCGCAGTCGTAGACGCGCGCCTTGCCGGTAAAGGACAGGCCCTCCTTGCCCGTGATCTTGGCCACGGCGCCGCCGGGGGCCATGTTGCCGCGCAGGATGCGGATGTGGCCGCTCGCCTTGATGGGGTCCTCGAGCGGCCGGATGATGTCCTGGCCGGGGTCGAGGCTCGGCCAGTCGGCCACGTTGTCGGCGAGCGTCTTGCCCGTGACGGTCAGGATGGAGCCGTCGATGAGCCCCTTTGCGATGAGCATCTTGAGCACCGAGGGCGTGCCGCCCACGTCGTAGAGGTCCTCCATGAGGTACTTGCCGCTGGGGGCCAGGTTGGCGAGGAAGGGCGTGCGGTCGCTGGCGCGGGCCACGTCGTCGAGCGTCAGGGGCACGCCGGCCGTGTTGGCCATGGCGAGGAAGTGCAGCACGCCGTTGGTCGAGCCGCCGAGGATCATGGTCAGCACGAGGGCGTTTTCAAAGGCGGCGCGCGTGAGCAGGTCGCGGGGGCGGATGTCGAGCTCCATGGTCGTCTTGATGACCTCGGCGACACGCTCGCACTCGCGCGCCTTCTCGGGAGACTGAGCCGGATACGACGAGGAGCCCGGCAGCGTCAGCCCCATGGCCTCGATGGCCGTCGCCATGGTGTTGGCCGTGTACATGCCGCCGCACGCGCCGGCGCCGGGGCACGAGTGCCGCTCAATGTCCTCCAAGACGTCGGCGCCCCCGCGGCCCGGCCTGTCGCCGTCCGTCTTGGCCTGCAGCTTGCCGTAGGCGAAGGCGCCGGCGGCCTCGTAGCAGGTGCTGATGTTGACGTTGCGCTCGAGCAGCGTCGAGTGGCCCTTGCGGATGGTGCCGCCGTAGACCATGATGAAGGGCCGGTTGTGGCGGGCGGCGGCCATGACGACGCCGGGCATGTTCTTGTCGCAGCCCGGGACGGAGATGTTGGCGTCGTGGCGCTGCGCCGACGTGACGGTCTCGATGGAGTCGGCGATGATTTCGCGCGTCTGCAGCGAGAAGCGCATGCCTGGACAAGTAGTGTTAGATCTCGATTGTCTGGCCTGGCAAAGGAGAAGGGGGGGTTGCTGACCATCGCCGCCCATGGTGATGGCATCAGACACGCCGACGGTGTTGAACTGCCAACCCAGCATGCCCTGCTTCTCGACGGCGCCCTTGATTATCTTGCCAAAGTCGAGAACTAGCATGCGCCATTAGTCTTTGTTTCAGGAAGTCACGTCCATTCAGCATCTCATCACAGCCACCGGCGCTTAATCACTCACGATGTGTACTGCACGTATTGACTTGGGTCAGCAACCGACTTGTTCAACTCTTTGCTTGGGAGTAGAGCAGGCGCCCATACTTGCAGGGGTTGCCCTCCCACCAGACTGTCGCGATGCCAACCTGGGGCGCATTCTTCATCATGTCCCGGTTTGGCACGCCGGCTCCGTAGAGCATGGCCTTTGTTGAGAGTCAAAAGGTCAGCTATGCAGCTCACCAACCGTTGTACAAGAAGACTCACCTGCGCTCCGGGGAAATCGTGTCCCCGCGTCAGCGTCGTTGACCATCGATTCAGAGGGCCGCCTGGTGGCAGGCAGCTGAACTGGACGTAGTCGCTCGACGACTTGGGGTCATGGCTGGGCGCCGGGCCGCCGTCGTTGCTCGCCATGATGGGGCTCTGTGTAGCTGGGCGCCGTCAGTCGGGCTCGGAGAGGTCCATGTCATCTCGAGGTCCATTTCATCTCCACCTCGGCATCAGACGCGGAAGCAGTGACAAGCAACGGACAAGGTTGACGGAGGGCCGGGCGTTGGAGCAAGGGTGATCGCATTGACCAAGCAGCAAGCGCAGCTCACCTACCTTTGTCGATCGCACGCAGCCAGCTGGTGGCAGCGAACAATCACCTGTCCGAATCTGAAGCGATGATATCCAACGCAAGTGGCACTTCCAATCGAGCCTGGCAAAAGGTGAGTTGCCTGCCCCTCATCGCACTGGCACGTTCGCCGAGCCCATCGCCAACGTTTGTGGCTCCACACCCCACCTCGCCCATCTTCATCGTCATTACCCGACCCCCCATGAGCTTGTCTCCCATCTCCACTCGTCTGTCGAATCCCCACGCAGCCTTAGCAATCCATCCTGCTTGGCTGCGTCTGTCGATAACCGTCTTCGGACCCCATTGCGCCGAGCTAGTGCGGCCCAGCATCACAACCCATCGTGGTCCAAACACATTTGATTGGGGTGTTGATGCCCATTAACCATTCGGTACCCAATGGCGTCGCTCGTCATCTTATATGGAGTCACGACGGGTTCCCTTTCTGTTTGACATTCACGCTCGCCTTCATGTCACAAGCGATTGAATGGCACACGCATATCATTGCCCTCGCCAGCTAAATGCTTTACTTCATGTCCCAAAGATTATTCCAGAACAACGCCATTCCCCTCCGTCCGCTATCGAAGCTTAGGCTCCATGTCGACGCCCAAGATGGACGAGATTCGCGTCTTGTCCTGCCCCGAGCTTCGGTACAGCGGCTTCCGCTCAACATCTGGGCTAGCGACGGGCGTCATGGGATTGCTGCCGTGCTGAGGACAGCATGCACCTGACCTCCACGCCTGCTCCAGCGCCGCGGGCGACATGGTTGGCCCGTAGTCGTCGGCAACGGCTGCCCAAAAGGCGTTGCGGTGCGCTTCGTAGATGGCGTGCAGCCGGGAGAGGTCCACGTGCGCGGGCCCGTGAACAAATGTTGACGGAGGCGAGAGCCCTCTGCAGTCGAGGCGCAGTGGCGACGCCGAAGAGTGGTAGGAAGGACTTCCGTGATGGAAAGAGACGGACGGAAGAGTCTCGTGTACTTGTTCAGACACCACGACGGGATACCTTCGGGGCGACTCGCCTAGGTGTGAGAACGCCACAGGCTCCGGCTTGGGTAGAATTGCCGGCAGTCTAGGAGACCTGTCTGTCGTCATGATGCTGGGGAGCTGCACATCGCTGTTCGATGACGCGGCACAGTAGCTGCCAACAAGGTGGGCTGGCGAGATGGATCGAGAGTTGCTCCTCGGGATCGGGCTGGCAGCTAGGCCATGTTGCCCAGAAGTCGGATCCGACGAGCCAGAAGAGCACGATGCCGTACGCTTCCGCCGGGTGCTGCCATGAGACAGCTGGTGGTAATGCAGTCGGCATGCCAGCTCAGTCTTGTTGAGATGGGCGGCAATGTGCTTGTACGGCATCTTTTGAAGTCGGGTCTGGAGAAGGTATGATTCCTGAGACGACGCACAACCATCAGCAACCATACTCCTTCAAATGGACTTGAGCGCGCTTGCTCACCTCATCCTCTCTCCAGGCACGGCCACTTCCGGTCAGAGCAGTCTTCTTGCTTTTGCTCACTCCTCCCTCATGTCGTTGTACAGCGTCGTTGATCGGCGAGTACCGAGCTTGAACGGGAACCATCTGCGTCCGAGACATTGACGTTCCTCCCGACTCCTTCCAATTCACGATGATACTATGTTGCAGTGAAAGACAGCACCAGTCCTGTCGTTTGTGTCTGAAGCTGAGTATTTCCAGAGACTATTCCAAGTCCGTCGGGAAACAAGTTCCAAGCTAATAGCAAGGAGCGTTGGCAAACCAGGCCACGTTTGCGAATTGAAATGCTGTGCGCGCAAATCCCCGTTCCAGCGTCGAGCCGGTATCGACAAAGCGTACGGGGTTTTCAGAGAGCGAAAGTCCAAGGCGTAAGAATAATGCCGTCTAAGAGTCTTGTTTGAAAAATGCCGTGCCGGGCGTGCAAAGGAGCGTCAGCAGCCAAGCCAGTGGGACGATTAAGGAGAGTGAAGAACTGGCTGCGGAAGAGAGCGTGAAAGAAAGGGAGCGAAAAAAATAAACTTCCGCAATCTAGAGTATAGATGTGCGGTAGTTCAACAAGATCAAGTTGACATGGATGAGAAGAGAAGGAGAAAAACAATATTTCAGAAATGGCGGAGCGTCCGCGGCCGGGATTCTATATTAACCAATCCACGAAACGGCTTGGCGGCTTTGACGTTCCGGGTGTCGGACAGGACCGACCGGGGCCCCTGTCCTGATGAGATCCAGCCCCGTTACAGGCTCGACTCGACCGGGGTTGCTGTGACATGTTGGAACATAAGCATAACTTTTTGGCCTGATCATCGCACCGACACCGCCACCTGTGTCGTACAGTTGCTCCGTCGAGAGGCGTCAAGGTGAAGCACCGCGGAGGGCAAGAGATCCACGACACCTCCGCAGCCCGCCGGAACCGACGAGGCTCCTTTGACAAGCTCCGCTCTGCAGCAAATCGCATGACGAACACGCCGCTCGGCTCCATGTATGGAAGAACCGCTAGAGCTCAAGAGGCTGCTGTTGATAAGAGTCCACCACAACCGCTCCGCTCTCATGCGACTCTCTTCAGGTTCAGGCCCAGCGAAGAGACTGCGATCTGCAGAGACAGGCCAGCAACTCCCGGACGAAAAGGCCCAGTGGTCAGCTCTTCACAAGTTGCCTTGGCACATGGGAGAATAGACAAAGGCTCATCTTGGCATCTGAACTAAGCAGCAGAGTCCCATGTGAGCGCCACATTGGGGCGGCCGTGGCAACATCCGGGATCGTGGGGTCGTCACAGAGGAGTGTTTTGTTTGACGTCGGGCCCTCCTGGCTAGGACAAAGCTTGGCTGCTCTGCCACTGCCAGGCGACTTTGCGGTCACCTTGGTTGCGGACTCGGGGCATGCAGGGTGCTGTGGAGAAGATGTAGCGAGACCCAGGTGTTTGGTTTGAAGCAGTCACATTGAAACGCGAGAGTCTGTTTCAAATATGGTCTGGGGTTGTCCCTGTTCGACAGCGCACACTAGTGAAGTCAATTGGCGTCACTTCCTCAAACTGGCTTGGGTGCGAACTGACTTGGCTTGGGTGGGTCGGGTTATTATTCTGCTCCAGCTCCCAGTAGCATCCGCAACCTCATCGAGACCTCTGACCGTAACGCCAGCCTTGGTCACTCACGTGAGCCTGGTCTTCGAGATCCGATTCTTAGTCCGAGTGTATGATGGCGCTGCAGGCCAGGAAAAGATCAACTCGGCTCTCGCGAGCCGCGCTCATCCTCAAATGGTGATAGTGGGGGAGCTGGGTCAGGGACCCTTGAAACTGGCTCACGCACAGTCGCAATCTCATGTCGGTATCAGCGTCGACACAAGATCCAGCCTGAGCCGTCTTCGCGGCGGTGTATGATGAAACTGGCAGTCGCTGGAAACAACCTTATTGGGTTTGTTCGTCTCTTGAGCCCTCAATGGCAGCCTCCGTCGTGAGCCATTGCCTGGGCGATGTGGTTACAGGCTGTCGGCGTTTGATACTCGAGGGGCTGTCACTATTTCATCGCAACAGAGGGTGAAACGACTAGCTGCGGTTGGTGCGCCTACCCGCGTTTGATTCCAGATGGGCTGGGCTGGATCTGTACCGAGATTGCCCCCACGAGAGCCAATCGTATTGCCGTCCACTGAAGTCGGTGGGGAGCGGCGCGCATTGGCGGCTGCGCAGCTTCGTTACGACCTAGAAAATGGCTTGCACCATACTTTGCCTGCTCTGGGCGAGAAGGATAGGCCGAAACTATACAACTTCAACTCGATGTTTCAGTCTGGACTGCTCCGATGCTGCAACCAGGGCTGTCTCATTACCCACACGCATGAGTATGCACCTCCTCCATGAAGCATGAACACTCTGTCGATCATGCTTGTGCAGTGACAGCCCGGTTCTTCGCCTGTAGAATCTTGCGCTGCGGTAGCTCCTGAGGGAATCGAGAATCCTAATTGATCTGCTAGACTTTGCGCCATTGCAATGCGAGCAAGTTAATTTGGTAACGAAGCTGAACTTGGTTCCGTCAGGCGCGGATCAGAGGTCGGCCCCGTCCCGACTACGTCTAGGACACGCCGTCGATTTCTTGCTTTGAATTAAACATGGCGCTTCTCACGATATCTGGGTCATTGTTAGGGTCGGTCCAGCGTTGCGATGACAGAAGCCAATGGGAAGAGTTTGGTGCTGTACTCGTATTATCCCGTCTCTCGGCCATAGCAAGGAAACCCGTGTTGCAACAATACCTGTCAGGGGTCGGCTGGACGTTGGGTGCTTTCGTAGAGGCAGTGCAAGTGGACGACAAGACTCGATTGCTTGTATTCTGGGCAACATTGACAAGCGGCGCTGCGCCATCGAAGTCGGTCACATCATGGACGGCAACGACAGTCCGATCCCATGACGGGCGCGATCAACAAGGCTGCAATGCATCTTCTGCTGGCCTGAGGGTGACTTGACTGGTACAATGGGCCGAAGTAACGTCCTGGGGACAGGGCGCGGAGATGTACCTGGTGGAGCTGCTGACACGGGCGCGGCTGCGGCTCCAACAGACGTATCCGCTACTTCTCGGGGAGATCCGTCGTGCGTTTGTGCTCGACGTCTCGACGACCGGCGGCAGGATGTGTCCGTACGCATTCTTCTGATGAAGCGGTCGTGAAGCTATCGCATGTTCGATGTGAACGCGAAGAGGCCAGGCTGACCATCACGTCCTTATGGCACTCGGCAGACTTGGGCGGCACTTGCCCTTCACAACGCTCGGCGATCGCGCCCTCGTCCTCCACGACGGAACAGAGCATTCTCGCACAACAATAGAAGGAATGGGCGACACACAGACGGGCACGCCCCAGATTCGTCTGTTCTCAATGATCTTGTACGCCTCTTGAACAATGCCATCAAGATCCGTCGGAAGCATCTTCGCACGTAAGAATGAATGACGCAATTAAGAAGATTGTGATGGTGGAACGATGAGACGATATATTCGACTACACTCTGTACATACTATTGCCGCAATTAACTGAACCACCCGAGACCTTGTTGCTTTCAATTGACCCAATAAACGCCAACTAAATGTCCAAGAAATGACCAGAGTTGCCCCTGGACTTTGATAACCAATTTCTCTACCGATGCGCCAGTACTTTTTCCATGCCGCCTCCACTATAAGCAATGTATCATACGTGAAAAAATGAGAGAGATTACAAGGCCGTTCGTCACAGGTTCTCCGAGTCGCCGCGCTGAAGCAGTGGTCGAGTGTCCCAATGATCCCCGCCCGGACGTTCTTGACTTCGTCCCGGCGTCTCCGCATGGTGGTGTGCCTGCTGCGGCTCTTCGTCCTCCTCCGTCCGGTAAACAAAGTACTGAACGAAGACACCGAGGTCCATAAGCAGGGTCACCAAGCTACCGGCCAGCCAGCTCAGGTTGACAAGGATATAGCGACCGTAGATTCGACCCGCCTCGCCGGGCTGGCAGGTGCCTCCTGGGCACCTTGGGTCGTATGCAAAGATTGACAGGACGTAGGTGACGTTTCCGAGGCACGCGAAGAGGAAGAACAGCATGCTGAGGCCCTCGGTCGTCTTGCGCCGCCAGTTGAGGATGAGCTGCGGCATGCGTGACGCAATGTACGCGACGGCGCATAGGTACCCAAAGAACTGCCCCCAGGGGTTGAACTCGATTGTCTCGCCCGCCCCATCGGAGGGCTCTTCCTTGCCGCTAGTGGCCTGTTCGCCGAGGAACCACCCCGCGACGCCAGCAGCGCACACCATGACCACGACAACCGTGTTCCACGCGATGGCCTGCAGCGCGGTCGGCGGTGCCTTGTCCACGGTCGTGTCAGGCATGTGCGGAACCGCGGGCGAGAGCCCACTCCAGTTGGACCCCCGTCGCTGGTGATGACGGCCGTGTTCGGTGTTTGCAAGCAGAGAAGTGTATTCATCGACGGGCGCTCGCTCGCCATTCGCGGGAGGTGCGGCCTTGGCCGGCGCCGTCGGCTCATCGCGCCATGTGAATCCGCGGTAGTAGAAACATTGGCCGAGAAGAACGATGTCGGCGATGGTATAATACACTGCGAGAATGATCTAAAAGCATCCAGTTAGCGGCATGCCAGCAGGGGTAGGGGACATGTACCGTACCATGGTGGGGAGCACGCCTTGCAATACCGCACCCAAAATATTGAAGACATCGCCGAGAAGCCAAATTATGACGAACTGGATGGAAAGGCCGTCGGCGTTGCCCTGTTGGAACTGCTGGATGATCTGTGGAGAAAACACAACGACTGCAGGGGAGTCAGCATCGGGCTCGCTTGGAGCAACATGAAGATTCGTACGGACCCCAACAAGCGATGGATATTGAACTAGAGGCAGTCCTGTCAGTCACGTCTAGTGCGCCAACCATTTCGCAGAAGTAAAACTCACCCGCAAATCCCAGAGATGGCTTCGACATCGAGATGAAACGTCCCCGCTGAAGGGGCCATGGCTACTTCCGGTGCCGGCGCAGCGCGCGACGACGATGAGATTCCTCAGGCGACCGCGTATCGTCGAGCAGCGTCGACCCCACCGTGCTCTTCTGGGACTCCTTTTTCGGAAAAAGAAATCAATCAATCGATATTTGAGCGTCCAATGCAACCAGAAGAAGAAGAGGGGGATGAAGCGAGACGAAGGGGCCGAGCGTCGACGGAGGCGAAGTCGTGAAAGACTTTTAATGACACCATAGAGGGAGGGTCGGCTTGGCGTCGAAATTTCCTAGTCCGTTACTGGCAAGGTTGCCAAAAACGGCAAGCAGCTGAAGCCATGCACAGACGTCACACACGCTGTGAGAATGCGGGGTGGTCCACTAAAGTGCCCTGAAGCTTTTTGCATTGCCGCTGAGACGGCAATCCAGATGGATGCACATGGAGCTTTGCTTCTCGATCAGATGGCGTTGCGTTGCAGGCTGCGCCGAAGGCCGGTGCAACGGTATGCATTTCCGCCTCATCCTGAGACAGAAGGGTATCCAAATCAGCACAAGTCGGAAGTTGGCATTGTCACACGCTTTCGGTCTGGTCAAGGCCACGGAGCTGTGAGATCTGTGACTGCATCGAACTCAGCCGAGGCGACAACAATGGCGCAATTACTCATCCAGCAGCTCCACACTCATCCACGGCGATCCTATGATGCCGGCATCTCTCAACTGAATCCCTCCTCGAGCGTCAAATATTCATCATCATCGTCTTGCAAGTCTCTAGCGTTTCCCCCGAGACTCGAGTCTTTACTGCTTTCCGTCTATTTTGCATTCGTCAATGTCGTCGCCGCCGATGATGCCCGAGCATCTCGCTCTGCAAGACGACGCCTCCATGCTGACCAAGCGCTTTGGCAAGGAAGTCGTCAACTACTACGCCGGCAGCCGGCTGAACCGTTACTCGTTTCTGCGGTCCGACTCGCTGTTCCTGCGCCGTGCCGTCAACAGTCCGTCGGCGAGGTTCATCGCGCTCAACGGCCTGTATCCGCTCGTCTCGGATGTGAAGCGCCTTGCGTACCTGACCTTGGACGACGTCAAGCCGCTGACAGGGTCCGACTTGTTCCCTTTGAGCGATACCGATGCCACCAAGGAGTTTGACTCGGCGGTGACGAGGCCGCTGCTCGTTTTCCTCGGTACCGTCGAAGGCGAGCAGGCGGCTGAGCTTGAGACGTCAGAACATGGCGTCGTCAAGGCGCAGCCGTTCTTTGCGGTCGACGTGACGCCCAAGGGATCCATCGAGCACGCTGCCACGGCGTTCTTGAAGCAGCAAGAGGCCAAGAATCTGACGGTGCAGACCAATACGAGATTCATGACGCTCAGCGCCGAAGACGGTATGTAACGTGCTAAATGCCTTTTCTGACCCAATACGTTCGACTAATGAGAATCGCAGCCTCCATGTACGCGCAGGCGCGGTCCATAATAGATTGGAACAGCCGTCACCCCTTCTGCGGCGGCTGCGGAAACGTCAACCTCTCCATCGAGGCCGGCTACAAGCGCGTTTGCCCTCCGGCCGACCGCAGCGGTCCCGCTCGGGGCGACTGCCACACGCGCCACGGAGTCTCCAACCTCTGCTTCCCGCGCTCCGACCCGACCATGATCGCCGCCGTCGTGTCCGCCGACGGCCAGCGCATCCTGCTCGGCCGCCAGACGCGCTACCCGCCCGACTGGTACAGCACCCTCGCCGGCTTCCTCGAGCCGGGCGAGTCCGTCGAGGAAGCCGTCCGCCGCGAGGTCTGGGAGGAGGCCGGCGTCCGCGTCGGCCGCGTCGTCATCCACTCGACGCAGCCGTGGCCGTACCCCTCGACCCTGATGCTGGGCGCCATCGCCCAGGCGCTACCCGACGGCGAGGCCATAACGCTCAACGACAAGGAGCTGGAGATGGCAAAGTGGTTTACCTTGGAGGAAGTCCGGACAGCCCTGAAGAGGGGAACGGGCTCCCTGGGAGGGCCTCCGCCAGAGGGACTTCAGAAGGGAGAGCTTCGTGTGCCTCCGCCCCAGGCCATAGCCAACCGGCTCATGACTGCTGTAGTCGAGGGATTCCTGACGGGGATTGCCAAGATATGAGACATGCACAATGAATCATTATAGAATAATCACTCAGCAGCGCCGATGATCGATTATGCTCTTGTTTACTCCATCGACGCTTTCTAACCTCGCGACATCTGCATCATCTCTGTGAATCTGACGCCCTCCATCTTCGGCGTAGGTAGAGGTTCTATATGTCCTCGCTCGTATCTGACCAGCCAAACTGCGTCCGGGTTGATAGTCTCGAGAGCTTTTCGCGCTTCCTGGCTCGTTTCCATCGTATCCGACAGCAATTCCAGTATTTGGTCAAACATGTCCTCGTCGACTTGGACAAAGGATACAATAGCAGTCAGCAGCTTGACCACTGCTCCCCAGACCCTAACAGGTGAGGCGTGCTGACCCAGGCTGCCAGAGGATTTTGATTGGGCTTGCAGCCCCGTTTCCTTTCCTTCAAGGCCGTCAACCGTTCGCATCGGAATCACGATGCCTTTTCCGCCCGCGGACATCGATTTGCCCTCCCTAGGTGGCCCAGAGCGGCTCGGACGGCCCGACGCTTGCTGCTTGACCTTGCGACACCAGTCGCCTAGGCCGTCTCCCCATTCAGTCTTGAATCGAGTACTCAGAAAATCGCCAGCGGCTTCGCAGAGTGCTGAGAGGGCTTGACATGCTTCGACCGTGATGAAGGCCTCGGGGTCGTAGAGTCTGCTGATCACAACCGGCCATGCTGCATTGACAAGGGGCAGGACCGCATCCTCGTCCCCAGCCAAAATCGTCGATGCCGTTGTCAGCAGCTCCAGAAGCGATCTTCGTAGTTTCGCCGTCGGCGACGTTAGATAATGCTGGGTGAGGGACGCTATGCGAAGAAGCAGCTGGTATGTTGGCGAGTTGGGCGGCTTCTCTTCGCTAGGAGCAGTGCCCGCCTGGTCCTGGTCCTCCCCTTCGCCGTGCTCGCCTGCGGACTCGGACGCCCAGGGAGCCTTTGGGTGGCCCTCGATTGGCTGTCTACTGGCAGCTTCAGCAGCGTCGCGTGCCCTCCGCTCTGCCTTTTTGTCCAAGAAATCAAGTACGTCATCCAAGCCGCCCTTCTTTGATGCCACTTTCTTATGGTCCACCGTTTCCCGTTCTCGGCTAGTCAATAGGCGCTGATCCTTCCGCGATGCCTGATCGACGACCTCTTTCAGGACGGAAAACAAGGACTCCACAAAGTTGGTGTATCCGTGAAAGTTGTCTAGGGCCGCGAATATGGAATCAACAACATCGTCGAGAAATGGTATCAGTCGTGGTCCAGCAAGGCGTATCATCATCAAGAGCACTTGCATGGATGCTGGTGAGACCTCCAGTGTATTAAGTCGTAAGGAAATGGAATTGACCATGTAGTCCACGTTTTCGATGATCAATTCCGATACGCTGGCATACTGGCATGACAGCGATATGCCATTCAAAGCAGCAATAGTATGCTGTTGCAGACTTTGGTTTTCGGACCCCAGAAGCGTCGCGATGGGAAACAGCACGTCGATGAGCTCGGGCCTGAAAGCGACGCCAGCTCTGTGTGCAGCATAGGCGGAGACTTCCAAGGAAAGTGCCTCCAGACGCCAGTCTGCCACCTGAGAATCCGTGCGAGAATCGAGTACCTGAACAGCAAATCCGTACAATTCATTGAAGACGGCATCCGAGTCTTCCGACGGCTCAGTAAATGCAGACAGGTCCAAGAATGCGCTTGTATCCGCAGAAGAGGTGTGTGATGCCTTTGTAAGCTCATAGCAGAGCCACATTGCGGCGACCTGATCGACTGAAGACGATTCGCGCACATATTCCAACAGGCTTGCCGCAATCGTGGCTTTTTGAGACGCTGAGCCGAGGCTGTCGATTAGGACGATGAGTTCGGCCCGCAGCTCTCTTTGGCTTTGGCTCTCTAGAAGCACGGGTTGAAAAAGTGCGTCGTGAGATGAAGTCTTGGTCGTAGTATTTCCATCAAGCAGCTGGAGGTGCGTGCTCGGGCTCACCCGCTGTGACGATGCGAGTATAAGGGACACCATGCTATCCTTCAACGTGCTGGATATAGAATCGTCCAAGAATGTCGATTCAATGCCCAGGTGTTGCAACAGGCTAAAGCCTTTGGACAGGTTGTGTACCGCTATCCGCTTCGAGTCCTCGTCGCTGATCTGCATGATTCGTGGCAAGCTGGACATCCAATTGTAGACTGTCGTTTTGGCTGCCTCACCCAACTCGGGGTATATGTTGACCAGGTGACTCAAGCTGGTTTGTGTGGAGAGCGTTGCATCGATCCCGCTGTCGAGAATGATTGCAGTCTCAACTAGGATTGTTGTGCAATTCGAGAGGGTTGTATGGCACTCATCGAGCAGAGTTATGCAGAGCCTCTCAAGAGCTTCTCGTACCTGGGATGCATCCTGCGTGCGAAGCTTCATCATAGTTGACAATGCCAGTTTGACTTGCGATACGGTGGCCTTGAGCCACGCCCAAGTGAGAATCTTGCCTTTTGCAGCGTCGTCATCGTCGTTTTCACTCTGCCCCTGAGCAACAATCGATCTCGTCCTCATGTCGCCGAGCACCCGCGTTATGATGAGTTGCGCAGTTTCCAGGCACGCTGTCAGTACGGCTGCTTTGTACCGGTTCGGGGAAGACAGCATTTTCGCGAGAGAAGAAACGCTTCCTAGTAGAAAGCTGGCCAGTGCTTCGTGCTCTCTGATTGCCATGTACACGCCCCGCAAGGAGCGTAAAGCTTCTTGCTGAATCTGTGGATTGGCGCCATCTGCAGCACCGTCCAGCATTACAGTGATTCCATGCCCCAACACGGGGATCACTTCCTGCTCCACCAGCGCAGAAGCCGCAGTCACGGATGAAGCCGTCGTGCTGAGCAATGCAGTCTGCGCGCGGAATGCTTCCAGCGCGGTCTCTTCGGGAACTTCCCGCTTCGTCTGAGATCTGGGGTCTCCATCGACGATGAATATGAGGAGACTTAATATTTGTTGCACCAGCTTGGCGGAGATTCTTGATTTCCAGCCATGGATGATGAGGATGTGGAGGCACTTGACGCAAGTTTCAACCAGAAGCATTGGGTACCGATCCATCTGGCGGAAGATATGGTACACCGGAAAGAACACATACTCGGCAAGCTTCTCATCGAGTGCACCTGGATTCTGCTCGACCTGCTCGCTCAGCGTCAGGAGCAGTTGGCTCGAAAGCTCCAGGAGCTCTCGGGAAGCAGCAGGCGTCTCCGTCTCGCGAATTGCCAGTTGACTTATCTTGACGCAGCATGGCTTGAGCTGTGAAAGGATCAGCGAGAGTCGCAGCGCATGAGGCCCAGTAAGAAGTCATGGTCACCTTCTGGAACAGCGCATTCCGTTGCTGAGTGTTGGGCGTCGTGTCCATGGCACCCGGAAGCAGAAGCTTCTCGCGACGTAGCGCTACCTGGTCATTTTCCGAGGCACAAGGGCCTGGTAGGCGAGGGGCCGAAGAAGAGTACGAATGCGATCTGGTCGGGCTGTGTTCCGTCAAAATTACTCGTAAGGGTGGTTGCGTCTCTAGAACATTCAAGCCAAGTAGGTACCGATATGCTCAGTCAATTGGACGACCTTTCCAATGCTGGCTCCTTCTGCTAGAGCTTCAATAAGCACCGTCGGAAGTATCGCTGCGCACTGTAGTGTCGACCCCTAAGCCTGGTGTTCTCCACCCAGACGGGCCCGAATTCGCGGCTTCGCACTGACGGCCTTGCCCACTTGATGGTGCAGAAACACGCCGTCACAAATTCGCACTGTCGATCCCCCACAGCCTCCCTGGCAAACAGGACGGCCTGGACGAAACTCCGCTCCTTCAATACTGTGCGACAAGGGCTCAGAGAGGGTCTCACGTCATTCCTTCAACAAGCACATGAATGCATCTCACTGGCGCCGCTTCTTGCGTGTTTGGACAATTTGAAGTCACCCACCTATCCGAAGCAGTACGCAACAGAAGCGCGCTTATGCTTTTTGATATATTTAATCCAGCCATTCAATAAGCAGCAAGTCTGCAGCTCATTCAGCAGCCATGGCTTCAAGCGGTGCCCCATTCCCGGTGCTTGCGCACCCCTACCGCTCTCCCAATCGCGGCACTTGTGCCTACGAGATGGGAAACACATCGTCGCGAAATGCCGTCATTTTCCTCGGCGGCCTCAAAGACGGCCCACACACCACGCCATATATCCGGACTGTGGCAAAGCAGCTAGAGTTGGCCCGCGAGCTGAGCTACTCTGTCTTTGAAATCCGCATGAGAAGCTCATTCATCGGTTTCGGAACTTCAAGTCTCGAGGAGGACGTTGCCGATATTTCAGCGCTCGTCAAGTACTTGCGCACATTGGGCAGGGAGAAGATTGTCTTGTTTGGTCACTCGACCGGCTGCCAAGTTCGTTCAGCCTGTTGCACATTATTCCCTATCGCTCCCTGGAATTGACGGTGACAGGACTGCATGGAATATACGCATTACGCCAAGCACCATAACCTGCCTGTGGATGGCTTCATCCTTCAGGCACCCGTCTCGGATCGAGAGGGTCTTGAGGCTGTCTTTCCAGATTACCAAGCCAGCCTTGACCTTGCCAGCGAATGGATATCCCAGGGAAGAGCAAACGATTGCCTTCCAAATAGCATGGTTCCTGGTGTGCTTGGTGCTCCGGTATCAGCATATCGGCTGCATTCGCTGTGTGCGAAAGGGTGAGCACAAGTACGAGCCGGCCCGTTTCTCGACGTATGCTGATAACTCCCCAGGGGCGATGATGACTACTTTTCTTCGGACTTGGACGATGAGACGGTCTCACGAGTTTGGGGCAGGTTCGAAAAGCCGGTTCTGGTGCTGCATTCGGAGAAGGACGAATTCATTACCGACAACATCGACCAAAAGGCATTGAGCAAGATGTATCGAGAAGCGAACCCTCTTGTGAGTTCACTCTCTGGACTGATCCCCGGCACGGGTCATACAGTACTGGGAGACGAAGCACGGCAATGGCTGGCGCAGAAAGTAATTGAGTTTCTTCAAACGCTAGAATAGTGAGATGCAGGTAGTTGACTTAGAGTCATGCGGAAGCTGGCTGGACCACCTCAATCACCAAAAGCACAGGACAACCCGATCACTGAGTCCCAAGGGCCTAGATCAGGCATAGTATTCAAGGCCGTCAGGTGAATGAGCCACCATGGTTGTGCAGATGCTGCCGAACTCGGACGTGGGATATTTCAATCATATTTTGTCGACGACGTGATGAATCTTGGGCTTCAGGGTAGCTGACACGTCGACGGAGATGCGGACTTGGCGCTAATTAAACCCGACCCCACCTGATTTTTGTGAGCTGCCCTGCCCACTTCGTCATCGCAGCAATACTTCAGGTGGGGAATAGCTTAGACCGACGTTGTGTCGCTGTGTTAGCGCCGCCGCTGACAAAGCGTGACCGTTGGAGAATGATGCTTCCGTATTTGTCGGTCGCCGGCCTGTCCATCAACACAAGCCTTTCTCGACATTGCTTCCCGTCTCTTGCCGTGAGCCTTCAGTGTAGGGCTCTTTCGATAGCGACTGTCGTCACCGTTGCATCGCCGCGTTGCGCCGCCCCACAGCCGCCCAAAACCCCCCCGACAGCGCGCGACCCTTGCCGACATCGCCCCGACCCCCGACGACCCGAACACCCGAGTATGCGGTAGTCGCTGCGATCCTAGCTCCGCGATATCAGGAAGCAGGACTCGAACTAGAACCCTGACCATGGATCTGTACAGCGAGCAGCAAGTCCTGCTGCGGACCGGCTCGTTCTCCGGCCTCAGGCCGCTACAGGAGCTCGGAAGCAGCTACCTCGCATCCTCGACTTTCAAGCAGCCCTTCTGTGGCAACGAGGAAGGGTGGGGGCCGTTGAGTCCGCACCGCTACGACTTCACGCCATGCTTCATCGATGTTGGCGTTGCAGCTGTGTCTGTTTTCGGACTCGTCTTCGGGCCAGTCGCCATCTGGTGGCTGCTCAGCAAGAAGCAGCAGCTGGAGCAGGGAACCGCCAAGAATCTTCATTTCTGGCTCAAGCAGGTGAGTGAAGGCCAGATACCCATTCAAGTCAGTCTAGAACCCAGCAACTGACGGGTTGACGTGACTGCAGACTCTCCTCGCCGCCCTAATTGCCGATATTGCTGTTCAACTCGTTATACAGATAATCAATTTCCCACGAATTTGGTACGGCGACTTCCGAGTGTGGACGACCATCCTTACCATCCTCTCCATGTTGGTGATATTCTCGATACAGTGGATTGAACACTCGCGGTTGAGGCACGCGAACGGCGTGGTACTCTTCTATTGGCTGTTCCTCATCATCTCGCTGGCCGTCAAGCTGCGCTCTCTCATCTCCCAGCAGCTTTATGCCAGCAACCTGCCGTACTTTGTCGCCTACTGCGTTGGATTTGGATTTGCCGTGGCTGAATTCCTCGTCGAGTGGCTGTGGCCCCGTGCTGCGACGCCTAGCGACTACGAGGCCATAGCGGAAGATGGCGAATGCCCTGTGGAATACGCGACCGTCTTCTCCAAGCTGACGTTCTCGTGGATGACCCCTCTGATGAGATACGGCTACAAGGTTTTCCTGACGGAAGATGACCTTTGGGCCCTAGCCAAGTCGGACCAGACGAAGAATACGGGAGGGTCCTTTGAGAAAGCCTGGAGCCACGAGCTAAAAAATCGTCCAAAGTCGCCTTCCCTGTGGCTTGCCCTGTTCAGAGCCTACGGCGGGCCCTATATGTTTGCCGCTGTCTTCAAAGTCGGGAACGATGTGGCGCAATATATCCAGCCTCAGCTTCTTCGCTTTTTGATTGCCTTTGTGGCCTCATACAAAGAGGGTCACACTCCGCAGCCTCTCATCAAGGGCGCATCGATCGCGCTGGCCATGTTTGCCTGCGCTGTTTTCCAAACCAGCATGATCGTCAGTACTCCTGCCGATACTTTGCATGCTTGTGAGCTAACAACCTTTCCAGCATCAATATTTCCAGCTGGCGTTTGAGACCGGCATGCGAATCAAGGGTGGTCTCGGCTCCACCATCTATAGGAAGTCGCTAAGGCTGTCCAACGAGGGCCGATCGTCAAAATCGACGGGCGACATTGTCAATTACATGGCCGTGGATGCCCAGCGTCTGCAAGATCTCACACAGTTCGCTCAGCAGGCATGGTCAGCTCCTTTCCAGATCATCATCTGCATGGTGTCGCTCTACAACCTCGTGGGGTGGTCGATGATGGCTGGAATCGTGGTCATGGTTGTCATGATGCCACTCCAGGGTTTTGTCGCCAGGATCATGAAGAATCTGCAAAAGGACCAGATGAAGAACAAGGACGCCAGAAGCCGACTCATCAATGAGATTGTAACCAACATGAAGAGCATCAAGCTATACGCCTGGGGCTCTGCTTTCATGAACAAGCTCAACTACGTCCGAAACGAGCAGGAGTTGAAGAACCTGCGCAGAATCGGTGCCACTCAGGCATTTGCCAACTTCACCTGGAACACTGCGCCGTTCTTTGTTTCTTGTTCGACTTTTACTGTCTTTGTGCTCACCCAGGACCGCCCCTTGACGACTGAAATCGTTTTCCCTGCCCTTGGTATTTGCCCATTTGCTCCTGTTCCTATGTGAGACTTTGACTGACTTGAGTGTGCAGCGCTCTTCAACCTCCTGACGTTTCCTCTTGCCGTCCTCCCAATGGTCATTACTTCCATTGTTGAGGCCTCAGTTGCTGTTGGCCGCTTGACAAGCTTTCTCACGGCCGAGGAAATCCAGCCGAATGCAATCATAGTCAAGCCGGCGCCGGAGCAGCTTGGCGAAGAATCTGTCGTCATCCGTGACGCTACTTTCTCCTGGAACCGCCACGAGACCAAGAATGCGCTCAAGAACATCGAGTACACGGCATACAAGGGAGAACTTTCGTGTGTTGTCGGCAGAGTCGGTGCTGGCAAATCGTCTTTCCTCCAGAGCATTCTCGGAGATCTCTGGAAGGTGCAGGGCACCGTGGAAGTTTGCGGAACGGTCGCGTATGCCAGTCAACAAAGCTGGATTCTGAACGCTACCGTCAAGGAAAATATTGTGTTTGGATATCGCTACGACTCGGAATTTTACGACAAGACCGTCAGGGCCTGTGCCCTGGTGGATGATTTCGCTCAATTGCCCGATGGCGATAAGACCGTTGTTGGCGAGCGTGGCATTTCCCTCAGCGGTGGGCAAAAGGCCCGCGTAGCTTTGGCTCGTGCTGTATATGCCAGGGCAGACATCTACCTTCTGGATGATGTCTTGTCTGCCGTCGACTCTCACGTCGGCAAGCACATCACCGACAATGTTCTTGGGCCTCGAGGACTGCTCTCTACCAAGACCCGAATCCTGGCGACCAACGCCATCGCGGTCCTGCGCCAAGCCAGCTACATCACCCTCCTCAAGGACGGCGAGATCACCGAGAAGGGCACATACAGCCAGCTCGTCTCGAAAAGGGGCCTTGTTGCTGACTTGTTGAGGACGGCTGGCCAAGACTCAAATGGGAACGGATCTAGCAGCTCGAGCCCCCCGTCGAGTGAGACGTCAACCGTCATTGAACCTGACGCCACTCAGGACAAGGAAGAAATGGAAGAGGCTCTGAAGGATGTGCCTGAAATGGCACCGATAAAGACTGGCTCATCAATGCTGGACAAACCTCGATCTGGCAGCACGGCAACGCTGCGAAGAGCCAGTACCGCCAGTTTCAAGGGGCCTCGAGGCAAGCTCAACGACGAAGAAGTTGCGCCAAGCGCCAGGACTAAGCAGGCCAAGGAATTTGTCGAGCAGGGCAAGGTGAAGTGGTCTGTTTACGGCGAGTATGCGAAGGAGAATGACTTGGTCGCGGTCGCGATTTACCTGGTGGCCATGGTAGCTTCGCAAACAACGAGTATTGGTACGTACTGCAATCCGTCGAATTGACAAGCCCTCGGTCGCTAATTTCACGCTCAGGTGCCTCTGTGTGGCTGAAGCAATGGGCTGAACAGAACCAGAACGCTGGCTCGAACGACCACATTGGAAAATATATCGGCATTTACTTTGCATTTGGCATCGGAGCCTCTGGTCTTACGGTCGTCCAAACACTGATTCTGTGGATTTTCTGCTCCATCGAGGTAAGTACACGGCAACTGGCTCCCTTGAAACCAGTGCTAACAACACCTTAGGCCTCCCGAAAGCTCCACGAGCGAATGGCAAACGCAATTTTCAGGTCTCCAATGTCTTTCTTCGATACCACCCCAACGGGTAGAATCTTGAATCGATTCTCTAGGTACGTATTGAGACGCTAGAGTCACAATAGAAGGTCGAGCTCACCATGACTAGTGACATTTATCGGGTTGACGAAGTGTTGGCTCGCACGTTCAATATGCTCTTCGTCAACGTCGCCAAGTCCGCCTTCACCCTGGGCGTCATCTCGGTGACGACGCCAGCTTTCGTTGCTTTCATCCTTCCTCTCGGTCTCACCTACTACTTCATCCAGCGGTACTACCTCCGTACATCCCGTGAGCTGAAGCGTTTGGACAGCGTCAGCCGCAGCCCAATCTATGCCCATTTCCAGGAATCTCTCGGCGGCTTGACAACTATACGCGCCTACCGTCAACAGCAGCGATTTGAGCTCGAGAACGAGTGGCGAGTTGACTCAAACTTGCGCGCTTACTTTCCTTCCGTCAGCGCGAATCGTTGGTTGGCCGTTCGTCTCGAGTTCATCGGAGCTATCGTCATTCTCGCTGCCGCCAGCCTCGCCATCATATCCGTGACAAATCACAGCGGCATCAGCGACGGTACCGTCGGTCTCGCCATGTCGTATGCCCTTCAAATCACGACATCGCTCAACTGGATAGTGCGACAGACGGTCGAGGTTGAGACAAACATTGTGTCCGTGGAGCGGGTTCTGGAGTACGCGAGACTTCCTAGCGAGGCGCCTGAGATCATCGCTGGCAAGAGGCCACCTGTGACTTGGCCTGCAAAGGGTGAGGTAGACATCAAGAACTACAGCACGCGATACCGTGAGGGTTTGGATCTCGTGCTGAAGAATATCAACCTGAGCATCAAGTCCAAGGAGAAGATTGGAGTGGTCGGTCGAACCGGGGCCGGCAAGTCGTCGCTTACCCTGGCCTTGTTCCGTCTCATCGAGCCGGTAACTGGCAACATCAACATCGACAACCTCAATACGTCGTCCATTGGCTTGCTGGACCTGCGAGGTCGACTCGCCATCATTCCGCAGGATGCCGCTCTTTTTGAAGGCACCGTTCGGGACAACCTGGACCCAGCGCACGTCCACGACGATACTGAACTCTGGAGCGTTCTCGGTGAGTACCACGCCGCATAATACAGTATTCCATGCCCAGCATGGCCTGCTGATGATTTGCCGTAGATCACGCGCGCTTGAAGGACTACATCGCCGACTTGGAAGGTGGTCTCGAGGCTAAGATCAATGAAGGAGGTGAGTTTGTTTCACTTGGAATCTCCTTGCTCAGCCCTGTCCTGCCCTTTGGATCCGATATACACTACCTTTAGATGAGTGCCGCCTGCCGAAGTGGAATGTACCCATACGCCATATCTTGCCATTAGAGGTTGCACGAAAGCTCTGTGCTACTTGGCATACGGCTGTTACTAGCGACTAACTCTTTGGCACAACCATCTTGCACAAGCCTCGGCTTTGTACCGGCAGAGCGCACTCACGCAATTGCCTTGCCCCTGATTTGCCCCTTCTCTCCCCTCAGCGCCCTTTACCATCCGTATGTCCCAGGCGCTAATATTGACGACCAACAGGCTCCAATCTTTCCCAGGGACAGCGCCAGCTTGTGTCCTTGGCGCGCGCCATGCTCACCCCTTCCAACATCCTCGTGCTCGATGAAGCTACGGCCGCCGTCGACATCGAGACAGACGCCATGCTTCAGGCCACGCTTCGCTCGCCTCTCTTCTCCAATCGCACCATCATCACCGTCGCCCACCGCCTCAACACCATCCTCGACAGCGACCGCGTCGTCGTGCTCGACAAGGGCGAGGTGATCGAGTTCGACACGCCTGCCGAGCTATTCAAGAGGCAGGGCGCCTTCTACGGCTTGATGAAGCAGGCGGGGCTCGAGCTCGAGTGAGCAATGGCGTACGTGCTCTATGTGAGCGATCTACGAAAGTAATTCGGATGTGCCTCATAGCGTGTGAAAGAAGAAAGGGGGCGTTGTATTCATAAAATTGGGTTGTCACTTGTACGAAGCGATGATGTTTCGAGGACAACAAGGGACACCTCGGAAAGCTAAAATTGGCTCGGTGATGAGCTGCGATACACGGAAGGGTAGACAAAAGAAGCTATCTTGTCGAGCTTGTCAAGGAATCCACTCCACGTATCATACTACACCAAATGAATGGGCGATTCGTGATCATCAGGTGTCTCATTTCCACCACCACCAATGTTATTGAGGCCTTGCCAGAGCAACTATCAGGGCCAACGAGACTGGTTCTGTGCGGCGCCTCGGCCTTGTAATCGGCCTCTGAGTCTACATCAAGTGAATGGGTCTGCGCCCCCGGACGACCCCAGCGTCCGTCTCCGGCTCTCAGATTCTCATACCTTATCCTCACCAACCCTCTGTGGAAGACAAAGAGCGCGGAACGCCATGATCCGCGTAAATTACAATGCAAAGTGAGCAAGAACCTCATTGCGGTCTGGGACTGCCAACGCCCCTTTGAAAGCTGGGGAAGCTCGGTCTCAACAAGGCAACCAGTGCGCAGTGCGCCAATCTGCAAGCCCAACAGTGCGCGTCGCCGTGGCAGCCGCCCGCCGCCGCCACGGCCAAGCTGCGGCCTCTCCCCTTCCCCGTTTCCATCTCAGGCTCTCCATTCCGCTGAGGGTAACTCACGCACGTCCCCGTGTGCTCTTCAGGTCCGACGGACGGTGCACAGTCCACACGCGAATCAATCACATCGCAATATTCGGGTCAATTGGAAGATGAACCCGCAGGTGGTGGAAGATGATTCGTTGGTCCTTGCGGGCAGGGCTTGGACATGAGTACGAGAGGGTAGAGGTGAATGAATGGACGGCCACCGATGTCGTGAGACTAAACACCGTGAAGCCATAACGTGGCGTCGCGTGACCAACAAAACAAAGAGGTTTGGCTGCCCGAAAAGTGTCGACGCGATCACAGGAACTCTTGTAAACTGCAGTGGAGAAGTGCAGAATGTGGTAATGCGTTGGACGCTGATATGAACGTCCTCGATGCATCTGGTCCAACGGAAGCCGCTCCACCTTGACCTCCTGTCCCGAGAGTAGAAGCCACCTCCTCAAGCACTCATGCTTCAGATGTTCCCAAGGCGTGAACATGGCTTATTGTCGTGGCTTCGGGACCGCAGGCAACAGCTTTGATCGTGTTTCTTTACCACGAGCTTTGCGAGACACAACTGAGTCGCTAAAAGTAATGAGCGTACCTGTACGCACATGGTCGTGTTGATTATGCCTTGCTCGATTGACCGACAGTGTTGGTCGTCTGTACCCCTTGAGGGCAAGGAACGTTCAGGGTAGTATCCGCGAAGCTGTGTGTCAAAACATTGGCACTGCCAACACCTCCGGGGGGGGGGCAAATGAGGACTAACCAACAGAACCAGAGATGCAGTGACGCCATGGCTGTTCGATATGCAACATCGAGCGGAAGGGCCCCCAGCGGCGCTCTCAGGTCTGTGCAGATGGCGCACGCCAACTGATTCTCCACGACGGCCCTCTGAGAGACCCGGCACCGACCAAAGGCTGGCCTGTCTCGGGCAGACTGCTGGGGGCGCCCTATCGTGGCGGCGAGTCGGAACCTCGATCTGGTCATATGCGGAGTCAGGGCCGTCCGTTTTGGATCTTGATGCAGTGGGCGCAAGGTTGCCGCGGCAGGGAAAAACCTCCTTTGACGCTGTGGCCCGGGCGACGGCGCATGGGTCGGCAGCTTCCCAAGGAGGGGAGGCGGCGGGCGATGCTGCACAGCTGTGATGACAGTCGTGTCTGGCTTTGAACCCATGCGGGTGGGTTTTGTTGGTTGAGGCGACAATGCTCGTGCGCCTCTAATGTGACGGTGGTACCGACACTATTTCTCCCAAGGGAACAATAATCTCTGCAGAGCTTTCAATCCCCACGGCGAGCCGAATTTCTCGAGTTTGAAAGATGTCCACCGTCTACTCGGACCGGCCGGCGACATTGGCAAAGTCATCCGAGTTCAGGTGGTGACATTCGCAGGGAGGGCGATTGGGCAAAAGGGCCCTTGGCAGGCTATTCCGGGGATGCCTGCCGGCGCCGCAAGTCAACTGCGGGCAAGGGATCGTCGGCTGCCAGAGGCTTGACAAACCAAGCTGTCGGCTCGGGCTTTAGCCAATAGTTGTGGCTTGATGATGTCAGCGTGCCAATAACAAGAAAAATGAGAGCCTCCAACCACCAAGAGAGGAGCGTTGGAAGCCCGCGGGTCGGACTGTGTGACTTGTAGTCCGTACATCGCCAAGGAGTTCTCGTGCCTTATCCTGCAAGATCTTATCTGCTGCCGGGAACCCTGGTATCAATGATTGAATCCTTCATGGTGGACCTCGAAGAGCTTTGTGAGTTGTGACATTGTCAGCTAGGAAACCGCCAGAGCCTTGAGTAGCAGGCTTCACTATGTCATCTGAAGTGGCCCAAGCATCCATTAACACGATACCCAGTCAGTTGTCCACGAAAACTTGCTCTTTTAGGCCATGGCAGTTGGCTTGCGTAACGCAACGCAGAAAGAAGCTAGCGGGTGGATCTTGACCGACTGACTCGATTCATTCCTCGAAAGAGTACGAGGATGAGGGTCGCGCAGTCAAGATTCGAAAGCGGATGAAGGGAGGAAACTACCCATACCGACAGGCTGGTTAAGCGTCTCCATGTGGAAACCAACACAAATGCGGAGCTGGGTATGATCCCGAAATCCCGATGGGCCGGGCTTAATGTTGCATTTGCTGACAGGGGAATGTGGGAAGCAGCGATCAATCAACTAATTACATAGCATAGGCTGCTCGTGTTCCTACAGGTAGATAGCGTGTCTTGAACGGAGGCACGAGGGACAAATCCAACGCTCGAAGCATGTGTTGTGCGTTGCAGGCTTGTTCGATAAAGAGAGGCGAAAGGTTCTGCTGATGCTGCTTGAGTTTCTCATTGAAAGTTGCCGTCCCAGTCTCTCGCCTACCCCCCCTGGCAGGCGGGGAGCACGGAAATATGTCCGTTCACGGTGCCCAGCCAAGAGGGGCGATGAGATGCCGCGTTATCAACCTCCAACTTGAAGTGTTGAGCGGGGTCAGCAAGTCAGCATGCGCTCGTCCAAGGTGGTACCCGGCCAACCAGTTCTCCCTGTGGTTCATGGTGGGGTGTGCCCGAAGAGCGGGTGGGATTGGTTAGCAACGTAGTAGTCGGCAATGCTCCAGATCGAAAATGGGTCAAGTGGGCAAGATCCACGATGGTGAAGCCCAGTTGCAAAAGGCCAAGCGACGAAGGGCAAATGACTTGTGTCCAGCGGCAGTTGGGTGGCTCCATACGGAAATCTGGACGTCTTTCAGAATCTGGACAGTTGATTATAGCAAAATCTGCAGAGAAACGTCCCCCAGGAGGGAGCCGCTTGCTTCCTGCTGGCCAACAGCGGTGGGAAGCTTGCAAGCCAATCTCATCAGCCTGCAGCCCAGCGCGACTGTGGCTTGGCGATCAGTGCATATTTCATGCAAGGTCGTTCGGGAACTTGTCCGCGCAGGCGGAGGCGGTGGAGGCGAGCCTCAAACGAGCATCGTCCCCCCCCCGTCAGTGGGATCGGACGGAGCATGTCCGGACGTCCTTGCAGAACAGGAGCAAGCACGTGTTATACGAGTACTTTTGTAGGACATACCAAGCAATCGAGGCGGACACGAGTAGCGCAACGTGCGGGGTTCAAGCTGCCCTTCGCAACGACGTCGACAACGACGGTTTCATTCCAGTGCGCTCTGAGTCCTCACCAACCAAGGACCCATGTCGCGCAAGATCTTGGCCAATGACAGGGCTTGGGGAGCTGCATGGCGTCGGCTACGTACGTGGACTTGAGCGCTCTGGAACCACAGCCTTTCCGAGGATGCTGTAGGTTGACATACCTGTACTTGTAATGTAGTTCCCTCGAGAAATCTATGGTTGCTTCTGCTGGCGCTGGAAACTCGCTTGCATCCATGCTGACAATATGAGGCAGGTTAGGCCACCCGCTACGCGCACTGCGCATGCATTGCAAGGGCGCGCGGGACGGGACGGCCTAGAGTAGACTCCACCTGGCCGGGATTCGCGGACAAGATGACAGAAGCGGCCCCGACGGCAAGCGGTGCGGCGCGGCGCGGGAAATGCAGCGTCGCATTCCCGCAGTCGTGGCTTGTCAGCGAGCAAGCCTTCGCTCTCAGCGGCTTCACAATCGTACATGTACTTGCCATCCGTATGCGCATCAGACGCCCTTATTTCGTACAAGCTCACCAAATCTCGACCGCCAGCGCATGCATGGAATGATGGTCGTCGCAAGGATTTGGGTGATAGGGGAGCTGTCAGTGGGAAATCAGGCGCTTTTCCCTGCTGCTCCCCATCGCGAGCCAGGTCGAGCCCGGCACATTTACTATTAGCACCTCAGGCCCAGGACCAGCAGCCCAGCAGGCGGAGTAGTCGCAAGGCTGTGTGATAGCATACTTCGCCATGTATAAGTGGCGAGTGGCTCTGAGCCCCAAGCGCTCCTGACCTGACAGCACGCTGACCTGTTCGAAGTCCAGCTTAGTCCAGGTCGGTGATAAAAATTGACCCCAATGCAAGGGCCGACTGAAGGCGCCTACTATCCTCCCCATGGCAGTTTGGTGGGACTAGGCGCACCCGCGGATTTGGCTGCGCCTATTCAGTCGCCTACCGCAACGGTGCCAGCTCCCCCGCAGTAGCTGGGAAACACAGCTCAACAAGGATTGCGAAGGGGTTTCGCGCAGCGTGCGAGTACGCGTACTGCTGCTAGGCCATAAAGAGTACCTGTTGCTGGGTCCGTGTGCCACCTGTCCAGGTTGGCCTGGTCCTTCGCAACCCTTATGCTCGGTGGACAGGCACATCTCTGAGTTGCGTGAAGATTCGGAGAGTCGGAACTGCATCGAAGTCAGGCCAGTTGCGGTCGTCCATGCAGTGCAGTATCCATACTCATACCCGCTCCATACGTGGGTGCCAGTGGCGACGGGAATGGCGGGCCTTGATCCAGCTGCCGTCTGATCTTTGCCACCACTGGCTCGCGAAGCGTTGGTCCCGATCGGATACGAAGCGGAGGAGAAAGACTCTGTGAGGTACTCGTAGGTGCTCCTGGTAGGCATCCGCTGAGAACTGATGCCTTGCATCAGCTTGCAACTGGATCTCGTCCGTCCGCAGAGAACGCACGCGCGCCGGCGCCAGCCCAAGCCCCGAACAGTACCGTGACCCACCAAGGCAGCTTGTTTGCCGTCGATGCCGAAGCATGATGCCAGAATTCGTAATTCACAGGTGCTGCATCTTCTTTTTGGCCCGAGACAACCCCGCTGAGTGGGAAGTGTCGGTTCGAGCGGCTGTGCGAGGTTGCATGATCGAGCTCGTATGTACGGAATACTCCGATCTCCTCATAAGCATTCACGCGGGACTTGTGTCAGCGACTGATCTGTTGACCTCACTTGTACATGGGGCTGCCCTATCGACAGGCGCCGGCAGTCCGCGATCGATATGTACAGCGCATGCATGTCGCTGGATCGAGCAGCGCGAGATGCCACATACGGACAGCGATGCAAGCGCCTGAGATATCAAGCGCCTCGCGCGCGAGTGCGTGACGACCGTGTTGACTCGCTTTCTATTACTGTCTTGTCATGATAGAGCTTTGTTGGAGATGACAGTACCTTATCTCCGATTTGAGATGAGGTGCCGGAGCGATGCGATCTGGGACAGAAGTTGCAGAGAGAAGCCCCATACTGTCGTCCGTACGCCCTGACCCCTTAATTTTGCAGGAGCCTTCGGCAGGCAAAAGCGAGACTGGGTGTGGCCTTCTTCGTCACTTTCCCAGATGCTCTTGGGCAGGAGCTTACCGCCCAACGTCCAGGCACCAGATGCGCCGCTTCCTGCTCGGCCGGCCTTGAAACCGAGCCGACCGAAGACAGGTGCAATATCATCCGACTTCACACGTCTTCACCCCGTACAGCTCGCGCAGAATCAGAACCAGAACCGAGCTGGTATATCCTCGTCAGGAACACGCCGACTCCACCCGCAGGTACTTGCATGAGGTGTGGAGTACTGGCACTCGTACTTCCCTCCACGCAATGTAATCGTGCTGACGGGATGGGTAGTGGAGCGTGGCGCAACGGCAGAAAGGCGCCGTCTCCCCTCCTCATGGGATTGTATTAGTACCGACTACGGGGCATTGGGCTCAGACTACGTCCGTACAAAGTATCGTACGGGATACTCGTTCTTGCGTCACTACCCGTCTGCTCTCCAGCTTGCCAAACAGGCAAGCGTGAGGCGTCGAGGCCTGGATGTGGCCTCTGTCTGGGCCGGGCTGAGCATCTACAAGTACTACTGACTCAGATGCCAGGTCGTTGTCTGTAGCTCTAGTCTCGTCTCGTCTCGTCTCGTCTCGAACATTTCCCAGAGATCCGATCGGCTGCAATGCCATCGCCGGTCATCACACCACGACAAGAGCGGCGAACAATAAGCGGCGAAGTACCATACGTGCCCAAATGCTGTTCACAGTTGACCAACACTTGGAGGTCGGTCCCATGGCCAGGTTCAAGCCACAAGCGTGCACCAGTGCAATCCGCCACAGGCTGATCTGCACGGGCTTTTCGGGTGCGTGCACGGACCTATTGGGTGGCACGGCACATCGACGAGACACATCAGCACACATGCAGTGCAAATCGACTGCGTCCAGGCCTTGTCTCAGTACACGAAACCAGTCGAAAGTCCTTCCATTCCCTCAAGTACGATGAGTTCGGGAGACAGCGCGATGCTGCTACTGGGCATATGGCCACGCGGCAAAGAAGAGGGCGTTGGAAGGAAGAAAGCCAGCATAGTAAAGGCAAAAGCGAAAGCACTTTGGAGGGCCCAGCGCACAACAAAGGTAACGAACGTCATTGCTGCCTCCAACGTCCAGGATACCTACGGGGTAGCTTTCCCTGGCATTCAGCGTCTTGCACTGCTACTAAAAGTCCTCCATCTCTTCCTCCTGGGACAAGTACGGACTAGCCGTCGCTGGTCTTGTCTCAAGAGTGCCGCCATCACAGGACGAGGATGGTCATTCCCCCCACACAAGCCACGGCGCTTTTTGACTCTTAATTTCCTTTCTTTTTTCGGCCTCGATGGTTCCTTTTCGTTCCACTGCTGACCCGCCCGGGCCGCCTTCCATTCGAGGTCCGCTGGAGTGGAAGCGCTTTTGATAGCTTTCGGCGCTGCTGGAATCCGTACCCAGTCATGCCAGCACCTCGCAGCACAGAATTGGGGGCTGCTGGGGCGCCCTACCTGACCCATCGGCCGAGGGGTTGTGGATGTGAAGGGTGATGGTTCCAGGATCGTTGAGGAGGTTCTTTCTCACTGCCGCGCTTCCTTGTTGGTGGTGCACTCAAGCTCTCCGTACATTACCGCCCCGGTTTGAGCTGACGCTCCGATCAAGAGGCGCCCCACAGCTACGGAATAGAGCTGGGGAGTTCCCCTGCGGACTGCGTACGGATCACCTGCCCCCACCGCCAAAAGTCTCGACAACTGCGGCGGTCCCTCAAGAGCCGAGGATCGGTATTTTCGCTGTGTTGGTGGCAAGGGGAGGGCATAATGGAGCATGTTGGTCCATAGCTGGCGCCAGCCCACTCCGTCCTTGGCGAGCGACGGACGCAAAGGGCAACGCTGCGCGGCCTCAGTGGATCGTGATGGGTTGTTTATCAGACACTGACGAAATCACTTCAGGCCTGTGCCGGGCATCTTGGCGTTTTAGTGCCGCATTCACCAAGCCCAGGCTGTGTCCCTGTCCGCCTCGGTGCCTTTAGCCTGAGTTACGATTATCTCCTGGACATGGGAATGGCACCCCCGTACTATCCTCTTGATGGCAGCTGCCACTCTTCAGCTGGCTCTCCGACCAATGACCGAGCTCAGCGTGTCGTCCAGTCGATCCCCTCGGGTTTAGTACGACTAAGTCGCACATAGACATGCTCTTGGATCTGCTGAGTACAGCAAGTTACGTTGGTGCGAAGCAACCTTTCACCCACAAAAGAGCCACCCACGGACAAGCAGGCACTTACACGGACAAGCCACTATTTATCGTCGGTGATGTCAACCCCCGTCACGGCTTCTCCATCCGTCACTCGAGCAGCAGTTCTCACATCACCGTGCCGTGCGTGCGTCCTCCGTTCTTCGTACGGACAGTCGCAATTGGTTTCAGGGCCGACCTTTGCCTTGGAAAGGCGCGAGCCTTTGCAGCTGGCAAGATTCGCACTCGAACTGCCAGCAGCACGCCCCTGGCTCCAGCTTTGGCATCCCTGCCGTCGGTCCCAGCGCCGGGATCCGGGTTGGCCGACGCGCGGATGCGCTACTGCTGCCTCTCATGCTCGAAGTGCAGCAGCTGGGCGAAAGAGGTTCCAGAGACGCAACTTGCACAGCTACGGCCACTGGATGTTTGTTCTCCGCAGCCATCCACCCACACGCTCTGTAATCTCACACACACCCTCCCGGCACGCCTTCGCACAGCACAGGGTACTTCAGTCCCTAGCGGACGGGGTGCGACAGGGTTCTGGACAGGGTCCGGCAGGGCCCCCCTCACTTCCAAAGACGCTGGGCCCGCCGGCTGTTCCCTTCCATGGCCTCCACAACGCGCTGGCTTGGCTGACCCATCTGTGGATGTTCGGGCTCTTGTCCCTACCCGTAGCCCTTCCATCGCCTTGGCCTGCTCCTCCATACCTCCATCGGTGCACGAGTCTCCCACCCTCGAGCAGGGGTGGCGGGCTTCAGTGGAAACCCCGGGCGCCATCGTGGCCCGACAACTCTATTGGTTCTCTGGCAACCACAACCCACAACCCGCCCTCTCTCGGCTGCAGCTAATAGTTGGATCTCTCGGCTGCGGCTTTGCGTCTGATGATCCAGGTCTCTTCTACAATATTCACGGCCAAACTTCAAAGTGTTTGTGGCTTGCCGTCAGGCTCTCGCCTTTCAAACCACCACCTCGTATCTCCTCTCGCTCTCATTCGCACTTACACGAACTCTCCCCTTTGCTTACCTCCTCCCGTTTCTACATCCGCTACGACCGCCCTCGCCGCGAGCCGTGAAGCTTCGTGCGTTCTCCTTCATTGCCGTCAACGCCCAGTGACTGCGGAGGCAAGCCGGCCAACTGTTCCCACGAGTAACAGAACGAGAAGAGAGACATCCGCTAGGTCCCGTGCGGGGGCTGCTTTGGCCACATTGACTGCACAGCGAAGCACAGGCCAGACAGATTGACTCAACCGACCCGTACGAACACGGTACCGGTGCTCTGGCGCGAGACCACCCCTCTGCTCTCATCCCATAACACCCGTACACCAGCCATTCCAGTCCATACCTGTACCTCGTCTCTCCCCCAAGGCCTCGTCTCCCTCCCCCAAGGCCCAGCCGCTCGCTCCTTGTTGCCGCCACGCCTCATCTGCTCTACGACCTCTCCAGGGATCAACAGCCCCGGCTCTTTTTCTTTCACCAACTGTTGGTTGATCAGTACTTTGATCGCCATCTTGAGCTATCTTGGTTCTTCTTGGTCTTAATAGTCGCCTGTTCCGACGCCCCAGCTCTGCTCCGCGATACTTCTCTGGGATTTGGCCACGGCCATAGTTCGGACAAGTTCGTTAGCAACCACACCAGGTGCAAATCCGGCCTCTCTGGGATAATTACTCGACCTGAAATATCGATACGGCGGCCTCGAGAGAAGTCAAATCGCCAGCAAGCCGCGCTGTACTATAAATGATTTGAGGGCCCGCCCAAGCCGTTTTCCGAGAGTTCATGGGCCGGCGAGTGGATTCCACATATCTGCACCGCGCCAAACGCCAAAGATATTGGTGTCGACGTTGTCCTGTCCCTGAGAGCTACTTGGAGCAAGTCGGACATCCTGGAATTTCCGGCACGACTCAACTCACATACCGACAAATCTCGCATCTGCCAGGGAGCTTTGCTGCTGTCAGATCCCATCACACTCGGCAGAAATAGACTGATACGCCCCGCGAATTCAACTCATTCCGGTCTCTGGGAATCTCCCCCAACGTCATTTTCGCGGCACAAAGGCACTTCCTTGGGCGAGGTCCTTTCGGCGAGGCGATACGATTGGGGTCGGTCGCTCATCTTGGCGTCGGCGAATCGAACTGGCGATTTTCCACGTTACACGGCATCTTCCTGCCTTTCAGCGACATTCTCCGTAAACTAAACACACACCCCTCGCACCAAGCATACTCTGCAGCACGCATGTCTACGCGCCAACCATCGCACAACATGCAATAGAAAGCTAGCTTTTGCACAACCAGTCACCTCGCTCGAGGCGGTTCGTACAATTGTCCACCGGTGATCTTCGGGACCTAGCACTCCTGCCGTCTCCACCACGTCCAGCAACGCCTCGAGCGTCCGTCATACATCCGAGTAAGGTGGAGTTCCTTCCGACGCTTCAATCCTATCCATGTTGTCGGTATCTAACGCTATAGAAGACCCTGGCCCGATCGCCCTTCCGGAATTGGGCATAGAGTAAGGTCTCCGGAATCGAACATACAAAAGCTCCAGCCTTGGCCAAGCTGCACGGGTAGGAGCTGATCGAACTTGGTTTACACAGAGCCAATCTCGACGAACCTCGAGAATAACACCATACTAATTTACTAGCCATGGTTCGGGATTGGCCGCGGGAATCTTTCCCACGGCAGCAGTCGTTCCAGCCACAGTGCTATCCCCCTGCTACTCGACACCAGACTTTCCACCACGAACGGTACGGCCAGGATGCCGTTTCCCGACAAGACTCGTTCCCACAAGAGCGTTATTCAATCGACGCAAACGAACATGCCCGCTTTCAGGACCAGTATGAAATGCATCGCCGACAGCCTCCGATGGTGAGTTGCATGCACATGTTGGCCGAGGTCAGCCTGCTAACACCGGCATCCCTTTGCGCAGCAAATCGACGAGGCTCTGCGCGCGCATTGCGGCATCGCGGCGAAGCAGTACTTCGTTGCTGCCATAACAGAGGAGGGACTGCCGATGACTTTCTTCAGCCCTGGACAGAAGTTGCACGACAACACCATCCGTCAATTCTTCGACACGAATAAGTTTCAGCAGGTCATGCGCAAGGTTGATTCGGGTCGGTACATTCCTACACTAGTGATGGTTTGTTTTTGGCGCTGACCAGTTCGGACCAGGCGCCGATCCTGTCCTGGAGGATGGTTTCGGCTTTGAAGCGGACATCTATGGTCGCTCAGGGGGCTTCGGTAGGGTTCGGGCTATCGAGCGGCGTCGCAGCTCCGTCTTTGACGAATGGGGTAGCCCAGCACGACAAGGCCGCAAGAGGCCAAGAGCCCGACACCCTATCAACGACGACGACGACGTTCCGATGACGGTATCCTCGCGAAGAGGCATCAAGGTTGGCGACTCGGAGGCCGTATGGAGCTTTTATGAGCAACGTTTCAAGAACTGTCAGCAGACAGCCTGCAAATTGATAGCAAAGGCTTGGGTCAAAGCGGTCGAGCCGAAAAAGCAGTCGACACACCCGTACACGGGAAGTGATGAAAAGGCACCGGACTGGTGGCCGAAGCCGTGGGGACCTACCCAGGACGACAAAGTCCGGCACAAGGAGCCGGATCATCTGTACAAACACGGTGAGACGACGCTTTGGCTAACCCGACTACCTGGCTGAGCGTATTGCTAACATGTTGACTGCAGAGCGCGTGCACCTTCTGGCTCATATCCTGAGACTGGTGGTGGAACCCAATGCCAAGCAACACGCCGACATTCAAAAACTAGCTCTCAACGTCAAGAAGCTTGAGGAGACGACTAATGAAGCACTTTCGGCATTTTTTATGGATAACGAAACAAATGCGAAGAAGAGACCTTATCTCAATGAGATATTCAAGATGGCTCGCCAAGAGGAGCGACTTAAGAATGGAGAGATAGGTACGGCGGATCCTGTTTAGCACCATTGCGCAATGGGCCCTGAACGCTGACTGAACATCCAGATGACTCGACCGAGGTCTACGTCATGGCAGAGGACAAGGTTCCAGAGAGCTACGCTTCAGATAATGAAGACGGGCCTTTCATAAAGGACGAAGAGAATCACGATGTTCACCGTTCCAAGCCTGTCGTGACGCATTGCCTAGTTCAACCGCCGACGACGGCTCCGGCCAACGGACACAGTCTTCACGACGGCAGCTCAGGCCCGTTCATGGGGGATCTTCCAGTCAGGGGCACACCGTTTCATCCGCCAACGATACAGACGGGACTTGCACCGCAGCAGCACGCTTTTGCCGAGAGCACGGGCATAGGCGTCAATGATCAAGCCGCAGTCAATCCTGGAGGCGGTGGTGCTCTCGCTCTAGATATGGTGGCGAGTCCTCACGAAAGCAGCAGGCGGCCATCGGTTTTCAGCGAATACACCAGCCCTGGCGGTGGCAGCTTGTATTCCCAGCAGTGGCAACAGAGCTCGGCAGGCACCAACGCGTCACCAATGTACGCCTACACGACCCAGCAGCCAGCACCGCAGCAGCCAGCCTTTATCAATCAGACAGTCCAGATAAACCCCGGACAACCCTTCATGACAAGCTCTTTCGAAGGTTCGCCACGAACCGAGTATGACGCGAATGGGAACCCCATGTTTCGGACTGGGGACATTCCGCCGGGCTCGGTCAATCAGCAGCAGGGATACTATATGCCTAGCGATGGGCGCGGGGGACTACGCGTCATGGGCCACGTCGTGGAGGGTGTCGCGAGGAACGCCGTTCAGTAGGCATACCCGCACGTACGCTGCCCTGAAACAATGGCCCGGCCATCGGTGCGTACGTGCTGGCGGGTAGGCGCAGCCTCACATTGAGGATACTCATACAGAGGGCAAAGGTAAGGAAGCTGAGGAGCGTGTGGCAAGAACCTTTGCTTTCTCTTCGTCGATACCACACATGGTGATCATTTTGGCGAGCCGAGAAAAAGCCGTTGTGCGACCGGACCTCCAATCAGGTCTTTACTCTACTTTCCACTCCCGCCTCGCGATGCTGAAATGCAACGTTTTCAAGACATTACGCCTTTTTTTATTCTAAATTGCCTTGTTCTGTTCTTTGGCGCAATGTTGTCTACTTTGACATGTGCAATACAATTTCACTCTCCCTGGATTCATGTGGGCGATAGACACTCTTCATTTCGGTCATTTTCCGAGGCACGTTTCATTTTATACCCGGAGCATTGACGGTGGGTGACTTTATCGGGCAAGGCAAGTGCAGAAGTGATCATCCATCCTGGGTGCGAGCCTTCTGTTGTTGCGTTAGGTGCAGGACCAGCACGATGGTCTTGGCCGACAGTTGCTGTCCGTCTCGGGTTCCTTTTCCTCCATTTTCATCTGGTGTGGGCAACGGGCTTCCGCCTCGACGCTGGTGTGACGTTGACCGTTGTTTGCGTTGCATCTGGGCCACTGCCAGGGCTCGACTCCTGGCAGCTTGTTCTCGTGCGGTTGCGCAGGCCGTGGTCAATGGCAACACTGCACGTCTGACGTGCTGCTGCAGTGCACGAAGTGGTCCTGTCAGAGCGGCGGGCAGACGCACAAAGGCGACTCGGGGCGGTTAGGGCAATCGAGTTCAAGCGCGCATTGTCGTCTCTTCCCTCTGCCCCGTTGGCCGCCGACCCGGGAGGCCGCCTTGGACGGAAGGGGGAGTTCAAGTGCAGCGCGAGCATGAGCATGGGAGAGCGATGGGCGGTGACGGAGCCTGGTGGTGGACAGATTGGTGGTTGGGACGGGCATGCGAATCTCGTCGCCTGCAGATGGGTTGCTACAGGTGCAGGAGTGTCCATGTATAGGCTCTACCCGGGCGGCTCCAAAAGCTGCAGCAGGGTTTCTGTTTTCGCAACAAACATGGGAATAACGTCATTGCGTGTTTTGAGCAAATTGTCTTGATCGTGCCGTCTGTTGTTGTCCAATTCCCGACATGATGCGTCTGGTGTACGACACAAGCGTACAGACAGGAAAGCGAAGCCTAGAAGCTAGAGCCGCGCATGATATCTCAGGGTGTTCGGTAGGCGTTTGCCAGTCACGAAAGCATCACCTGCAGAAAGCACCACCAGACGCCGCTCCTGTGTCCGCTCGACAACAAGGGGCTGGACCTTTGGTGTTGCGGAAACAACCACCGGCGCCAAGTGCAGGGTCAACTCTGCACGCCGTGGGGGTGGCGAGGCCGTCGACGGGTTGGCAAACCAGCATGTAGGGGACTTTGATGCGTACTCGTACGGGGGGGGGGAATATATGCCTCGCCCATTGCAGCGCTCGGGATCTTTGATGCGGCAAGGGTCGCCGTGCTGTGCATGTTCTTCTGGACAGCACCCCGGGCACGCCGACCCCGGAGCAGCGCCAACTGCCGTCACTCCCTCCCAGGACCGTCATGTCGTGCCGAGGACAGCAAGCAACCTAACCATGCCCCAACACATGTTGCTTTGCAGAAACAGGACGGTCGCATGTCCGCTCTTACCCCGCAGCAGCAGAAAGTCAAGAAACGAGAGGAGAAGGGGAGTGGCCGTCCGGCATGCCGTGCAACAAACGTCGTGGGCCGCCGACGGGTGTCGCTTCACAGGATGCTGCCGCCCTGGCTGGGTAGGGCATGCATGACCACGCCCTCCCCTTGCAACCGCCGGACTCCGGGAGCGCTGCTCCGTACCAGTAACAGAACCGGCCGCATGGCATGCAAGGGAAAGAAAAGCCAGAAATGCATCCTTGCGCCGACCCACGGATCCCCTCGGTCCTCGACCGGTGCCTGCACCCACTTCTCCGGGGGTCCATCTCATAGCCTCGCTCTCTCGGGACACTGGATGAAGCTACTAAAACAGATCCGTCACGGGCAAGAGGTCCCTGCGCCGCAAAAGTTGGATGCTCCCGCTTCCTCTCGCGCCGCCTCTGTCGCTTCGCCCGAGTGGTTCACTTCGCCGTGGACCCCGGCGGCGGCGTGATCGTCCCGCAAGTGCACTGGCATATGCGTCGAGGCGGCTGCGTCGTCGCCAGTCGTAGGCCAACGTGGCTGCGTCGTGCGGCGTGATCTCCTCAGGGGTCCATTAAATAATCGCCATGACCATCTGATCTGAGAGGTGCTACTATACCCCCGTCATATTCCTCAATATCAAAACGTCGTGTTTATACTTTGCCTGTAACATTCTGTTTCTCTGGTCCGTGATTCAGAAGCTTTTCACGTCATTTGCGGTTAATAAAGGCGCTATCATCCTTGCTGTGCTTCGCAGATATTCGGATACGCCGAGTACAAAGAGAATAGATTTAGCCCCATGGTTATTTCAATATAGCAGGACAGAGTTGCATAGCAGCTGGCAGACAAATTTGTTAGACCATGATACCATACATTCAGTGACGACAACATGTCTCCTACTGCCTGACTTGTCGCGGCTAGGAACATGGATAGAACCCGTTCAAAAAAGTGGCGAACCAGAAAGCATTAGGACGAGCCTGGTACGCAGTTCCCATCAGCAAAGTATGACAACATCTGGAGACAATTTACCAAAAGTCCGAGAGTGTTGTATCAGAGATGCAACAGCCAGTGCCGTCTGCCAGTCGCCAAGTTATACAGCAGTCGGGTCAACTGGGACCTTGGATATCAATGACTACTAAATTAGGGAGCCTAGCTGCGTAAGCACACTTCCCTCAGAACCCTCTTTATCTGAATGAAGCGCACTTCCCGCGTACAGTACACCAGCGAGGTGCCTGACAAGATTGCCTGCGCCGCACCTTTCTTCACTTTTCTTGTGACAAAAAACCCGGATTCGGCACTGGAAATCATTTCGGCCAATTCAGACATCTGCGACGCCGAACCGCTCGCCGTTGCCAACGTTCTTTGTACATTCAAAGTAGTGGAGTCTGTTCAGTAATGAACAAAGTAGCTGGGCCTTGACAGATCCCGAGTTCCAGGAAATTTGACTCGTCTTCCTATCTCCGCCATAGTTGAACCTTTGCCGTTTAATGCCTGGGTTCAAAGCCTGTTCCGGAGTCTGCAGTCTATATTTGTTCAAGATTGTGATATATTGGGATATTCAACCCAAGTCAACTCCCGAGTATGCTTAGTCGCTCCACCTTTTTGACTGAAAAACTGACAACATTCAACACATTCAAGCACCGAAATCAAAATCCCCTTCAGCCAGCTGTAATTTTTTAATGAAGATCCTCTCAATGCTTCTTGGGATTGGCCATTTCCCTTCATCCGTAGTCTGGGACATGCTGTTTATCCCGCCGGGAATCACTCATCTCCGATCGGGAAAGGCGCCCTTCCGTCGCCGGCTGGCCTCACCTCACGATCGACCAGGGCAGCCACGGGCGATCAAGGCCATCTGCCTGACCCGCACGCGACAGTGGAAACCACCCGACCCATAGCCGTCAGCGAAGAAGGGGCCACCTGGAAATTCAGTCGCGCTGACAGAGAGGCTTCTCTGAGAGTTGAGGGCCGCAGAGACAATTTCAAATCGTGCGCGTGTCTTTCGTGCTGTAGTAGTTCAGAGAGTACGTGTCTATTGAAAGCGATCATGTCTGCTAGATGATCAGCTAGAAGCTATGGCTCCGTCTTGGATGATCATAACAGAGAGCTTCCACTCAAGAGCTTCCAAACCTGCTAGAGTCAAGGACCGAAGAACGGTTGAGCGATGCAGTCGGCGAAACAATATACTCAAGTTTCACACATCGGCGCCATAAGATTGGCCGATTTGAGCAGGACTTCGGGTGCACGGAATTCGTCAGGCTGCCAAGGGTGGGTTGGTCACCCGGCCGTGGCCAGCATTGCGCAAGGCCAAAGTCTACTGTCGAAATTTAAGTTCTCGCCAAGTCAGAACGTATTTGCGAGAGAACAGAGGCACATACTTGTAGGCACCCTTACGGATAGCATGGCCTTGTGTCAAATTAAAAAATGTGACGCCACACTGTGTGCGGTTTAAACCCTCCTTATAACTTGACACCTTGTGTATAAGGCCTCGGCACCGCTAAATAGAATTCCCCAATGCATAACGACCCGTGTTGGCCCTCATTTCGTTCGTCGCACCGCCGCGGCATCAGGAGCCCGCAGCCTCAGGCATAACCCATGCCGCATCTTAACTACCCCAGCAACCTGGTAAAAGGGCCAATTGCGTTGTTGCCCAAGCCCCAGACACGCATCTGTCACCATGCACGATGGCAACCAACGACAGTACTTAATCAGGGGACCTTGCGCAGCCCCAATCTCTAACCTTGGACATCCCCTTGTGGGTTGGCCTCAACCTTTGTCGACCTTTCGATTGCCTCGGCCCTTTGGTGCAACTTGCCGCCTACCATGGCTCTCCAACTGTCCTCATCCGTGCTGAACGAGCTCAACACGACGGAAGCGAAAGCGCTCCATGAGATCACGGACAAGCTTAGCTCCTGCGGGGTGGGCAAGCTCGTCAACCTCCCCCAAATAATCGTCGTTGGCGGACAGTCTGTTGGCAAGTCCTCCGTCCTCGAAGCCATCACGCGTGTACGCTTTCCAGTCAACAATGACATTTGCACGAGATTCGCGACGGAGCTCGTGCTTCGACCCGCACGGCAGACGCGGGTTGATGTCAGCGTCAGGTTTGACGACAGTTCAAAGGCACCAAGGAAATTCCAGCAGACCGATTTCAAGGAGAGTGACCTGCCCGACATCATCACCAAAGCAAAAGAGTGCATGGGAATTGCCGCCACTGGCAAGGAATTCTCAAAGGACGTCTTGCGGCTCGAGATTGAGGGCCCCAACATGCATCCACTCACTCTAGTTGACCTCCCGGGCATCTTTCACGTCGAGACGGATCATCAGTCTGAGCAGGGACGAGAAACGGTCGATAAGCTCGTCGAGAGCTACATGAAAAAGACGAACAGCATCATCTTAGTTGTCGTCCCGGCAAGTAGCCAGCTCGCGAATCACTACTCCCTCAGAGTAGTCCGGCAGATTGACCCCCAGCGGGAGCGCACTTTGGGCGTCATCACCAAGCCTGACCAAACCCGCCCTGGAAGTTCGGACGAGCGCAATTACATTCAGCTAGCCAAAAACCAGGAGAGCACCCACAAGCTCAAGCTAGGATGGCATGTGTTGCGGAACAGAGCTGAGGATGAAGAGAGCTTGGATGAACGTGATGCCATTGAGGAGGCTTTCTTCAAGGACAACGAGTGGGCATCACTCTTCCCCGAGGACCGCGGCATTGCGAATCTTCGGAGGAAATTGAGCACGGTGCTGTACAAGCATATCCGAGAGAACATACACGGCGTCATCGGGGATATTGAAAGCAAGCTGAGAGAGAGGCAAGCGGAGCTGAGCCGGCTCGGGCAGCCCAGGTCTCGGCCAGAGGACATGAGGTCGTTTCTCCTCACGATTGCGGATGAGTTCCAGCGCCTTGCGCGTGATGGAATACACGGACGCTACAGCGACCCGTTCTTCGGAGACCTGGACGCCACAGAGAACAAGCTTCGCGCTCTGCTCAGGAACTTGAATCGCGCGTTCGACCATGTGCTCACAACCAAAGGCTCCACGGTTAGCATTGCTCCGCCCGACGGCACCCAACCGCAGCCGGCCACGACCCCAGAATTCCTCACACGTTTCCTGGAGACGTACCCTTACAAGTTCCCAGATCCCATGCCGATATCCAGGAATGCCCTCAACAAGCAGCTAGAGGAACAGGCCGCGCACAACCAGGGACTGGAGCTCCCCGGACTGCCGAATCGTGAGCTCGTCACGAAGTTGTTCCAGCAACAAGCGGCACCGTGGAAGGATATCGCTCAGTTCCACGTCCAGCAGGTGACGCTCGTGGCCAAGGCGTTTGTGGACCAGCTCTTTCGACATGTCGTCGGCCCGCCAGACGTGAGTCCGACTACCGAGGCCATCCTACGGACCTGTGTCGATGACTTCTTCGCGGACAAGGTGCGGGTTCTGGAGGCAAAAATGGAGGAGCTCCTGCGCCCTTATACGCGAGGCTACGCCATGCCGTTGGATGTGGACTTTCAGCGGACAAGGCTTCAGAGATCCAACAAACAAATCGTCGCGGCAGTGGATACATTGCTCCTGGCACATCCGGATGGCCCCGTCATCGAGACCTGGAAGGAGCTTACCCGGAATGTTGTTCAAACTGTGTAACAAACGAAGGAAGCACGCCTGGCTCCGAATTCGGCACCGAGATTGTCATTGACATGATGGAGACATACTACGAGGTGAGTTTCGCCGCACAAAGTACGGCCATAGGCTGAGCTAATCCTACCTCGGAGATGTCTTTGCGTACATTTACCGACAATGTCGTCAACCTGGCAATAGAGGGCTGCCTTGTTTCCGACGTGCCCGACATTCTGACGCCGCAAAAGGTAAACCGAATGACAGATGAGCAGCTCAAGGAGCTAGCTGGCGAGTCGGATGATGCGCAATCGCGCAGAGACCATCTCGAGGCCGAGGTTGCGATTCTTCGCGAGGGCCTTGAGCAGTGCCGAAAGTATAGGCCCAGAGGCCTTACCGGTAAGTCGAACCTGTGCCTCCAGGACCAGCCTTGTGGTGGTAATGCTGATGTCGCCCAAGTCATCCCTTCGGCGCGCCCGGCTACGCCCGCCACGGTGACGTCGAACAACATAGGACTCGTCGCAAACGTCTCAAAGGCACTGATGCCGGCTCCTGCAGGCGAGACTGCACCAGCCTCAACTCGAAGTCTTTTTGGAAACAAGTCGGCACTCGCGGAGGGGTCTACACCAAAACCGTCTGCGCCTAGCCTTGTTTCTTCCCCAAGTCCTTGGATGCCATCAGTTGCCCAGCAGGGGAACGCGAAGCCCCCAGTCAAATCTTTTGGAAGTGACTCCCTCTTCGCCACCAAACCTGCGTCAGGTTTCTCGGGGTTTGGTTCAGGCCTATCTACGCAAAGTCCCAGTAGCGTGACACCGACTACGACTACCAGTGATCCTCCCGGTGGCACCGCCGTTAGATTTACCTGGCACAAGGGTAACTATGACCTATCCTTGGTGAAATAGCGATGAGTTGCAGCGGACGATAACCGAACTATATAGGCTAATCAGTCAAACACCAAGGCGTTTCATTCAATGAGAGGTTTGCGAATGCGCGGCTAGAGCCAGAGGACCTATACCAGCATTTGTGGGACAAAGAGAGCATCTGGAATCCGTCTGATACCCTCGCACGATATGGACACATAGGTATGTCCGAGAAGTATCGAGGCTTCTCGCCTGAGGAAATGAGAGTCGCGAGATATCTGGGCAAGCCGTTGCGTGGATAATCTTGTATAGTTCCCGCGGCCGGCGGCGGCCGGCGCCGGGGGGCGGTCAGGGGGATGGGACAAACACTAGTTGTAGAGTATTGCAGGGATCAGACCACATGCGATTCCCGTCCAAGTCCAGCCATAGTTGTGATCAGACTAATTCAAGATACCGACATAACAGCGTCTAATGCGTCCATGCTGCGCAAGGGTGCAATTCTGAAGTGCAACGAGGCTCCTCACCCAACTCATATGGCTACAATAGCGGATGGCTCCGGCTGGTCCCTCTCGCTCGAGAGACTCAAGAACCACTGAAAGCGGCGGCGCGTACCGCCCGATTTGGTGGGCATGGGCAGTGCTCTCTATCATTGATATGTATGCCCTGGCAGTGTACCGGCATGATTCACTGTAAACAAATCATCGTACGAGACAACGTTGCCAGAAGGCCTTCCTGGCTATGACCGACTTGCGCGCCGAGTTTTAAGCAATAAGTAATCCTGACCGGTTACTGCATCATGGTGAGGAAAATGGGGGTTGCCTATCAATAGTACATCGGAACGGTCACTAACTTCCAGCGCAAACCGAGTCGTTTCAAGGATACCTAGTCCTGCGTGCTCAGTCATCACTTTATATCAATCGCTATACCGCACGCAATGCGCTCCAGTTCTTACGTGGCTCTACCTACAGATTGACCACAAGCCACCAGAGCTTCAACTCCTACTTACGTGAACCCCATGCTTTTGATGTCCGCATTAGGGTGCTACGAATGAACTCCTCTTCGGGACCTACTCGCCGTTCCTATGCACTCTGTATGCGAGCCGTGCTAATCAAGTTACCCTGGGGAATACGTCTTGAGGCGCCCATGCACCTAGCGTTCACTGACACAACTGTGCCATAATCCAGTCAGCGCCGAACAGTGCTTTGCCGGTGTCGTAGACTGACCCAAACTCCGCCAGAGAGTGCCGCAACAACGCGCGATTTGCCCCGGATAAATGTAGTCGAAGCAAAGCCCACTGTGTAGCAGGGCGTCGTGTAGTGGTTTCACGTAGCTGAGCTCGCTGAGCCCCTTGCACGTATTAGATTTGCGGAAAAAGGTAGCGTCGTTGCGTCAGTGTCCAGGTCTTTAATTAGAGCACGTCTTGTTTGTCCGTACGACAACAGCAACAGCCATTTCCCTTGTCCGGCAGATTGATCCTGGAGGCGACCACTTGTTGGGCCGACGCAGCACAGTGTTTGGCTTGTTGGTCCGATTATCGAGGCGCAAGGCATCATACTGTAAGAGAGCAGATACGCGGTGGGCAAGGTTCATGGCCACCCAGAGCACCTGGACTTCTTCAGCCGCACGAGGGCTACCAACTGCACTCCACAACTACCAGCAAGGCTGTCGCTGGAACAAGTAGGTCGAGGGGGGCATATATGGGAGACGAGCGACCTGATGCCCAAACGCTGCGTACCAATTTGTATGTATTCGGGGCCCGCGGCTTTCTCGAGGAAATTCTGGACCCATCCTTTCATCTCGGCACCAATAGTTCATACCATACAATCCACCGCCCAACGCCTAGCTGCTGCATATATAACTCTGCAGGAGTGAAGCAACGTATTCAGGAACTCTGCCAGACTGGCAAACTCAAACTCAACACGAGGGAGTCCAACCCGCCTATGTAATCCCGCGCATGGCGGGACGGCGCATTATGGATGGCTCCCTCGCGGTGCGAAAACACAAGTGCTTGTATCACATAGGATGCCAAAACATGGTACGTCATCATCATCGCGAGAACGACGGCAGCTTCTGGCCTTTGATGACGCAGACCCCCGAAGCCCACGTGGCTCAAAGCCCATCCGAACCCGTGAGCGAAGCAAAGGACACCAAAGCCTATATGGTGCCCGTGTTTGGTTCTTCCTTTGGTTGCGGCGGCTCGAGACCCGCGTTTTGCGCAACCCTCTTCCACGTCTCCAGCTCTCTATACAGCCGCTCACACTCCTGTTTGAGTTTGTCATTGGAAGCGCTCAGCTCGGTGATGGCCTGCTCCGTAAGCAGCTTCTCCAGCGTCCACTTCTCAATGTTTTGCTGCTCATTCTCCTTGAGCTGGGAGATGAAGCTCACTGCGCGTTGCAGAATCGAGCCCTTGTTCTTCTCGCATCCTGGGACAATCTTGGCCAACTCATTAATGCCTTCATTTATCGTCTCACGACGCCGCCGTTCGACTGCGAGCACAGTCAGTCTCTTGGATCCAAGGAGAGTACGGAAACGCTCGTCTTACCTTCTTTGTGATTGTCCTTTCGCATCTTGTGCCATTCTTCGGATCCGACGCTCGGCTTTGAGTTCCCGGTAGCAGAAGAGGTAGAGTATCGATGGCCCTGAGGTTGGACACCATTGGGCGGAGGCTGTTGGTTCGGGTTGACAGCCGATGTATCCAACAAGCCATCTGGAGAAATGTCCGGATTGAACGTGTGTTCGTGCCCGTGGTCCCCGTCGGAGGCTACTTGGGCCGCAAACTGTTCCTCTGTCGAGGGAGGCACATGAAGAGTGGGGTACATCCCGAGAGCAGCCTGTGCCGTGCTCGTAGCATTGTTGGGGTCCGAGGTTTCGGAGTGTTCGGCAGCAGCGGCCTGCTGGAGGGCGTTAAAGTCGGCCACATTGACACCACTTGCCGCCGCAGCTTGCGTCGCCTCGATGGCATTCTCGATGAAAGCGGCCGTGTCAGCCGTCATGGCGGCAGGAGGAGCAGCACGCTTAGCACGCGTGGCTCCGGGGCTCTCCGCGTCTCGTTTTCGCTTTTGGCCTGGCGAGCCTGTGAGACTAGAGAGGTCCGGCTGCTCGTTCGCAATTGACTCTGACATGGTTTCTCTGAGTAACAAAGTACACAGTACAGTCTCGATTTGGGATGAGGATAAGTTTCCGGGAGAAGCTGGCGGTAAACACGCCCGACTAATGGCAAGGCTGGAAACGGGTCAGGCCTTTGCCGCTGTGCTGATATCTGTGGCGGTTGAAGAGGGCAGATGTCGAACTAGATTGGTCATTTATGTTAGACTGAGTCCACAGCGCAAGCTTGGGAGATGGAACACGATGCGGATGAGGAAAAACAACACAAGCGGCTTGTCGGCGGAGCCATCACTGATGGCGAACGTCGGATGGCGCAGCCGAAGATGAGCTCACCAGAATGCCTCACGACGCGATGCTTCTCGGTTCCGGTCGCCCATCTGACGGGGGAGGGTCCAGAGGCCTTGTTGGGCCGTCAAAGCGCTTGCTTGCTCATGAGCAGGAGACGCGAGCCGGACTGCAGAGGCCACTGTTCCAAAGCGAAAGATGAAGCCGGAGGAGTGCACCGCTTGGCGACAGTCATGATGAGCTCACTCGAACGTTGGCACGTCATGCGTCGACCGACCCAGCCCAGCCCTTGCTGTCACGGTCGCGGTCACGGCTGCCAACAGCCTGTGTGAAGTAATGGGACGGCAGTGAATCAGACGCCTCTGTGCTGTGGGATGGGAATAGGGACAATGCATCAATCTCGACGAGATGGATGAGCGCAGGTGCAGTGCCATCATTCAACTATGAACGAGACTGATTGCTTGCGGCTCTTGTGAAGAGCATTTCCACTGCGAAGCGGGAATGGGCTGAAATGATGCGACGCGCGCCATTGTTGCCATGAAAAATGCGCGCCAAGTCGTCGGGAAAAGCATCGTGAGTCGTACGTAGGAGATGCATGGGCCAGACATACCTCGCAGATCATGTGCTCGCTGGGCGGCCAGATCACGGGTTCGCGCTCTCACGTGTTTTGCGTGATCAACCTCGTGATATCGCGCCGGGCCAGGCGTCGACTGTAAGTTGCAGCGTAGGACCCGCCGGAGACGGCAGAAACGTCGCGCGTTCGGGCTGGAAAAATTACCAGCGAAATTCCAGGCGGAGCCGGCTCGCTCTGGCGATTGACGGAGGTCCAACACGAGATCTTTATGCTACAGGGACGGCGAGTTGCAGCGGTTGCTTTCGTCGCGTCTGGCTGAGAGGCGGAAGAGGCGCTTGGGGGGGGTGGGCAGCAGCGGGCGCACGCAGGTCACGGGGTGGAGGAGGAGGTGGAACACGTGCAGGCGGGCGATGCTCAGTGATAAATAGGAGGGGGGCCGCATGGCGAACTCGCTGCCTGAGGCCACAGGCTGAATGGCCAATCAAGACTGCACGCTGAACACAGCCGCCTTCACTGGGCGAATGGGATGGCGCGGCTGGTGACCGGGCGGCGGCTGGCCCGTTCTTGCAGGTACTTCGTACCATACCTTACTTTGCAGCTCACCGGCGGCCCTCGTCCCGGACTCCTCACCACGCGGTTTCTGCGCTAACCTTTATGCGGCGCCCCATCGTCTCTCGCTCGACGGGTTCAACGCGAACGAGTGAACGTATGAAGTGATCTGGACTGATGTTAATAGCGATGCTGCGAGTCACAGTGGCGAAGTCACTACAAAAGGCACAAACTGGATGTGGTCATCATGATGGCGCTGTTGGTACTGTACTCGGCAGCAAGGCGTCACATCGCCTCGCCTCGGCTCCGGTCGAGTTGGAGGCATGCCTCAGACCTTACTCTACTATTCCCTGCCTAGCACAGATACCCTGCCTGCCCAAGGTCTGGGTTCTCCAGGGCATGCTGATGAGGAGGTGTGGGGTCGGTGTCTTCTAGCAAACAACCTCCCGCTCAGCTCAACCCCAGCTGCCCACCTTGACCATCATCACCTGATGACGGCTGGACCCGTTACCAGCAATCACTTGACGAACGGCTCGAGCCGCAGCCTGAAACATACTCGTACTGGTCTCGAGAGCAAGCACGTTGCGTATGCCTCGTTTGCCGTGCCCAGCACCCTACCCAGTCCAGTCGCTGTCGGCTGCTGAGACTGGCGACGGACGGGCTGGGAGCTAGCCCAACATATTGCCTGCGACAACAGTGAGAGCCTGCATTCGTTAGTACCTGTACGCTGTCGGCATGCATGGTCATCAGGGACATCATCTCATACGGCGTCGGTGCAAGCTATCCGGAGCCAGCTAGCCCTGCTGCCCCAAGTAGTAGAGGGTCGGCACGAGTCGTCGTCTTTGACCGGGACGTATCAGACTACGCGCAAAGTACTCTGCCTTGGCGTTGCAGCCTCTTCTCCGCATTCCCCAGGACTTGGATCCATTTAGCAAGCGTCATCTAAGCCTACAGCATGCCCTTGACCGTGAACAAGCCCAGCAGGCAGGTTCAACACGGAGGCGGTGCATGGTCTTGCGACGCATGCCTGCGCCACTTGTTGCCTTGCGCTGCTAATCTTAGACCTCGAGCTTGCACTGGCCCGTCCCGTCCAACAGCGGCCGAGATGAGAGCGCGGCGTTTGTCATATTGGTGTTACCAGCGGCTGAGCGTCGCTCTTCCGCGGCCTTTAGGCGTTGGCATCTGCCTACACGGGGCTTCCGGCTGACTGTGCATGAATGCGTGATGCCATAGTTCAGACAGGTGCTGTATTCTTCACCTTCGTCTCGTCTTGCCCGCTGCACCTAACAGGGTAGCAATGAGCAACCGAAAAGAATCATGTGGGATATGTCGTGCGCACACTCCCTGCAAGGCCATAAGCGAGGCGCGCAACAGAAAGTGAAAGCCAATTCGCGGCGGCGATGTAATGAATGGAAGAGCTTGAATAAGCAGAACGAGATTCAAAGTACACACAGCGACATGAAATCCTACTTCCGGAAGCTCTCCATGCTTACGACGTTGGGGGGGGGGGCCCGAGGGAGGTATTTACTCGCCCTTGGTGATTGATACTGGGAGCTTCCAGGCAATCGCGTAGCCAAGCTCTCTTGCGCAATCGGGTCGGTGGAGCCGTTGGAGCGTCTCGGCCCCTCGGGTAGCCCGGTTAGGTAATTAGTGCTACACCACTGTACCTGTAGCACCTGTCATCGTCCCTACGAGTGACAGACCACCACCACTTGGAGCTTCCAGCGTCCGAGGACTGAACTGCTCCTCACACCTCGCTCGATAACCTCCTCGGCCGCCCCAAATGCCCCCGTCTCCTGCATCTCCATAGTCAGCCAGCCTCTCGCTCGCCATGGCCGACCACGAGCACTCGACGCTGCGGCACAACGAGCACCTGCTCCTGGTACGCTTGCCCCGCCGTTGCAACCATCCAATGATCCCAAGCTCCCGCGTCGGAGCTCTCCCAGTTTCCCGAGTGCCACTCTCTGACCTGCCTCTCTTCTTCCCAACAGGACCAGCCGCTGCTACGCCTCCCAAACGAGCTGTTGCGCAAGAACTTTCGCTCCGCCCACTTCACAATCGAAAAGGACACCTCGGCTCTCAAGACGCTCCTCAAGGACTCGGCCACTTCCGCCGTCTCCGGCCGAGCTTCGCAGCAGGATGTCCTCAAGAACATCGATGCCATGATGGGCCGCATGCGCGGCGTCAAGCGCAAGCTCACGACGTATGCCGACGAAGAGTCCCGGCTGCACAGGCATACGGCTGCGCGCATCTCCCACCTGGACGAGCTGTACTCTATCCGCCACGTCGACGATGTCAAGTACGAGGCTTGGAGCCGCCGAAGGCTGGATCGTCTGCTGGCAGACTATCTCCTGCGCCACGGCTTCAACAAGACTGCCACTGAGCTTGCCACCGAGAGAGGCATGGAAAGTCTCGTCGACATTGACACCTTCATCGCCATGAGCCGCATTCGCGAGGCCTTGCTCAACGGCAGCGTGACCGAGGCGTTGGCTTGGTGCACCGAAAACAAAAAGGAGCTACGTAAAATGGAGGTACGTTGAAGTCGATCCGCCCTCGCCCTCGTGTTCCCGGAGATGCATCTCGCTAACAAACAAAACAGAGCAAGCTCGAGTTCATGCTCCGCCTGCAGCAGTACATTGAACTCATCCGCACACAGTCTCAGCCCAAGCTGATGGAGGCCATTGCGCATGCCAAGAAACACATCATCCCGTACTCTACAACGTACCCCAAGGATGTTCAGCAAGCATGTGGCCTTCTTGCCTTTCCTCCCACTAGCCTTGCGTCTGCGTACGCCGAGTTCTACAAGCCCTCCCGTTGGGCCGAGCTGGCCGATCTCTTCACAGCAGCTCACAACAACCTTCTATCCCTTCCGTCGGTGCCGCTCCTTCACCTCGCCCTTTCTTCGGGCCTGTCCGCTCTCAAGACCCCTGCTTGTCACTCGTCGGCCGCTCATCACGGCGAAGGGGCCGCCACGCTGGGACATGGCGTCTGTCCCATTTGTTCCGCAGAGCTCAATGAGCTGGCGAGGAACGTGCCCTATGCTCACCATACGAAGAGTCACGTGGAATACGATCTCAGGCTACTCCCCAACGGCAGCGTATATGGCAAAAAGCGGCTTGAAGACCAGGCGAAGAAGGCAGGGCTGCCGCCATCGCTGGTAAAGGACCCGCGCACCGGCGAGGACTATCCTGCCGACGTACTCAAGAAGGTATACATAACTTAGTGGTCAGCCATCACGGAAGGATTTGTATCACGACTGCGGGGCTGGGCGCCCTCTGAGCTCTGGCATCTCCATAGCTCCGAGTTGAAAGTCTTTGACAACAAGACTAGCGAGTCTCAGGATCTCTTGCCGACCATCAAATACTAATTGCCTTTGTGGCCACCTTGGCGATGACGCTATGAAGAAGGCATACGGATTGCTGGCTGCGAGACTTGACCATCATATATGCTCTTGTGGGGTCCGTCCCTGCAACGCGCATCAAGCTCGTTAGCGATGCAAGTCTTTGCAGCATGAGCGCCGAGCCCTGCACTGTCAGTGGCTTGGCATCCGCATCGTCCTTCCAGAGGTTTTCAGAAGAGGATGCTGTCAATTGGTGGGTCGCCTCTTAATTAAGGAGTACAAATGGGCACTGCAAACTCCAGGCAGCTAGGCGAGGGGCGGGGATGCTGAAATCGCGTACTTCATGATCAGTCGAAAGGCTTGCACACCGTGCGCGTAGGCCATGACTTGGCTTTATGAGCTTCATACATTGGGACAGGGGTTTGCACATTCAACGTGTCATTTAGTGCTTTCTATCGAGGCGCCAGCGAGTCCAGCGGTCACTGGGAATTGGCAGAATGGGCAAGTAGTCGGATTCATGATAGCTTTTCCCGGTTTACATTGTCGCCGTCGCCATATCAAGGAATGAACGAGAGAGACGACCGGGGGTTTGAACAAATACATATCCATAACAATGCTTTAAACTATCACCATTTTGTCCAAAGGTTCCATCAAAGCCGTGAGTTTACGTTTAGGGGTTGTCCCCGCAACCACCTGTGCGGGAGACAGTGAGTGTTACAGTACACGAGCATCGCGGCCCGACATCGCGAGTCGCCGCCGCGCAAGCAGAGCAAAACAAGAACAGATAGTACCAAAAGCTTCAGAAGCCACGAGAGGCATTGCCTCCTCCACACTTGTCGTCCCTAGTGTCCGTCCAGATGGAAACTAGCAACTCCAGCGAAAAGCCAGAAAGCAAGCAAGCTTTCCCCATAACGCAGCCCGTGACACCAGCCTGAGGAAGCAAATAGAAAACAAAGCTTGCCAAAGCCTCGTCTTCTCCTTTCCCTCTCTTCTTATTAGCCCTCCCTTAAAGGCAATAGCTTGATATATCGACGATGATGTCGCAGACACGGCGCTCAGGACGCTGGCAGCGGCAGCCGGCATCCCATCGCAGAACCCTATCTGCTGTTGCCCGCAAAGGCAAAGTTTCCAAACACGCCACCGCCACCGCCAGGTGTCATGGGGCCCATGTTGATGCCGGCGAGGCCGTTGGTGTTGTGGCTTTGCGCGGCGGGCGTCGTAGCGAGGCCCACGCTGCCCGTGTTGGGAGTGCTAGGCCCGCCACCGTTGGCGCCCTGCTGGTCGTTTGCGCTGCCGGAGGCCTGGTTCATCATGGAAGCCATCATAAGGCCCATGTCGGGAATGCCCAGACCCCAGACTTTGCCGACATGCTCGTCGGGAATGTCGCCATTGAAGATCTTGTCGCGCATCTGGAAGAAGACTTTGCCCGTGAGCAACGAGTCAGAGCCAGCCTGGTGAGCCGACCCGATGCGCTTGACCTTGAGCGTCTCGGCAATGTTCTCAAGGCCCGACTTGTGCTCAAACTTTTGCAAAATCTCAGTGCTGCTAGGGTCGCTCGGCGTCAGGAGGCCCGAGTTGTGTAGCCTGATAGCGTGCTTCATAAGGTGCTTTACGTCGTATGTCGTCGGGAAGTACAACTTCATCTTGTGGTCAAAGTCTACCTCGTCGTTGGGCAGAGGCATGCAGATGAGGAGTTTGGTGAGGTACCCAAAGTCGTAGCCGCCGTGAAACGAGATCCATCGAACGTTGTCGAAGCACACCAGGCCCGAAGGAATCAGTAGCGAAGCAAACTCGTGCGGGTCGATGCCGTCTCGCTCCAGGAGGTTGAAATCAATGCCTGCCTGCTGGAGCGACTCGATTGACTTCTCGTTGTACATGTCTTCCTTGAGGGAGAACTTAAAGTTGAACTGCCATGAGTAGGGGAACGGTCCTTGATTGATGTTTCTCCTCCCGGCCATGGTGCCCAAGTCGGTCGACGGAGGCCTCGCCGGTGGCGTCTCACCATCTTCGTTGAAGAGCGTCAGGCCAATTTGTATAACTTTGAGCATGTCGACATTGGTCCGCAGGCATTGGTAGTGGTAATCGCTCTTGCCTCGGAACCCGCCCATCGGTCTCGAAACGACGCCCGGGAACTCCGTATCCTGTTGCACGAGATGTCAGTATGTACGGTCCCATAATCCCCAATCCCCCGCTGGTCCGGACGCTTACCATGGCAATGTAGGGATACTTGTCCACCATGTCTCTCAGCACCGCCATCTCCTCGTGCAGGTTGTGTTTCCACACCTCTCGTATCCTCCCCTTGTTCGGCTGCGACCTCATCGTCGGATGCTCCATCAAGACGTTGTGCTGCACCTGACCGCCGCCATGTTGAGGCTGCTGCAGGCCGGGTCCGTGGGCGAAGCCCATCCTGGCGTTCTGGCTCCCAAAGCCCGAGTCGGCGAACCCTGCCGCCGCGCCATTGAGCCCAGCAGCGCTGAATGAGTTTCCGTTGGCAAACGGATTCATCTGGGCATTGGCGTTGTGATACTGGTTCCCACCCATGGGCCCGCCCTGCGGCTGCCCGTGAGAGGGAAAGCCAGGCTGGTGGAAGGGCCCACCGACGCCGGGCCCGGCGCCAAAGCCCCGGATCTGTGGCGGCATGGAAGAGGGGGGAGGCGTGATGCCCTGGGGGTCGAAGAGGATGGGGTGCCCGTCGGGTGGAGGGAGGAGGGCAGGTGGTTGTGGTCAATTCTGGGGGTTGTTGCGCTGTCGTCTCTAACGTGCGGCGGGGGCTGAGCTGTGTCTACTCGGCCGGCCTCGCCGGGGTTGCATTGAGTACGAAAGACGGGCAGGTAGGTGGCTCGTTCTTTGTCGCCGCTCGCAGCAGGTCGGGCGCCTCGGGAAGCGGTCGCCAAGTCACAGGCAGGGATGGGGCGCGACTGTGAAGACGGCGATGTGGTCTGTCGCTGGCGATGCACGGGTCGTAAAAGTCGATGACCAAGAGCTCTCAAGCAACCATGTGTCTCTTGGAACGAGCTGGTGGCGAGTTTGGTCGCGGTTTCGGGTGTCGTGTGAGGCTGAAGGACTGCGAAAGTCTGAATCGATACGGTCGTGGATCATGTGTGGTGCTGGTGCTGCTGGTGCTGCCCGTTCTGGGTATGGACGAGCGACGCAAGGCCATGCCTTACCTAAGTGGTCCGTGCGCACCCGGCCTTCGGAAGTATTGTGCTACTTTGTTCCGACGACCGCATCTCGAACCAGCGAGGCTCGCATCTTGCAACCGCCTCTACGAAACCCCCCAATTGTGTCCATCGCCGGCAGCTCAACTGGCCACAATGCTTCCCACAAGGTACGGCGCCGCGTCCCATCAAGCAGCAACCCGAGGCTGCGCGAGGGGGCACCACGAGCTGACAGCTGCTTCTTTGCGACACACAGAGTCCTGCGAGCGGCCCGCGGGCCCAAGCCCAGCATCACGGGCTTCAACATGCGAGCCTTCAAGGAGGCCGCCGGCCAGCCGCGATACGACCCCTGGGAGCGAGCGTACGTCACACCCACCCACGAGGCGCCGACGCTCCGACACAGCGCGTGCGCGAGAGAGAGAGAGACAAGGACGTGAACTGACCACGACCGCAGGGAGGCTTGGAGATACACGGGCACCTTTTCGCGCTGGAACCGATTCAGGAGCACGTTGCCCGGCCTGGGGACCGCGACGGTCGCGTTCACGGGGTACTGCATCTACGAGCACTTCTTCATGGAGGACGAACACCACCACGGCGAGGAGCAGCACCATTGATTCCGGGAGGCAAGAGGCTAGGTGAGAGTGTACATATATCACGCGCGAAAACGGATGGAGCATCATCTGTTTGCTTAGAATCTGTGTTGATGCGTCGCGACAATTGAAAAAAAAACAATTCAAGTCACGAGGTCTCGCACATCGTCAAGTGACCTCGATGGGCGACAGCATCGATGCGCTGCTATGGTGATGCTCATGTATGATGATGCAGGGCAGAATTCCGATGTCATCAGGAGATGGAAGATGCTGACGCATTTCTACGACGAGCATTGCGAAGAACGCGAGTGCAGGTAGACTCTTGGCTGTTGGCCGCCCTACGAGTCCTTGACTCGGCATCGTCGACAGCATACAAGTGGCAGACCCATAATTGGTCGCTAATTCAATCGGGTATCTGAGTACTATATTCGTAGCCGACACGGAGCCTAACTCCTCGGCGTCTCTGCAGTTCAGGTATATCCATCGCGACTGTCCAGTAATACAATAAGCAAAACCCCCGGCGCCGCGCCTAATCAACAAAAAGTATTGCGCAGCTCGTCATGTGCCTGACTGACAGCCACCTATGGTATCTTCTAGTCCAAAGCCAAGTACCGCATCCAACGCTTCATCGACCGCCGTTTCCAGCTCTCCCACCCGGTGCTTGAGGCCCCTATTCTCGTCTCTGAGGAGGCTTACAGTGTCCCATGCAACGCTGGCGTCTTGACCCTGGCAGTTGCGGCAGCTGTTTGCACCAAGCGGCTCATGTTCCTTTGGTGCTTCGGTAGATCTGCCCTTGAAGAGCTTCTGCAGGGCCGACATGTGCGATTGAGGTTGCCTTGCTGTGCGTGGAGGGTTTAGCGTTGTCGGTTTCGTAAGCTGCAGCGGTGGCAAGGGCAGCAGCATGGGTTCCTGGGGGCTGTTGTCTGCCATGCTCGTCGTGATCGTCGGACTGCGAGATCGAGAGAAGACGCTAGCCCCCTCGATGCTCTCCTCGTCAGAGGACAGGTCCGACTTGGAAGTCCCACCACTTGTTCTCCTGTCCCTCCTCCGCTGGTCTTCTTCGGCGCCCAGATCTTCCGACATGGTCGACATGTCGGAAGTCGCGGAGCTCCTCCCCATCACCTGACGCTCTTCCAATCTTAGCTTCTTTTCCAGCTTGAGTTCCTCCATCAGAGCCTGCATGGTGGCTTCATTCTCGGTGGCTCTTCGTGCCATTTCCTCGAGTTGCATTTTCAGATGCCGAGTCCGCGTCGCGATCTCGATCTTCTCGTCGTCTTGCGCCTCTTGTTCCACCCTGAGCTCCTGCAAGGCCATGGCCCGACTTTGGTAGGCTGCCTGAAACTTGCGAAGCACCCCGGCTGCATTCATGTGCAAGTTTCTGAAAGCAGCAGGAGAAAAAGCGTCCCCCTCGGCCGGTGCACCTGAGGGAAAGAGAGCTGCTTCGATGTCGAGGTTGATGAGCTCATCGTCTTGCGGCACGGCGATGGGTGAAGACGTGAGGCCTTTCAGAGCGGTCATTGACGAAGCAAGGAAGGAGAAGCGCGTGGCTACGACTGTTGATGAGTCCGATGCGGGCGTCACGCTCGCGGCTGAAGGATTGCGCGTTCTCGTGGGTATTGCGCCTGTGTCTTCTCCGCCTCGCTGCGTGGCTGAGCGTCTGCGATGCATGCGCCAGGCACCTGCTTGGGCCTGATGGTGACTGTCTTCCCGCATTGTCCTGGCCTTTGTGTCACCCGTCAAGGCCATCTTGGCCGCAGCCGGCCTCCTCTGGCTGCTCGGACTTGGGAAGAGCCTTTCGCTAGGGTCGGTATAGGAGACGGACTGGCGTAGCGGCGAATGCTGAGCTATGGGGGATGGCGGCTCCATGCTCGGCCGCCGCTCGCGTGCTGGTCGCGATGGGTTCAGACTCGATATTGTTGAAGCAGCAAGCGCAGCCGCTGAGACCTGCTGGTCGGCAAGTGAACGTCTCGGAACATGCGATCGAGGGGTGCCGTCCGATGAAGGCAAATCCTGGGACAATTCAACCCCTTGGACTGGGGTGCAGTGCCCGTCTGCCGGCGAAGGCGCGCTTGGCATGATTGAGCTAGAGGCTGGCAAGTGGGACTTTAATATGGCAGATCATGCGTAGCTGTCGCTTGCGCCGCAGGGTGCCACAGTGCGGCTCCGTCGGTCACCAGAGCAGCCGTCGAGGCACCTGGCGTCAGGTTGTGAAGCTGACCAAGTTGAACCTCTCCAGAGAAGCCGTGGGATTTCGAAGCTGGTGGGAGCGAGGCGATGCGGAAGGCAATGTGGGGAGTTGCGGTCAAGCGTGCACCGATGAGATACCTAAGGTAGAAGTAAGGTACCTCAAGTAGCGTAGGGTAGGGTATTGCACAAGTCGCCCCAACCGACGCTGTAATTCAAGGCAAGTAATTGGTACGTGGAAACCACCGCGAAGAAGGCACCGACGACGACCAAAGTGCCTTTTTAGCAGAGCGACCGTGGTGGCCCATTCAGCGTCGCAACCAGGCGCTGACTGGTATGTGTCCCAGGCCGTGAGGAATGGACGATGGCTGGAGTCGTCGCAAACGGACAGCGGGGTGCCACCGTTGCCTGAGCGGCCCAGCGACGCTTGGCGGTATGGGCGAGCAGGCAACGAGGTGCCGCCAGCGGGCAAGAAGAGACGAGGAGAGCAAGGGCGATGCCTGCGTCGTGCATGTTTCTCGATGCCGGACAGGAGCGAGCACAAGATATACCTGTACACGACAGTTTGGGCTGGAGCCCAAGCACGACCCCGCCATCACACATTGCCTTGCGCTTCCTGCTTCTCACCAACGACCACGGCAGCTGAGGAGGGAGGGGCTGATGGACAGGGTCCTCGTAGCGCAATTCGCCTCGTCCATCGTCGGGCTCCTCGCCGTTGCCATTGGGTCGTCGCGCACGTCTCGTGGGAGCGCAGGCGGCCGCGCTGACTGGCGCGTCGTTGCAGCGGCCCGCGTGGCGCCCCGCCGCATCTGCAGACTG
>JALHBZ010000150.1:253538-279210 GCA_024340015.1 Tolypocladium ovalisporum | reverse complement strand
GGGGGGGGGGGAGGCTGCCGATCGATCGTGCCCCATGGATGGTCCGCAGCTGCGAAGCAGGATGGGCAGTTTGACAGGATTTGAGCTTCAACACTTGTGTCTGCGCGGCGAATGTCTCCTTGCTAGTGCGACTCACTTCTGCCGATGCGCTCGACGGTGGTACGTCAAACAAGGGACATGCTGCCTCTGTTGATTCGGGCACGGCCTCGCATGCTTTGCCAGACACGACATCACAAACCCATGATTCAACCAGCAACGGGTACGCATCGCGTCGTCACGCTCTCCATCTTTTTTGAAAAGTCCCTACGGATGCTGGCTCTTTCTGTAAAAGATGAGCGTGCGGAAGCTGCGCAGAACCAAAAGCCCAGGCGACAGTCGCGCATGCAGAAAGTACATCCGATGCCACTTACACGACGATTGCTTCCTGCTCAAGGTACCTTAGTACGGGCGACACTCCCCGCCAGCCAAAGCAGCAACAACAGCGGCAGGTGTTGTCCATCTCCAAGCAGCCCGCCCGCTGTTTCCAGTGTAGCAGGATGCAGTTGAGTGGGAAAGGGCAAGGCCAGTGCCCGGCCACAGTCTTCTAAGGTACTTAACTCGTCTCGTCTTCTCCGACCTTCTTCTGCTCAATACTTTCCATCAACACCAACCATCATTGTCAAGCACATCGCTATCAGTCTGACAGTCCAACCATCCCAGCCCATTTCACCAGAACCATCCATCGCTGCAGTGCGCTCACAATCCCAGCACCACATTCATCAGATAATCCCTTTGCTCTTCTTCAGGCCTCGCCTTTCATCACCAGTACCACCAGCTCATCTACTCTCCTGCCCATCACACCATGGATTCAAGCGGGGAAAAGACACCCCTGAGCTCCCAGCGCCTCAACAAGATCATCCTCGTGACCCTCATAGCCCTCTACAGCATCTCCAACTTCGTCCTCTTTGTCCTCTCCTGCGTGGCATGGGGCCGCGCCAAGAGATCAGCCACCAGCGGAGTCAGCGACTGGAATCTGTACGGCTTCATGTCCGCCTTGGCGGTCATCACTTTTGCCAGCACCGCCATCATGGCCGTCAGGAGCGCACTCCGAACGAGGGGTGCGGCTTTGGATCCCATGTACGTCTTCCGCGGCATCTTCTTCACGCTGCTCCTGCTGGCTCCCATCCTCTACTTGGGCTGGTCCTCCCTGAACATCACCCCCGCCGACGCAACAACCGCCTACTATCCTAGGGCGGCCCACGGACGTGATGATGATGACGATGCGGGCAACACGGGAAGTCCGAACGCTGGTGTCACCTCGGGTCCTCAGCAATCAGTGTCGATTCTTCGAGTCGGCAATCCCGAGGTCCTGGGCGCAAGGCCGGCCTTTGTCATGGCCCATTTCAACTTGTAAGTTGTGCGAGCACTCAGCACATCGCGAGGCGCCGTGAGCATGCTGACATTGCCGCAGGCTTCTGGGTGCCCTGATCGCAGCCTTGGCGACAGCCCTGGCTCCTCCAGCACGTCTTCAAGTCGCTGTCCCAGGAGTGCCGCCCGGCGCGTCCTGACGAGGTTCGGCTTCTCTCGATTCAGCAACCCTTCCCACAGAGGCACAGCGACTCCAGCCGTGAGCTGCCCTCGGCGTGCAGCACTCTGATGTTTGTGCTTTGCAAGGCCATAATAGGGGATGATAGAAGGCCGCTTGGGGCAATTCTGGTGGGCAGATGGCCAGGAAGAAGGTTTGAGGAGCTGCTTTGGCGAAGCTATTGTAATAGATGGTAATGCTGGCTCGTTCCACTCCCTGAAAGCAGTCTCTATCAAAATAGACTTTACAGTATCGTTCCAGACGCGAAGCTTCACTTCCAAGAGTGAGAATAGATTATATTGTCGTGCTCGGCGACACGGCATGCCATCCCAGGTGAATATTTGGCAGACAAGGGTAGTATTGTGCCTATGATACCCTACAAATGATGTGCAAAACCCATGCTGCCAATGTCGTATCTCCTTTAGAGCGAATGATGCAAAAGATGAATGAGCCGCCCCGGGCTCACTTTTCAACACTCCGCGTGCGCCTGTATCATATCTCATCTAGACCCATTGCGAGTTCCGATATCAAGGAAAAATTCCCAAGTTCCACCCAAAACGAGATCCGAAGGCAGGGCCACAAGAGCACAGACAGAAGTCGCCCGCGAATGAGGGTCCTCAGCTCAGTTCGACCGATGGAAAGTAGCGCGGGCCAGCGAAGCCGCGGGCGATGACGGACTGGATGTCGATGTTGCTCGAGGGGTCGTGTTGCGAGCTCCACATCTTGAGGAGGATGAATCGGCCCGAGACGGGTGGATCGAAGCGGATGGTGCACTTGCTCTTCTTCTTCTCGATGAAGAAGCGCGCGTGCGGGGCCAGGAGCTCGCCGCCGACGGCGCGCACAGCCTCCTGCGTGGCGTTGGCATGGGCGTCCCAGGCCTCGGCGAGGGAGACGCCGAGGCGGTCGCGGCGCTCAAGTTGATGTGGGCGATGTCGGCGGGGGTGGTCGAGAAAGTCCTCGGAGCCAAACGGATTGGCGTCTTCCGAGTCCGAGTCCATTGTCTCAAATGGCAGAGAGCCGATGCGGTTGGGGGCGCGACGGAGCATTTGAGACATGTCGTAATCTTCCTCCTCATCGTCGCTGCACTCTGTCGTGACCCGGAAGTCGGGCAAGTTGCTGGAGAATTCCTCGGGCATCGCGGGCATGCGATTCTCGGTCTCGTCGTCGCCACGGTAAACGAAAGACCTCCGCGCCCTTGTGCTGGTGGTGCCGTCGTCGTGGTGGCGGATGGAGATGATGTGACGGGCATCTTGCTCGAAGAGGTATCTTTCGTTGCCCTGGCCGTGCCATGAGCGGTCCCGCGTCGTGGGAACATACTGGACCTGATACTGCGCCGTCCGACTAAGCACGTCGTCTTGATTCATGGCGACAAAGACCATGCCCTCCCGTACGCTGTGACTAATTAGCTCTCTTTTCGGTCCATGCAAGCGGTGTCGGACGTACGGATGAGAGTAGTTCATGGAGCCGGGAGCCTTGATTACGAGCTCCCTCAGAGTAAAGACGGTGGCTCCCTGATGCCTCAGAACAATGTTGCATCGATTGCCCTTGGTGCAATAAACCGAGTTGTCGTTCCTGAGTATGTTCTCGGCAGCGTACGACGACTCGTTGGAAAACATGCCTCCGTCGCAGCTCACCATCTCCATTTGCAGCTGCCCTGGCTCGACTTGCCCGTATTTGCCGTATCGAAACCCCTTGAAGCTAGACACCAGACGGTCAGCGTCTATCTTTCGGCGCTTGCTTCTCCGGTTGTCGTCGGGAAAGTCATGAGGCCGCAGAGTCGGCGAAAAGGTCGAGCGGGGGTGCGGAGGCATGAGGTTGATGTGGCTCGTCATGTCCAGCAAGGACCTCAGCTGCGAATTGGCCTCGTCTAGGGTTTGGTCCAGTTCCTCAAAGTTGGGCTGCCGATGGTCGACTGCTCGTAGACGGAGGCTGCGTCGGGACGGGCCGAGCCACGACTGCTCCATGGAGTGGTCCAGGTCGTCGAGGCTCGGCGCCTGTTCTTCGAGATTACGAATGCGCTCGGCTCGCCGCGACGCTGCGGACCATCGTATCTGGGGCCGGCTCGGGGCAGCGTGTGACGCCTGTTCTCGATCCCGCGGGGAATGAATGTTGCGCAGAGGAGGCAATCTCGAAGCGGGCAGTGGAGGAAAGTCGTCTTGCGCCTCTCGAGCACGCTGTCGGTTTGAGCCCGAGCTCGAACCCGGCCGCGAGGCCATGGCGCTTGACGCTGGATACGGTGCTACGGCGTGGGGGAGCAGTGGGAGACAGCAGGCGATGTCTTCGACCACGATTGGACGTAGCGCGGTCGGACCGAGACTCTATTGCCAAGCCGCAGGGTAATCCCCCTCTAGTCGGATGAGGGTATCGAGCGACCCCAGCTCGGATCGCCTGCTCTAGGCAGGCGTAGCGATGCTGACGGCAAGGCGGTCTGTAGGAGGCATCGGCTATACGAGCCGAGTCGCTGTGGGGTTCGCAGTTGCGAGCCTGGGTAGATGAGTGCTACTCACACACGGCCCGTTGTGCTGTGGCCAAGAGCCGCGGAGAAGTTTCTGAAGGCTGTGTACAGAGTATGTGCAAAGTCGAGGTTGAGTCAGGCCAGGTTCCAGGAGCTCCGGCGGTTCATGCGCCTCATCATGCTCCGGCACCGCCTCGATGATGTCGCCAGTCCAAGCGGGCGGGCAGTCCGTCGCTTCGTCGCTCAGTGGTCACGTCCACGACCACTGAGGCTGAGAGACTGCTGTTCGATTGAGAATTGCGACTCGTTCCCACAGAGGCTGTGCAGCTCGGCGAGGCTTGCAGGTAGCGGGCGATGGCCATGCGTTGGTCAAGAGAGTTTGAGGACGCAACGGCTGGGATGAGGCGACGAGACGGAACCGTCGACGCCATGAGGTAAGGCAATCCCTCAGTGCAAGCAGAGGGCGGGGTTCCATCGTTGGCTGGGCGGTTATTTCAGCGCCGGCGGTTCGCTATCTGCTCCGCTGCACAGGGCCCTGACCCGCCTTTTTGGTCCTGCATGTCTGGAGGGTTTCACAGGGCCATTCCGCTGTAAGTTCATTGGCGGCTGCAGCTGAATGGCTCAACTCACGCTGCAGTGCTAAGGTATTACCACTGACATTGCCTCTTTGAAGAGTCGCTACGACAGGTCCATGAAGGGGAGTGCGTCTTAGTAATATATGCCGTCCCTTTGTTCTCAAGAGTCAGACAGCTGTGTCTTTATTTGGCGAATGCGCAGCTGGGACGGCATCTTTGCCGGATGCCCTCGAGCTTAAGGTACCCGCTGAAGCAGCTTCAGCTGCGGCGGCGTCTTGTCTGGCAGTGTTCCAGATACATGCAGGCTCTCGGCAGGCGATAGCTCGAGCTGCGCCGAGTTTGAGCAGGAATGAGATGCCTCCTCGCCTGTTCGTAGCAACGCAAGGTCCCCCAAAACCTACATCTTGCTTCAAGTAACAGCTGCCGCGCTGCCGCAATGCTCAGTCGGCATCTGCAACGCCAGGAGCGGCCCTTGTAATTATTGCTAGTCGCTACGCGCTGGCGCCGCAACGCTCTGCCCAGGCATGCCGTAACACTTTAACGGAGACCCAGAGCGCGACCGAGGCGCGACGAGCCTTACGTCAGCGGCTGCTAGCACTAACAATTTCCCGAGCGACGCTCGAGTTGTCGTGACAGCCGACGACCGGAAGTTCAACCAACGAGCGCGCAAAGGAAAGCGCAAACGCGTCTGACAGGCCCGACAGCTGTCCCGCCGACAGGGCAACTGCAACGCAGGCCGTAAATGACGCTGTGAGCGGGGTGCCTGGGCCGGGTTGCGCTCGTGGACCTTGAGACCTTCAACTCCAGTCCATCTCACTCCCGCACGCCGCACTCGACTTGTCCCATACCCAACGCACTATCAAACAGTACTCAACGACATAGCAAACCCCAAGACGTGGCTGCAGCCCTACTGCGTCGTCCACCCGCTTCGATGGAGCAGCAAGATCAGGGCTTGAATGGCCAGCACCCGGCGGCTCCGTCTCAACTAACCGCCGAGGCCATGGCTGCCGTGCGGGCCCAAAATGTAGCCAACTTTGGCACTTCGGATCCAGTCCGCATGATGTCCGGGCAGCACGTGCCGATCAGCTCGCTGCCAGTTGCTGTTGCTGATTCCCTGATGTCCGGGATCATGTCCAACGGCAGTGTACCCGAACCGCCACAAACAAACTCCATATCCGCAGGTATGGCTCAACGACTCATCTCCAAACAATCATTTGCTTTTACTGACGCGGGACCCATCACAGACGAGATTGCCCTTTATGATCGGCAAATCCGTCTCTGGGGCATGGACGCACAGGCCAGGATCCAAAATGCCAGCATCCTCCTCATCACCATGCGAGCCCTCGCCAACGAAATCGCAAAGAACCTCGCCCTCGCCGGCGTCGGCTCCATCACCCTTCTCGACGGGGCGCCCGTCACCGAGGCAGACCTGGGCGCCCAGTTCCTCCTCTGCGATGGCGAGGATCACACAGGAGAGAATCGCGCCGCGGCAGCCAGCGGGTCCCTGCGCAAACTGAACCCGCGCGTCCACGTCCACGTCGATCCGGAGAGCGTCACGGCCAAGGGACCGAGCTACTTCGCCGGCTTCGACGTTGTCATCGCGACGGACCTGGACCCCGACACGTTCAACATCATCAACACGGCCACGCGTATCAATGGCAAAGCTTTCTACGCCGCGGGCACGCACGGCATGTATGGCTTCATCTTTAGCGATCTCATCGAGCACGAGTACGTTATCGAGCGCGACGTGGGAAACATCGCCACGCAGCTGAAACAGGAGACGCGCACGCGCTCCATAATCAACGTCAAGACCCGAAAGGACGGGCCCAAGACCACAGAAAAGGTCACCAAGCGCGAGCTCTACTCGACCTGGTTCCTCGCCAGTGACCTCGCCACTCTTCCACACGAGTTTACCAGTTCCAAGCGCCGCCTCAGAGGCGTCTCCCCCATCCTGTCATGCCTCCGCGCCATCTGGGAGTTTAAGCAGCTCAAGGGTGGCGCCCTGCCCTCCAACCGCGAGGACCTCAAGCTCTTTACCCAGATCGCCACGCAAAAGCACAAGGCTCTGAGCCTGCCGAGCGAGACCCTGCGGCCAGAGGTTCTGCGCAGCTTCCTCCAGAACCTGGGCAGTGAGATTGCCCCGGTCACGGCCATCCTCGGCGGCCAGCTCTCGCAGGACGTCATCAACGTGCTCGGCCACAGGGAGCAGCCCATCCAGAACATGGTCGTATTCGACGGGGAAAAGCTCAGTGCAGAGATCTATCCTCTGCACCCCGAGGGTACCTTGGGGGCCAGTCTGCTCTCACTGGGTCCCACCAGCGGCGGTGACATGGGCATGGGACTGGCACTGGATGCTGGGGCTTTCAGCGCGATGCCTCCACCCGACGGTCTACCCGTGGGTGGCAACGCTTTTCCAAATGGTGAGGGTGTGGTGATGGGTGGGAACGACAATGTCGCCGCGCAAGACACGTCTGCCCCCCATGCGAATCACCCGCAGCAGGCCAACGTCTCGTCCGCAGATCAGTCCACCTCTGACCCCGAGCGACCAATCCAGAATAGTGAGGAAGCAGCTGCAGCGTAGCAGCATGCAACATGGACCTGCAGGGCTGCTGGAATGCGCAGGATACTTGGGAAGTGAAAACTCGGGCGGCATAGACATTTCCTTGGCTAAGAAGAGGACCCCGCATGGCTATGCTATTATTGTTTAGCAACATGGACAGTCGGAGCAATTGCAGTCAATTGCAGTCAATTGCAGATAGACAGCTGTTTCATCAAAATCGCAACTGCATTCTTCACATTGCACGCATCAAGAGTTCACGTCTTTAGATCCGTCACTCTTTGGTGTGAATATCCATTGATTCGTACCTTGTGTCCGCCTTGCTTTCTACTCTGTACATGTCAAAGCAGCCGCGGAAGAGTGGCAATAGACTGCCTCCCTGGTAAAAAATTGCAAGCCTCGGGGTATATCCTCGAAAATGCCAATGGCCGATGCAAACAAAGCAAAGGCGGGGGCAAAACAAACAGCGCACAGCATCAACTGTGCTGCAAAATCAGCTATGCACCAAATGGTGTTTTACAGACGCAAAAAGAAAAATGACAGCAATCCCCAACACCTTTGTGCTTTGCCGATGTCTGCGTGCCCACAGATCACATCAGCTGTTTGCCGCTCCTTGTGCTCCCTGCTTAGTGTGTGTATGTGCACGAAACAGTCCGCCACCCTTTTTGTTTCCGTTGTCCCGCAGACTGTTGGGAGCTCTCGCACTTCAGCGCTTTAGTTGTATTCCTTGCGAGGTCGGAGACGCCTCTTGAGGGGTCTTTCAGACTCAGAGTCCGAGGTGGCGACGATGGCGGAAGGGTTCACGCCGTAGGGCGCAGGAACAACGCCTGGCTTGCCACCGTTCGCAGTGGGTCTAGTATTCGTGCCAGTGATCGCGCGATTGTTGTTCGTGGTCGTTTTCGAAGCGCCGCTTCTATTGAGGATAATCTTCCTCACGCGAGTCGATCGAGCTTCGACCGCAGATCCGATAGTCGGAATCGCTCCAAATCCAAACATGACCATGTCGCCGAGGTCGGTGGTGTGCGAAGCAGGCATCGGCGCAACCACCATCTCAGCGTCGGGACGCGGATGCGGCTTATTCTCCCGCAGCGACGGCAGACCGAGCGGCGCCGCAAACCGAACGGACTGGTAGTTGGTCCTGGTTGGGAGCTTCACGGACCCCGTGGAGGGGACTTCCTGATTCTATCGGGAGTCCTCTCTATCATTCGAAGAGTCCGCTCTGTCCTGCTTGCTGCGCTTACGAGGCTGGTTGACGTTCCACCCTCGAATCTGGGTGGGTCCGGAATTGGGCAGCGCCGCGGACGATCCAGTCTCCTTGTGGTCGTAGAATATGGTCTTCAACTCTGGCTTGTTGGTCCAGGTCCGGTGGGCAGGCACCGGCGCAGGCTGAAGCTTGCGATACTTGCCATTTCCAGCATCCCCAGATGGAGTCAAGCGGTGCTGATGGGCAGAGCCAGGCGGGCCATGAGGCGTTCCAGGAGGACTTTGCTGCACCATCTGAGCCGTCATGGCGGGCGTGTTTCCAAACGTCGGAGACAGTATCTGCGGAGCATGCTGAAGGGCGAAGCCCTGTGGAGGTGGCGATCCCATGTACACCTGCTGTTGGTGCTGGGGGTTCGGCAAGATTCTCTCGGAACCCAGGGGCTGCGATGCTTGATGGGGGATTTCTGGGTAGCCTCGAGAGTAGCCTCGCGGATGGAGGGCAGGATAATATGTGGCCATACTGTTGTGCAGGCCAGAACGCATTCCCGCATCGTTCATTGCCTCTTCTGGCATGGACTGGTGGCGGCCCCGAGAAGGTCGCAGCGGCGGCAGCGGCTCGGCGCTTGCGTTATGCGAAAAGGGGATCCTCGGGTGCGACGAAGCCGCGGGAAGAGGCGGATACTGATGCTGGGGAGCAGCGCCAAGAGACATTCGGCCTGCACCGGGCTGTCGCTGCGGGGGCCAGTACGTCGGGGCGCCGTAGGCTTGGGCCGAAGTTGCTTCGCCGCCATAACTTGCCATTCGATGGCGGTTGTAGGCCGGGTCGACGGGGCGACCAGATGCCATGCGAGAATCGCGAAGATCGGGTGGAGCGTAGCCCGGTGGGGGGTAGTAGGTGCTGTGGTCCTGTATGGCATGCCCAGGAGGAACGTGAGGATGCTGCTGAAGCTCGGCAGATCTGGCTTGTGGATGGTGCTGCAATCCCGGATCCGGGAGGGCAGAATACATGGGAGGCTCGGTAGTTGTCGCATGGACAGGGCCAGCCGGCTGCAGCGGGGCGGGCTCACGGGCATAGGTGAGTGTGAATGCAGTGGGTGGTTCCTGTGCCATTGCCGGGATCGCCTGGCCGTGGCTGTATGGCGCAGCCTGGTGCGCTTCCGTCTGAGGGATAGTGGTGCCAGTGTCAGGCTCAACGACGAGAGCCTGGGGGTGGCGTGCGTCGACGCCGATAGCGGTATCAGGCCGCCGAGGCTCAAAGTTACAGACCTGTGCAAGGAAATTGAGGCCTAGGGTGTCTTCGTCGGCGAGTGGAGCAGGGGTCGGCTTGGAGGTCGTGAAGACATCACGGATCGCATCGTATCGAGATGTCTTGGAAGCAGACGGGGTGGCACGAGTTGCTTCTCGGGCCTCTGCGTATGCTGTTGCGTATGTCAAGATGGACAAGGCAGAAATGCCGCCCTCAGTCTGTCCGGGAAGCTCTTGTGCGGCCCGCTTCTCCTCTGCGTCGGAGGTCGTGGCGTCGGACCGAGACAAGACATTGATTTCCATCTCCATTGCAGCAGTCCCAATGGACTTGGCACGGAGCGCGTCGTCGGACTCGACATAATCTGCGACAGCAATGTCCTCGGAATCAATCTCTGCCGTTTTGCAGAATCGATGGAGAGACATGCCCAGCTGGGACCGTTGAGGTTTCTCAGCGGCACTGCGCTGGTTCACAGTTTGCTGGAAAGAGCGCGAGGCATGGGACATGCGGCCAGAAGGATTGGCAAGAAAGACAACAGGTTTACCCGGCATGACATAGGGCTTAGCGTCTTCCGCCTCGTTGGTACTATTGCCGAGGAAAAAGCCGTGGGAGGGGTGAAGTCCATGTCGCTCGACAACATCTTGGTCAAGATCCTCCGGGGTCAGTGTGGAAGAATCGTAGTCGACCACTCTGTGGTCTAAATGGGTGCCGTTGCTATTCGGAGTGCCAGTGTACTTGTTGTACTTCTTCGGATCAGTCCGGGCCGGGTCGTTGGTGGTGTCTTGAAAGCCAATCTCCCATGGCTTGAACTCGACGATGCGCGGAACGAAGAAGCGATAGTACCAGGGAGAATCTTTGTTTGGCTTGTTGGAGTAAGAGCGGATGCCGTGCTCATCCGCGGGTGTGGCGCTCTTGAGAACTTCGCGTTCCTTGTGGGAAAAGACGCCGCCCTCCATTCGAGGGCTTTCGGGCTCTGGCGAGGCCTGAAGGGAACCTTCCTCGGCGGCGGGCGTGTTGGCCTCTGTGACGGCCTCCGTCGCCGGCTCCGTCACGGGCTCCGTCACCTCGGCCAGATGAGCGGCAGCAAGAAGGCCCAACGCCGGAGCAGGGTGGGAAAGCTCGCCTGGTGCAAGCAGCTGGGCATGTCTTGCAGAGGCTCGCGTCACTTTCTTGGGTGTAGGCTGGTCCTCTGGTTGAGACTGGGCCTTGCGCTTCGCAGGCGTACCCGCACGAGCCTTGAAGGTGGCAGCCTCGGCTTTGACGGCTGCAGCCTCCTTCTTGGCGGCTTCCTCGGCGGCTTCCTGGGCCGCGATGGCTGCCTTGGCGGCGACGTACAGTTGGTATGCCTTTGTGCCTGGAACCTGCGAGGGATAGGGAACCAAGTGGCCGTTGATGTACTCCTCATATCGGCCAAACTCGTGGTCAAGATGAGCATCATCGATGGCCTTGTACTCAAATCGATCATCACGAATCTGTTTGAAGGGTTTAGCCGCCATACCATGCACGGAGGCGAGGCGAGAGGCCAGTTGGGACGGAATTGACTTACATCGACTGGGAGGTCTTTGGCATGCAGGGAATCAAGGACGTTGAGTCTGTTCATCAGTCCATCGTAGTAGTCCTCCATCATGTCCTCGGCGCGGTTCTGCACCAGTATGTTAGCAAGGTCTGCAGTGGAGTGACGCGGTGAGAGCAAGAGAAAGAGATGATTTTGTGAGCCAACGGCGAGACAGCATACCTGATACTCTTGCTCGGCTAGGTAGACGTTGCTCTCCGTGGTCTGCCTGGCAAGCTCGACATGTCGGTCGCGGTCTCGTCCAGCTCGGGCAATGACCTCCTCGAGTCTCTCTTGCAGCTCTTGTTTGCGGGCCACAACATCAGGGTGATTCTCAAAACGAACAGTGTCGGCCTTGAGGCCGTTGATGGATCGGTTGCAAAGATTTGTGGCAGCCGGACCAAAAACCTTGACAACGGTTTTCAAGAAGCCTCTGATGTGCCACGAGCGGTCGTAAGAGGATTGGATCCGCGACGAGGTGAAGGACTTAGCTCTACCACGACGAAGACCACGAGGGGGATCCTTCTTGGGCTCGGGCGAACCCTTTCTGGCATCTGCGGTGTTGGCTCCACCGTGGCCACCTCGTCCTCCTCCCCTGCCACCACGACCTCCCCTCCCACCTCGGGGTTTAGCAGCCATGGTCGACGCCGCGGAGAGGTGTCATGTAAAGTGTGCTCTGCTCTGACCTATACGCGGAGTGTACTTGTATGTGTGTGAGGGGATTTCCCTAGCGAGATGGACAGGGGAGATGATGAGTGAAAGCCGGTGCTGAAGTGAAGCAGAGGCAAAAGGGTGGTGTGTGTGTGAAAAGGCGCGTGTGCAGCCAGGGCCAACGCAGGACGCAGCGCAGGGCCTTTGTCGACGAACAAAAGACCAACGCGGGGAGAAAGTGCAGGAGTCGCCGAGGTCGCTCACGCAGACGACGACGATTGCAGAGGTTGTAGAGGGGGGGTTGCGGGAAGGGGAAGCGGAAGAGAAGGAAGAGAATGAAGGGTTGATGATGTGTGCAGCTCTGTACGCACAGTGGTTGGAGGAAGAGTGTAGTGGTGTGGTGTGGTGCTGTGGCGCGGTGCAGCGCAGTGCAGTGCTGGTCAGAAGTTTTCCGGCTTCGCGGCGGCGCTCGGAAACAGTGACAGCAGAGTAGACGAGCTGTGCAGCGCCGTCGACGACAACAACCACGACGTGCAAATGCACCAGGACAGCTGCAGCACAATAGCAAGCGACGGCTGTCAATAGAGACGGATGCGTGGATGTGCGCAGGTGAAAGGGCGTGGCGCGGCAGATGGGCCAAATGGCGAGTATAGTCTGCAGTGCAGCTGGCAGAGTGAGAAGGACGAGAGAAGTTGGCCAGTCCCTCTGCCCCGTCTGCAGCCTGCTCCCGGTCCGTCCGTCTGCTGCGCGCGCACTGCAGCCGAGCCAAGTACACCACCCCAGCATCCGGCGCTAGCGGTACTGCAAGGTTCCTGGTACAGTTCACCGGCCGCCAAGCCTGCAGAGGCGCACCTGATGAGCGGCGCCTCTGATTGGCGCTGCCGCTTGCGTGCCAGTCCACTAAGGCTCGATCGGTATGATTTGGGTTAGTTTCTGCTCTGCTGATTGGGTCGGAGCCCCTGATAGTCCGGCCACCGCGGCCGCCCACCCCTGGAGGCTGCGGCGACGAGGTACCAGTGACCGCCAGCGAACCTAAAGTGCCCGAGCCCACCCAGCCTTGAAGAGTCGGACGTGCCCGTTCGGCGAGGGTGAGCACGCGCCGGCTTGTAGGTGGACGATCTAAGCACCTGGATGGGCGTATAGCGTTTGCACCGAGTATGCCTTGTCCAAGGAGCCTTTGTGATACGGTTTGCACCGCATCACGACCGTTCAGGCCGCTGCTCGCGCCCGCCTGGGACGGACCCGGCGTGGCATCTAATACACAACAGCCTCGTCCGTCTCACCAACTACCAGCAACGGTACCTGCGTCAGGCTGCTGCGCTGCACGCGCGGGTGAGACGAGGCGGCCCACCGGCCAGAGACTCGTCTGAATTCTACTACTGAAGCCTCTGGGAATCAGTGTGGCTGCAGCTGCAGAGGTCCCGAGAGAGCAGAAGCGTTTGCTGCTGTCGGGCAGATTGCTCTGGCACAGCTAGCAACCACGGGCACCTGGATCATGCGGCGGTGCAATCAACAGTTGCGTGTCTACATCAAGTGATGCGGGGGGTGGGCAGCCAGACGAGCTTGTCTCGCGAAATCTTGCAAACCATTTGGAGGCAATGCAGGCCGCCCTCAGAATGCCGGAAATGGGGCCACCTTGAACGGAGCATCATCACTAATCACGAGGCTTTAGAGCTATACATGCTGGGCAGGCATCGCAAGGTGCTGTAGACACTCTCCAATGGTGTTGCACTTTACCTTTTCCATGGTTCCACGACTGAAGCTCACGAGGTATACGAAAACCCTTGGGAATAAGAGTGACACGATGTGCGTCGGAAGTTGCTTGGCGTAGAGACCCTTTCCAAGTCAAAGCGCTAGTCTTGATTTAGACCACCGACCCGTCCGCGCGGGCCGCAACCGACGTGACATCTTTTCTCGACTGTGACCTCATGGTTTTTTTTTCCCTGGATAGGACCCTGAGACTTCCTGCAGTCCCATATCGCGCCCGTCGCCGCACGTTACATTGACGGCGCCCGTGATTCCAGCCCAACATGCCCAAGCGGCGAAAGCTCCAACAGCGGGCGCTCCAGCAGCAGCAGCAGCAGCACCGGTCGCAACAAAGATCCCGGCCGAGGCCGGATGTGGGCGGCAAAGCATCTGGGAACAGGTCAGCCATTGCCAAGGGGCAGCAGCAGCAGCAGCAGCAGCAGCAACAACAACACCCCAAGAAGAAGCAGCACAAGCAGCAGCATCAGCGGCCCCAGCATGAGCAGCCCGTCATCCCCTTCCGACCGGAGGAGCGAATCCTGCTCATCGGTGAAGGCGACCTGAGCTTTGCGGCCTCCATCATCAGGCACCACGGCTGTGTAAACGTTACTGCTACGGTGTCGGAGAAGAATCATGCCGAGCTGGTGGACAAGTACCCCACGGTCGATGCGAACATTGCCGTGGTCCTGGGTACCGAGAAGGAGGGCGGAGAGAAACGTGAGGCTGCGGGCGGCAACGGCGACCACAAAAGCAGCCAATCAGTTAAGAACGTCGACGATGATGAGGAGGACGAGGACGGTGACGAAGATGACGAAAAGGAAGGAGAGGACGGCAATGACAGCGAGATTGACCCTGAAGATGACGATGCCGCCGGGAACGAAGACGAGGAGGAAGATCTATACAACAGCGATGCCACCAAGACGCCGAAGTCAACCCACAACCTACCCAAGAACAACAAACTCCTCTACAACGTCGACGCCACCCGGCTCCCCCCATCACTCGCCCGTGCCCCACACTACGACCACATCCTCTTCAACTTCCCGCACGTCGGCGGCAAGTCGACCGACACGAACCGCCAGGTCCGGCACAACCAGTCCCTGCTCGTGGCCTTTTTCGAGCGCGCGCTGCCCGCCCTCGCCGCGCCGAGCGGCTCCATCGTCGTGACGCTGTTCGAGGGCGAGCCCTACACGCTGTGGAACATCCGCGACCTGGCGCGCCACGCCGGGCTCGCCGTCGAGCGCAGCTTCCGCTTCCAGGCCGCCGCGTACCCCGGGTACAGGCACGCGCGCACGTGCGGCGTCGTGCGCAACCGCAAGGGCGAGGTCGGCGGCGGCTGGAAGGGCGAGGAGCGCGCGGCCAGGAGCTACGTCTTCCGGCGCAAGCTGGACGAGGATGCGCTCGGCGACAACGGGTGGCCGACGGCGAGGAAGAAGCGGCGCAGGGGAGATGATTCGTCGAGTGACGATGATGACTAGGGGGGGGGGCGCATCTGGAACATGACACGGGCTTGAGATTCAGGGAGGCATTTACATGTGCATCACTGGCGTTGGGAGCATCGAGGATCTAGCACGGTATTATTACTGTCTCCGGGCACGCACTGTACGCGAAGCTTCAAAGGCAAAGTCAAACGGTTGTCTTTGAGTCTGAATCGGAGTCATCCCACACCTTGGTGGAGATTACTTTCCAACCGTAGAGCATATTGAATCCATATCTATATGTCGTTCCCGTGGTCAGCTCCCCGCTCCCAGTGCACCTCGTTTTCCCCCTTTGCGCCTGTCCGCATGTTGGCAAGTTACGTCCGCGGTTCCCGAAATGCAGAGGCATCGCTCATCGCCTTGCTGCGCCACGCCGTTGTGTTTTAGTGGCCGACTCAACGTCCGTGGTTCGCAGAGGCGCTGCCGCATCAAGCTCATGTTTCTTCCTTATGGTCTGACTCATCTACGAACAGAACGATAGGGTCGAAACAGTAAGCTTCGCGGCCGTGGCAAGCGAATGGTGGGTGCAACGGCGCCTCGGCAGAGTGGGAGAAAACAAGGAAAGAATAAACAAACTCAAGACGTATGGTACATTGTCCCCAATGTTGGCCCTTTTGCCCCTTTGCGTATCGACTCCAGGATATGCGAGCTCTATGCCTCAAGACACCTTAGCTCCGAGCAGCAGCGCAGAATATCTTGATTGCGCGCTTTTCCTTCTCTGATGACCGAGAAACTCACCGATGTGAGCCTTGCCACGTTCCATCGAGCAATATTGTACGATTTTGCCGTCACCTGGTTCCACGCCTAATTCTTGGTGGTAAGCAAGCATACAGCCGTGCCGCCCACCGCCTTTTTATGAGCTGTCATTCAGCGACATAGCCAAGGTCATGCTGCAAGGGCAATGTCCTGGCGCATCTCTTCTGGCGCCTCTTCCATCAGCTTCGTCTTGTTGGCCTCATCCTCCAAACGCTGTGCCTCCTCGTTCTCTCGCATCAGGTCTTCTTCTTGCTCTCGAAGGGCGCGTTGCTCGTCCGTCATCCCATCTTCGAGAGCCGACTCTGGAGGCGGAGGCGGCGGGGGAGGCGGGCTGGGACCGCTTGTTTCGTCCTCTTTGAGCCTTTTCATCTCAGGGCCGTCTGATGGTGTCACGCCCGCAGAGTCTACCAGCTCAGCATCGCGCTTCCGCTTCCGATCCTGGCTGCTCTGGGAGTCGATGTCAACATCGCTGAGGGGAGTGTTGGCGGCATCGCCAGATCTCTCATCGTCGTGAAGTCCTGGACTGGCGACCAAACCGTCGCCGGAGGCATCTAGGCCTGAAGCGAGCTGTTCATCGCGAGCGTGCCCAGCAGGTGCCTGCTCATCGGGTTCCCGGGGTGCTTTGCGTTTCTGGTGGGCGTTGAACTTTTCAACGGCGCGATTCAAGAAGTCCGCCACGTACTTCTTGATTTTATGCACCTGCTTATCCGTGAGCGTCGCAGATGGATTCCCAACCCTGTTATTCTTGTAATCTGACGCCACCAGCTTTTTTGCAATGTCTTTGCCCAGCCTCTTTAGCTCGTCCTTTGGGAGCTTGTGCCGAAACTTGTCTAGCACATGCTTGACAGTGGGAAACACCTGTTTCCGCGGACAGTCAGCTCCACACATTTCTTGTGACTTCACGCCTCTGTGCAGCTTACCGTGTTCTCATAGATCTTCATTTGCTTGTCAATCGGCAGAGAGCGCCACTTGTCCAGCTTGGACTCTTTGGTGGGTGTTTCTGAGGCCTCTTTTGGCGCGGCAGCCAATTGCTTTGGCGTTCCTTCTTTCGTGACCTTGTCAATGATGCTCTGGATCGCAAGTTGTTCCTGCATGGCCTTTGATGGTCCCTTGTTCTGAGATTCCGAAGCTGGATGAGCTGGCCGCTGCCACGTTGTTTGGCCCGCCTTGGTGTAGAAGTAGGTGTTGCCTCTCGCGTCTTTTGCGGAGAACCAGCCGTTTGGGAGGGCCGCGCTGAAAGGGCGGCGCGGCCGTGGGTTGTTGAAGAAGGATGAGTTGCTCCTCTGCGGAACGCCGCTTCGTGGGCCCTTGGGAGCGTCGATGGTGCGCGGCGACGCCACCCTCGGCGTTGACTGAGCTGTCTCCTCCTCACGAGTCTGGCCACCTCTGCGATCCTCGTACACGTTCTGCACCGGGGCGTTGGGATCAACCTTGCGTCGCCGGATGCGATACGCCAGCTCTAGCTTGCTCCAGCCGTCGAGCAGCTTCTTTGACCTGGAGGACACGTCCTCGTTCTCGGAGCCCACCAACCCCTCGATAGTCGCTTCGATGTTGGAGTCTTGAATCTTGTTTCTCGTCAGGCGAGGGAACTTATCCAGGATCTCGAGCACCTGCAACACCACGTTGTGGTCGTCGATGAATGTGTTGAGTGTCGTTTTGAAAATTTGGTAGGCGTGCATGCGCATGACGCAGTGGATGACCCTCTCCTCGTCGCAGCGCTGTATGCGCTCCAGCACCTTGACTGCGATCCATTTCTCCTTGCATTGCATGAGGGCCGCCATGACCTTGCGGGCATCGTCCTCGTCCAGATTGCGTGGCTGGATGCTGTTGACGTACTCCTCGTCATCTTCGTCTGGGCGCTTCTTTCGTGGCTTCTTGGCAACGGCTGTGTCCCAACCGTCGGCGTCAGCAATGCCGAGTGCCTCGACCGTGGCTGCGGGTAGCTTGGTAGCACGCTCAGTCTGGGTTTTGCCGCCGATGAAGCCCACGCAGTTTAGCTCTCCGCAGTAGCATGGCTGGGGATCTGCGCCATAACGGTCGACATTGTAGTTGAAGACCAACTCCTCGCCGGCTCGGATTTGGCGCAGGGCGAAGATGCCCATTCGAAGTTTATCGCCAACCACCCATTTGTCCACGTAGCAATTTGGGTTGCACGAGTGGTTGCAGAACCGACCAAGATTGCCCTTTCTGGTGGCATCCACAAACTCGCTCTTGTTGAGGGACATGAAGTAGAAGTGCTTGATGCCCTCGTCATCGTACTGCAACATGCGCCGCCGAAAGGTGGGCTCATTGATGACCTCGCCTATGTACTCGTACACGAAGTCGTTGGGGTGCAGATCCGAGTCGGTTCGCAGGCCAAAGCCCTTCTTTTCCGTCTTGATGACGGAGACGCTGGCCCACTGCTTACGCTGGAATCGCTGGTTCTGGCAGCCGCCACCACAGTTACCGGCGCTGGCGCTGCACTCCATCTTGGTTGCCCGGTTGATACAATCCGAGTCCTCGCCACACGAGAAGTTCTCTCCATCTCCTGTCAAAATCGAGCATCAGTACTTGTTGCGCAGTATGCGAAGCACGGAGGCTGCGAAAAGGGGGTGGGTGCGCATACGCCATTCTTCCCGACAATCGCAGTCGAAGGCGTCGTTGTCCGTCGAGCCCAGATGTTTCGATCCGTAGAGGCAGTCAGGGATGACCTGAAACTGTTCACACGATTGTGCGGTAACGTCAGGCAGATCGCCGAACAGTTGGGGCTCCCGGACTGCTGATTTCTGCGAGACTCTGCGAGACAGGCGAGGCTGCTTGGTCCAGCCGGGGGTGTCTACACTGTCGCTGCGTGACTTGACACCATCCAGCGACGTCACGGGAGACGGGGATTTGCCATTTCGTGCGTCGGCCGTAGGTCTCGAGCTGCTCATGTCCGCATCCACCACGGCGCCATTGGCGGCGCCGTCCTCGAGCTTGATCCTACTCATCCTGCTCGTTGCGTGCTCGTCATCCTCCATCAGCGCATTGAGCGTCGAGAACAACGGGCCCTGCCAGGCACGAGGGTCGGATCGGTCGCTGTCGAGACGAGGCAAGGCGATGCGAGGATGTGGATGGAGCACAAGGTGCAGGGCGGGACAGACAAAGACGCGAAGCGGCCAAGCTGCGAGGTGGTGCGCGCCGCTAGACGGGCAGCCCAGCGCGCATGCGCCCAGGTACCCACGGCACGCAGAAGAGTCGGAGCAAAAGCGACACGGGAGAGCGCAGGGATGCGGAGCGTCAGGTCGGGGGATGCACGTGGCCCTGCACCCGTGAGCACCGAGGGGAGGACAAGAGAAGAGAAGGCGAGCGAGGAGGGTTGAGGGAGCGAGTCTTGTCTGATGAGTGCGCTTTGGTGGTGCTGCTGCTTGACTTTGGTGTGCAGCCGGCCAATGGCAAATAATTAAGGTAGCAGCGCCGCCGATGGTCAATTGAGCCCAGTGGAGGCGCTCGAAAACGCCGCCAACGCCTGCCAGCGAGGCAGTCCGTCCCCCGGAACTTCGTATGCCCGATGCCCCAGTGCACGGGTTGCGTTCTTTGGCAGACGTTCATTGTCATCACCCACCTCTCCCATGAGCCCCTCTCCCATGAGCCCCTCTCTCAACTGATTCGTGACTCTGATTCCTTGTTGACGACTAATCTAGACAGGATAAGCCGGTTCTTGCTATAGTCGCGCACGGTGGTAAACGTCGATCAGCAAATCGCAAGCATGGAAGCCCGGGCCAAGACATCGTTGCCGGCCACTCGCGGCAACCGCCCACAGCGGTGACCGATGTGCCAAAGAAGCGAGACGCGTCTGCGATTCCGATGGCGAACCTGCTGGCCTGCTGTGTATGTGGTGCTTTGGCTTCTCGACGCATGCCCTCAAAGCATCGTGACATTTGGCGGGTGATTCTACCCAGGTTTGCAATGACGTTTCGATGCAGCATAGGGGCAAAGCCTGGGTCGATTCACGCAGCTTGCTTCCATCAGACAATGTATCCTCGGCATTTGGCAGTCAATGAGTCCTTCGTATGGTGTGTCTGTCGCAACAGAGGAACACCTCTTCGCGCCTCAGAGGGGTCTTTCAACAGCGCCTCGTGTGACTGTATTGGCTGCTGATATTGTGCTGGACTCACGGCCGATATTACGATAGCAATTTGCTTGAAAGCAACTTCTACGCAAGACTATCGCGAACGCATACAAGCGAACTCCCGGAGCTAGCTGCGAGAGCCGCGACGTAAAAGGGACATACAAGCATATCCTATCAAATAGTTATAATCTCTTCCGTTGGCAAGCAAATGCATGCCTTCTTGCTAGCTCGGCGCAGGCAGGCAGGCAGGTTGGCGGTTGGGTAGGCACGGTAGTGTAACAATATGAAGAAAAACGGGACACCACGGCAGATTGAATATAGAGCTTACGGATTACGAGCCTACGACTTACAATCTACGTCATTGAGCACCTCTACTAGGAGAATCACGGAAAGTAGAGGCTTCGTATTCATATGAGAAGGCAAGGTAGCCTCAGTGGGGCGACTTCATCGCAGCCCGGACAGACGCCCGTCATCCTCACCCAATCCCACACAAGGGACCGTTCAAGTAAAGCATAAATGTTGGCATGGGAATGCTCAATGCCCCCTTGTGACGCAGTCTTTTGCGTGAGTCGCCTCAATTAGGCTGCTCGTGTCCCCGAGAAAGGTTTTGAGATCGACACAAGGCCGGGGACTGGAATGAGGGCCCCCGGCTTCCTGCTGACAGTACGGATACGTATGAACATCTCGTGATGACGTTTTTGATGACCTCCATCGATTCTCCCGTCACGGTCACTGTTGGATGGGGCTCTCGGCTAGCATAATGTCGCATTATAGGCAAGGATGGGCCGTGACCATCGCGGAGGACAAGCATCCCCGCGCGGGCTCAGCCGAAGTCGAGCTGAAGAATCTCGTATCCGCGCTGCAAGCAAGTCAATACGGCCGGCTGCGCACCCGAGCTGTCAATGTACGATTCAGCGGTCTCCAGGCTTGTGGATTGAGCTTTGTGAAGGTCCTGTCGTGGCACACGAGTACAGCCTGATGAGGTGTTGGATGTACAAGTACGGTTGCTGGGGTAGGCGCTGAGGCCCGGATCCATCCTGGCCTGCGCATCCCAAAAGGCCAAGACCCTGCAACGTCGCCCAACCACCACACCTCGACGTTTGCGGCCAAATCGAGCGACAGAGTGCCTCCGATCAACGGCAGGGACCGAGCATATGACGTTGAAGGGGTCCACACTCCGCAACAGGGGTCTTGCGGCGAGCGGCAAAAGGGACCGAGTATACTGAGTTTCGGCATGCGCGTGGGCGCAGCAAGGGTCGCAAAGGATCCAGTTTTCTCGTATCTGTGCCTCCCAGCCTGCGCTCCGAGCCAAGGACATGACGAAGTGATCGTCGGCTCTCTGCGCGAGGAGCTCCGAGACCTTGCTCAACCGCCGAAAGACTCACCGCCGCGTTGCGTATAAGAAGCTCCAAAGGGACGCCTGGAGGGAGATTCTGTTTCGCTCATCAACAACCGCAAAACTTTCCACCGCCTCTTACACTCTCGCACATCATTTCATTTCCCCGGCGCAGTGCCCAGACACAACAAAAGAAACCATCATGAAGTTCTCCGCCGCCATCGCTACGTTTGCCGCCGCTGGCTCTGCCTTTGCCGCACCTTCAGAGACCAAGGCGTTCGACCTCATGGCCCTCAGGTCGGCCAGCGACATCCACTTTGCGTCCTTCAGCGCCTCCCAGAGCAGCCTCTTCCTCCATCTAAAGGACGAGGGCGCCCAATGCAAGGGTGACAACCACAACGAGGCCACCTTTTACCTCAAGGACGGCGGCCTCTTCCTGTACTCTACGGGGGGCAAGGTCCAGCAGGTCTTTGTTGACCGCTCCGGGATGGGTATGAAAGTCCCTTGCTGCTTGGCGCACCCATTACCTGCCGACAAAGTGCTAACACGCCCATCCACAGGTCAAGGCAAGGTTGGCTACCTCACCGACGGCGGGTCTCCGCCCCCGCACTTTGAGATGAAGGGCTGGTCGATTGATAAGAACGACGACCTTCAGTTCCGGGACACCAGCTTGATTGCCTGCCCGCGCTCCATCCAGAACGCGTGGAGTGTCTGGGTTAATACCGGCAACTTGACGCCTGGCGGCAACAAGGACTGCCTAGGTCTGAGCGCGCGCACAATTCTCATTGAGAAGCCTATTAGCTGCGAGTACAGCTAGGAAGGGCAAGCATTGATGCTGCTGCTGCAAGTAAAGAGTTGTTCAAGTTAGCCGTGTACGACAATTTTGGGTTGAAGAGATACCATCTGTATTAGCAAGCGTAGATAGATAGTCGAAAATACTCGTACATTCTGAGCCCATTTGGTAGCCCGTGTCAATATCGATATGTTGGTCCGTAGCTTTCCAACGTTCCCGAGGTAGCTTAAGACCCATACACTGAAGCGGCTTCTTATAATGCCCAGATCAGTTATATGATTTGGAGCCTGGACTCATGATGCAGCAATGCAAGGGTCGTTGAAGCGAGTCCTACCCCGTACGGCGTACTGACCCAAACGAGCAAGCCAAGAGATCCGAGGGGCCTGTACCTGTAGATCCCGCGCTGTTCATCGCTGGCTCAAAAGGGCTAAACCGGGCTATTCTAGAGCATCATTTGGTACGGACGAGTCTGGACGACATGCACGATCGGCAGCGGGCTTTGCAGGACTCGAACAGCAGACTCACGACTTTCAGCGTACGCTAGATAACGTCAATATGATATTTGGGGCACCATGGGCTGTATCGCCCTCTCTCTCCCTCATGCCCATTCCTTGTCCGACACCTAATTTAGGTAACAGGAACATGCCAACTGTTCCATGCATGAAGCAACAAGCCTCGAAACTCCTAGCTTCTCTTAGTCGCACCCACACCGGAAGTACTGCCAGAAAGCTGGAAAAGAAAGGGGGGAATCCCGTTGCTCTCCCCATAATTTTGTTCCAGTCATTCGCTTCGATTTCACAATTGATCAACATTTATAGAGCCTTGACAATCTTCTCCAATGCCTCGAGCAGGATATCGGCGTGGTGCTCCTGGAAGATGAGCATGGGGCGCAGACGCACCGCGCTGGTGCCGCTGCCACCGATGTTGACGCCAAAGGTCTTGGCCTTGGCGAGGAACTGGTCGCGCTTGGGGTTGTCAAAGGCGATAAAGGTGCCTTGGCCCTTGCCGCGCAAGTTCTGGAAGTGGTCGGGGTACTTCTCGGCCAGACCCTCGAGCTTGCCGAAGAGGTAGTCGCCGACCTTTGCGGTGTGGTTGACAAGGTCGAGACGCTCCATCTCGTCGACGATGCCACGGAAGATGAGCGCCTTGGCAGGGTCGCCCATCCAAGTGTTGAACTGGCGGTAGGGCTTGTTGGGCAGCATGTCCTTGTTGCGGAAGTAGTAGCCGGCAGTCTGTGCCTTCTTGGAGAAGGTGACCATGTCGGGAGGGTCCTCGAGGTTCCAGTGCTCGTGGGCCCAGAACTTGCCCGTGGCGCCGAGACCTGTCTGAACCTCGTCGGCGATGAGCAGGACACCGTGCTTCTTGGTCACGGCGCGGAGCTTCTGGAAGAATGCGGGGCTGGCGTGGTTGTCGCCGCCCTCGCTCTGGACGGGCTCGACGATGACGGCGGCAGGGGGCGCGCGCCACGTCTTGATGAGGTGCTCGACCTCGTCGATGCTGGCCTGCTCGGCCTTGGCGTTCTCCTCGACGTGCTGGTCCAGAGGGTACTTGAGCTGGGGGAACGTGGCCTGGGGCCAGTCGAACGCAGGAATGTCGAGCTTGTGGATGGGCTTGGAGCGGGTGGTGGACAGGGAGCCGAAGAGACGGCCGTGGAAGCTGTGCTTGAAGGACATGATGGAGAGGTTGGGAGAGCCAGGGGCCTCGTTGCGCATGGCCGACTCAATCTCCTCGGGGGTGAAGTCGACATCACGGCCGCCTCGCTCCTGCTGGCGGCGGTACATGAAGGCGGCCTTGTAGGCGATCTCGTTGGCGTCGGAACCGGCCATGGCGGTGAAGACGTTGTTGAGGCCTTTAGGGGCATACTTGAGGACACCCGTCTTGAGAATAGAAGCCCAGTTGTGAGAAGGGAAGTTGCCGAGGGCTGGGCGATTGATCATGGCGTCAACCATCTCGGGGGTCTGGGCGACCTTGGCCAGGGCCGCATTATTGTAGCCAACGGGAATAGAGGCGATCTGGGCGTACCTGGCAAGATGGGGGTCAGCTCAGCTCGTCCATACAGACATGTCTCGGTCACGGCTCGCCCACCGATGAGCGTCGCCAGGTATCGGGCACACCGGCGAGCAGTGGCAAAGAGGGAGTAAGCAGACTTACACGTCCAGCAACATGTTGCCATCGGGATCCGCAATGTAGTTGCCTGCGCTCTTTGTGTAGTCGCAGATCATGTTCAAGCTCCGCGTCTCGAACGCGTCCTGCAGCTCCTTGATGTACTTGGTGCTCTCGGGCCCCGGGATGAACTTGGTCTTGAGGATGGGCGCCTGGGGCTCGTCCTTGTGGAAGGGCTTGACAGCAGCCATGCGCACGGCACCGGCGCTGCTGAAGCTGCGCGTCGAGGCCACGGGGCGCGCCGTCACAACGGGCCGCATGGCAGTCTTGCCAGCGCCAACCGCGCGGAGGGCCGACATGGCGATATCGGAGGCGGGTGATCTGTCGCCTAGGTGCACGGTTGTGAAGAGGATACAGTCCACGTAACCACAGACAGGCGCTCACGATGGAAGAAGTGAGGTCCCAGATGCGAGTATCGGAAAAGCGAGGCCGGATTCCGCGAGGCAAGAGCAGCGTTGGCAGGAACAGGCAGGAGCTTCGGCCATGAAGACGGCACCTCGAACCTTTTATCGCCGGAATCCCACGGCCTATCTGTGGGGGTGACTGGGTGCGAGCTTGCATGGAATTTTGCGGGGATATTGGGGTCTACGGCCTGCCGGCGCCGTCTGGGCTTGCCACTGCAGTTGCTGGGCACAGTGGGCACAAGCGGCGTCCGGGGTGGCGCTACTTGGGCGGTCCAGCGGTCCATTCCCCAGCCCCGGGGCGCGCAGGTTGGCCCCGCCCCCCCTGTAGCGAGCCCACTGTGCTGGGCCCCGCGGTGGTCAACCGTTGGCCAATCATTGGCCACTGGGCGTCGACGTTACGTATTCGGCGCCGCGCATGGCTGCCCACTCCCCAGTCTCAGACGGGCTGTCGGAGCTGCAGCGGGGTTGGGGGACTCTCTGTTCTGCTGGGCGAGCTAGGGCCGAGAGAGGCAGAATTGGAGAGAAACTGGGGGAGACGTGACGAGTGGAACACAGCAAGGCCAGCCACAGGTCTCACAGCGTCTGCTGCGTTGCGCAGAGAATGGCACATGACCGGTTCGTGAACGTCCATACGTCTGGATCTTGGTCTGATGGACGCTGCCCCGGTAGACGCAACCCCGGGGCATTGGGGACGCGATACCGCAAGAGCCCCGACGTCGGCGAGCCCCCGCGCTCCGCATCATGCCCCTCGGTGTGCATCATGGGAGTCAGTCAGAGCAACACCAATACAGTGTCAAGGTGTGTACTATGTTGGGTCGTGGTGGCGTTAATGGCCGCAAAACGTCTCCACGGTGCTCGCCAACTAGCGTATACGTCGGCCACGTTTAATCTCTTGCCCACTTGGTCCATCGGGTAGCCGGCTTGCAACGCCCACATGAGGCACGATAGCCATTTCGAGGTCTAATAGCAAGGTCAAATAATAATATAAGCTCGTTCCCTTCCGTCCATCCATCCTCATGCACGCTGCCCACCGGGGCCCGCATCCCAGCCCACACTCCGGCCCCGGCAAGTGCCCCCGCATGCCTGGCCAAGTAATTGCTTCGTGCCTC
>JALHBZ010000150.1:203882-253313 GCA_024340015.1 Tolypocladium ovalisporum | reverse complement strand
GGGGGGGGGGGGGGGGGGGTGTGCAGCGTAACCCACTCCGTCATGCTGGCCTAGGGGCTAGTCATGCGGCCCAAGCACAAAGGCTCCCGTCCCCTAACCAAAACCACCCAAGTTCAATCGTTGCCGCCGGGCCCCGTGGACCCCGGTCGCCGTCCGGGTCCGGCCTCCGGAGCACCCGTATCACGATTCCCTCATTTGCTCGGCGCTATCGCGACTGGAACGGCTGGCTCTGATGACATTGCTTACAACGTCGCACTCGACGGACAGCGGCACGCGACAAGACGACTCGGGACGATTACAAGTCGGGTTCTCGCCCGCCTTGATGGATCCGCCCGCCACCATTCACACGTCGCGATCCACCAGCTTCCCCATGATGCATTGTCGATGCGTACGAAACACTGATTCCTGTTCACAACAGAAAATCATCTTGCTACGCCCATGCTGGCAAATGCCTTCCCTCTATCTCATGCAATCAATGCCGTGTCAATCATTCCTGCCTCCCAATATGCCTAGACTTGAGCCCGTACGACGCCTGTCCAAAGGCGTCCAGCCTTGAGATCAAGGCAAGGCAATGCCAAAACAATGACAACTGAATGAAAGCCAACTCCGCGCCTCAGTGTATGCACGCACATCTCAGAGTTCAATCGAGAAGGGAGCTGTTGTCACCTCCCACGCAGTCTTCCGAGTCATGCCGCACGTGTTCAACGAAATATGGCTCCCCCTTCCGACCGGTTCCGTCGAGAGAGGTCCTCAGTCCAACCCTTCCGCCTCTTCCTGCTCTCGCATATACTTCACAAACGTCTTCTTGTGGATCTTCACAGGAAATCGTCAGCGTCATCTAGACATCCTGTGCTCTCCGAGAGGGCGCCACTCACCATGCCAGCATATCTGCCGTTCTTGAGGGCACATATGTATCGAAGCCCCAGCTTGGCGAAACATTCATACACAAGGTCCATAGGCGATCGAATGTCCAACGTGACGGGTGCCTGAAGCTGCATCAGCATTCTTTCGCTACCACCAACGCCGGGTCGCACTTACAGGGTCAATGTATCGAGTGAAGTCTGTTGGCTCTGGCTCGTCGTCTTCATCCTCGTCAATGCTTGGTACGTGGTCCATCAGACAAAGACTGGACTGCTCATCCTCGAGCTGATCCAGGGCATATTCAAGGTCCGGTGCCGGGATGAGGCCGACCAAGACACCCTGGCGGACAATGGGCAGCCCTCCGTCAAGCTCACCAGCTCGATGCAGAATCTCCAACTTGGCTCTGAGGCTCGCTGCGGATACCAAGGGCGAGTTGGCAATGTCTATCACTCTCTCCCGACGCACTCGCGGCACAATATCCGCCAGATCACCGGTAAACACGGGCTTGTGCTTGTTGTCCAAGAAGGGGTATGAGTTCATGTTTGTAAGGAGGTCCTAAAATCACCACGTCAGCTTCCGCCCGTGCTCACCAATCACCGAAGACTACTCACGTAGATGCTGTTTGGCTCTATGGCATCTGCCGTCCACTTGGCCACCAGCACTGTTAGAGAAAAGGGAAGCACGTAATCGAGACTACCAGTCAGCTCGAACAGAATGACCGCCAGCGTGACGGAAAGTCTGGTTACGCCGCACATGGTAGCCCCAGCCGCGATCAGACCGTACACTCCCGGCTGGACGCAAGTTCCGTCAGCCGAGGTGGCACAGTTGCCAAAGATTGCCCAGTGTGGGACAACAAGCACCAGCCACTGCATCAGATGGCCAACGATTCGGCCCATCAACCCACCAACGACCATGGACGGGATGTAAATTCCTGCGGGTACTTTCTACGAGTAAAGTTAGCCGAGTCCCCCTCGAGATGTCTTCAAGAGGTGCACTCACGATGCCGAATGTGATGATGGTCAGGAAGCCTTTGATGAGAAACGCAATGAATAGGGTCAAGATGATTGGCGCAATGTCGGTCACGGACTTTGGGCAAAGGCCAAGCTCGCCTTGGCTGCGATCGGTGGAGTCATCGCATGGGGATGCCAGGTTCAGCAGCAGTTTGGCAACCGGAAGCTTGGTCAGGGCGTTCCAATAGCTCAAAAGGCCTGTCGTCACTGCGACGAGAAAGACCTCGAGAAGCGGATAGGCCTTGATGAACGTGATGCGCCGGAAGCTTTGGGCCCAATATTTGGAGGCTTTGATGAAGAGGGCACCAAGGGCGCCACCAAGAATGCCGACGACGATAAAGCCTAGCAGCTCAAAGTATTCCCAGTCGACCAAATAGCGAACCTGGAACATGACAATCTTGTGAGTTCCGTATGGGTTCAAGAACTTGAGAGACAGGGCAGCGATGATGCAGCAAAAGAAGGTCCGGAAGAGCGTCTTGGCCGGGAAGAAGTAAGCCACCTCCTCCAGGCCGAACAAAACACCTCCAAGCGGGGCACCAAAGGCCACGGCAACACCAGCTGCGGCGGCGGCGGAGAGAACCTCTCGTCTCTTGGCGTCATTTCGATCATATTTCGAGAACAAACGGCATGTGATGTTGCCGACGCATGCCGCCATGTGTACATAAGGTCCCTCCTTGCCGAGGCTGAGGCCGGACGAGACGCTGAAGATGAGTGCTACCATCTTGATGACCAATGTTTTGAGACCCAGGAAGCCATGCAAGACGAACCCGCTCAAGATGACTCGAACTTCTGCAACGCCGCTGCCGGCCGCCGAGTAGTACACCATGGGTGGACTCTCCTCAACCGGGTCTCTCTGCTGGCGTGGACTTACCGCTTCGTCGGCCTCGCCATCGTCTGAAAGTAGTGGCAATCTCTCGGCCGCCAGATTCTCATCCAGCGTGGTCAGGCGATACGCGGATGGGACTACCGTCTTCGTTCGTAGAGTAATCCAACATGAAAGCAAGGCGAAGCCGACGACGCACATCAGATACACACCGAACTCGGTCCACTCTGCACCGAAAGGGTGATAACTCAAAGTTTCGGTCCAGTTCCTCCAGTCTTCACAGGCGCCGCGCGGGCAACATTTCTAGATGCGGTTTCATTAGCCGTCGTCACATGCCACACTTCAACGCATCTCACCTTTTCGTCGAGGTACCACGCCCTCGCACAATAGCCATCCTTGAAGTCATACACCGTGGACTCGGCCACATCGACGGTATACGCGATCAATGCAATGATGACGCCTGAAAGAGCACTGAGTATCCACCCTTGCGCGCCGTCGAGCGTAACAAGGACGCGGCCCCAGAAGTCCTTCCTGCTACGCAGAGCTTTGACACGGTGTGAATCGGCAATGGTATCGTGTACCCAGTCGGTGCTTGTGAATTGATCATACCAGACGCGCTCGTCGGGAAATATGGAGCCCTTGGATTCCGACATGGAGCCACGCCGTTCGGAGAAGGCATGTGTCAGCCCCTGGGCCCATGATCCGTGGCGGCTGTGATGTCGTCCACTGCGAAAGCTGCCTGTGGACAGACCTTGGTTAGACTTAGACGCCAGTTCTAGTGGAGGGATGGCATGGGGTACTTGCCGGTGTAGCTCTGGTTGCGAGACAAATGCGGGACTCGGGGAGAGTTGCTGCCAGTCTGTATGCGGACCCGAGATCTCGAGGTCGTCAATAATGGAGACCGCTCATCTGGCTCGCAGCTTGAGTGAGGGCGGTTCAAGGGAAAGGAGCGACGCGTCGTTCGCGGAGACGGCGGCTGGGAGATGGAGCCATCCCCCTCCCGATCAGCCATGGTTTCGGTCTGATCTTAAGGAACACAGCAGAGACTTTGCTCGTCCTGGTCCTAGTTCGGCCGGGCGCTGGTATGTAAAAGAAGGCGGTAGGCGGCACGCAAGCGGTGACTATGAGCCGGAAGCTTGGGACTTGGCCTCGTTGCTCGATATGCTCGGGTGCTGTCGACAGACAAGCGGAAGAAGGCGGAGAGACGGTTTCGTGCGAGGGTAGTATCGGGGGGAGCGAGGGTTAGGTTGGTGAGCGAGGTCGCTTCGAGGCATGGAGGTTAGGAGGGTCGTCCCGCATGCAAGGTAGGTAGAGGCAAGGACGCAGCCGCGAGGCGAGTGAGGCGTACGCCCCGTCACTTTTGCTTGCTTGTCGCTCGATGTCCAGATGGGAGGCGTTGGCCGAGAATGGCTCCTAGGGATTCAAGTCGAGGCTGCAGACAGAACAAGAGGCATTCAAGGGCTCACGTGGGCCAGCGTTGTTGTCAGCCTTAGTCCTCTGTCGTGCTCAGGGGTCCAGGTGACCACGCCAAGGTCCAACCGCAACCCAGTCCAGCATTGAGCCAAGCCCCCCTGAGCAAGCCCAACACAGACAAGTGACCCTGTCTTGATGCCGGTTATCGATCAAGTGGTTGTTCCTCGCCAGAGCACGCCGTAGCTGGGGAGTGAGCTCCGAGGCTGGTCTGGCTGGCGGACTCGGCCGTCTCGACAACCGAAGGTACGCCATACGATGGTGCCCACGGACTCGACGCGCGGGAGATAGCCGACCCCGTCATGACATGGCTTCGTCACTGCGGATTGCTTGATTGGGTCTCTGACTCCCTGCAGGGTCTTGGTCGCGCTATGACCCGCTGAAAGACCCCTGGCCTGGAGCTGGAGCGTTGCGCAAGACTTCCACATGGCACAGGCGCCGCAAGCGCCAGTACTTGTACACCTCGCTTTTACGAGGGAGGTACAAATGAACCTGCGCCAGTAGAACCTCGGCTTACAAGGTACTCCGTAGATCTGCTTTCATCCGTTCGACAAGCCCTTTTCCTTGTTCAGAGGGCCATCCATGAATATGTAATGGATGCCTGCTTGTGGCGTGTAGATAACGGGCTCTTTTCGCTTCAAGGACTCCCGTATCTTAGGTACCCTTTGTCTTGTAACAGCGTCGCCCACCGTAGCGCCTGACCATGTCACGCCGGGCGCTGGCGTCGCGTGCGTCGGCCCGGCCGCAAGTATATCCGGCGCAGCCAACTTCTTATCTTATCGCCCAGGAAATTTTCTAGAACGCAGCGCCCGACCTGCAGAGGCTCACTACCAACGCCATCCCCCCCAAAGCCGGGACTCGTGAAAGCGCCGATCTTGTGGACAGATACAGTTTCTCACCATGGGTAAAAAGAGAAAGGCTTCCGGCCGTAGTGCCGAGCCCAAGGGTCCCAAGGAGCTCGACAAGGCGGACGCTCGGCTTGGGCCAGTTTCAACCTACGAAGACGTCGCAAACTCAGAAGATGAATACTTCCTGAATCGGGACAAAATCATGCTAGAAGACGAGCCAGGATCGAAGCGCAGGAGAAAAGAAGAGGAGGAAATGGACCTCTCGGACGAAGAAATCCTAGGCTACGAGGACAGCGACTCTGACGAAGACGAAGACGACAAGACGCACCTCTCCAGCAAGTCCAAGAAAGCTTCTGGCACAAATGTAGCCGCCTCCGACGAAGATGGTGACGAGGGAGAAGAGGAAGACTCTGGATGGTGGGGCTCGTCCAAGAGAGAATACTACGACGCAGACAATATCGAAACCGAAGCCGACGCTCTGGAGGAAGAGGCCGAGGCCAAGCGTCTGCAGCAGAAGAAGCTGTCAAAGATGAGAGAGGAGGACTTTGTCTTTGACGGTGACGAATGGCTAGCTGCAGAGCCGGAGCTGGAGGAAAACGAAGACACAGTGACAGAAGTGCTCAGGGATGTCGAGGTCACCGACGACATGGGGCCGGAAGAGAGGTCCAAAATCCTTGCGACAAGCTATCCAGAGTTCGGGCACCTTGTGAGCGAATTCCAAGAGCTGCAGCCGGTTCTCGAGAGCCTCAAGGCCGAGGCATCGGGATCACCGGGCACGACCTTGCAAGCGATCAAGTACTGGGTATTGGGTTGTTACGTTGCCGCCCTAGCGAGCTACTTCGCCATCTTGACTTCACCAGCGCGAGATTCCGACAAGCTTCAAAAGCCCCTCGCCCCTTCTGAGCTACGCGATCACGACGTCATGGAGACCTTGGTGAGCTGTCGCACTGCTTGGGAGAGAATCAGATACACGACGTCGCCCGGCGACTCTGACGATTTGTCGGCGGCCGACGTCGATATGGACCGCAATGGCCTGGACATTGCGACTAATGGAGCCGAAAAGCTGGAGAAGAAGAAGAAGGTCGCCAAGGACAAGGTCGCCTTGGCGAAGCAAGCAAAGAAGCAGGCCCAGGCCCAGGCGATCGAGGACAGCGTTGCCGATCTGTACAACCTTCCTATCGTTGCTGGAAAGTCTAGGAAGAGAGACCAGGCGGCTTCTGCACAGAAGGATGACGACAACTCCGACTTTGGTGAGGAGGACGCTCTGGACGCCCGCACAGCGGCAGACAAGGCGGCGCGAAAGAAGAGCTTGAAGTTCTACACTTCACAGATTGCGCAAAAGGCCAACCGCCGCGCAGGTGCAGGACGCGATGCCGGAGGCGATATGGACATCCCACACCGCGAACGACTAAGGGACCGCCAAGCTCGTCTCCTCGCTGCGGCGGAGAAGCGCGGTAAAAAGGGATCCAAGCACGGCGCAGACCTGGGCGACGACAGCGACGACGACGATGGTAAGACAGCCAACGCCATGCGCGAGGACGAGGACGGCTACTACGACATGGTTGCACACGCATCCAAGAACAAGCGAGATGACAAGGCCGCGCGTCAGGCCGCCTTTGCGGCAGCCAGCAAAGCCGACAGAGTGGTCGAGAAGGAGGTGGTCGGCGAGGATGGCAAGAGAAAGATTACGTATGCCATTGAGAAGAACAAGGGACTGACTCCAAGGAGAGGCAAGGACGTGAGAAATCCGAGAGTGAAGAGAAGAAAGCAGTACGAGGCCAAGCAGAAGAAGCTCAAGAGCATGAAGCCGGTGTGGCAAGGAGGCGAGCCCAAGGGAGGATACCGTGGCGAGCTTTCTGGTATCAATACTTCGGTCGTCAAGAGCATCAAGCTGTAGGATGGTTAAGTCATCAAATACTACCACTTCTGAATTGAATTGCATAACGAATTTCACACGTGAAACATGCGCTGTACAAGTAGAGCTCCATTGGCTGGACCCCAATGGTTGCCAGTGCCCCACCAGGCGTTCCTCGTAGACAGCTTGCGAACCTCAACACATCAGCAGCTTGCAACTCGGCGCAAACCTCTTCAGCCGACTGTGTGGCAGCGGCACGCGGCGTTGGTCTCGGAGGTAGAGAACACTCTTGTTGGATATTTTGTTACAGAAGCCGCCTCCAGATTCGGCCTCCCGAGCCGCAGGCAGCCGTCGCAATGGCCACCTCTCCCGACGCGGCCACGATCACGTCGTCGGCCCAGATCTTCTCCGCGAACCACACCCTGCCACAGATCCGCTCGATACACAAATCTCTCCATGTTCAGATTGAGGAAAAGTCGAACCGCCTGCGCACGCAGGTGGGCAGCTCGTACCGCGAGCTGTTGGGCACGGCCGACACTATCGTCCAGATGAGTAGGGACAACGACCGGGTTCAGGAACTACTGGGCAAGGTGGGCGGGCGCTGTGGACGAACAATTGTTGTTTCCAAGACCACTGGGCTGGAAAAGTTTGTAGCGAGAGGCCAAAACATGGATGCGGGCAAGGCCGCGAGGCTGAGGCTCTTGGATTGTTGTGGGCTCACGCTGGGCAGGATCCTCAAGGGCCAGGGCGGCCTAGACGAGGGCGTCACGAGGGGAGACAGGCTCCTGTTGTCGACAAAGATATGGGTGCTGAGTCGGCTTCTCATCAAGGGCTTCGAAGAGAACGCCCCGGATGAGAGCCTCAAGCACCACGTGGAAGTGGCCAGGAAGACTCAGGGGACGCTTCGCCGACGACTGTTGAGCGGCATCAACAAGCTATTGGAAAAGGTGGACGAGGGCACAGAAAAGGATGACGTGCTCAAAGTCCTCTGCGCGTACAGTCTCGTCACCAGTTCCGGCGCGAGGGACGTCCTCCGACACTTTGTCTCCGTCCGAGGAGAGGCCATGGCGCTGGCCTTCGACTTGGACGAGGATGAGCGTGCCACAGCCACCGAAGATGTTGTCCGCAGCTTGAGACTGTACACGAGAACTCTTTTGGACGTGCAGACTCTGGTCCCAAACAAACTGTCACCTGCTTTGGCAGGTCTGAAGAGCCATCCGCTACTTGCCGACGCCTCTCTCAAGCGACTCGAAGGTCTACGCCTAGATGTATACGAGCGGTGGTGTAGTGAAGAAATTCAAGACTTCACGCCCTTCATCCGACATGACGACCTGGATGGGAAGCAGGCGAGGGACATGCTTACCGGATGGGCCAAGAAGGGAGCGGACGTTCTCCTCAAGGGATTGAGGAAGACGCTTGAGCAGATGGCCGACTTCAAGTCGATAATGGAGCTTCGGACCCAGGTTCTTCAGCTTTGGATTCGAGACGGAGGTAGAGCGAGGGGATTCGATCCGTTGGAGATGCAACATGACCTGCGCGATGCCATCAACGCTCGCATGCTAGTCGTGCTGGAAATCAAGGTGACCAAACTTCGCCTCGTGGGGTCGGAAGTCAGAGCGACACTTGAAGGCTGGCGAGAGGGAGCCACGGACAAGCACCCCGGCTTGTGGGACGACGATGGCTACGACACCGCACTGTCGAATGGTGCGGCACCTTTTCTGCAAGAGGTCGTGTCCCGGCTCTACGGCCGCAGCGATGCGGTTTCCAAAGCGGTACACAGCTACAATTCTTGGTTCCACGTAATCGACGATGTCAAGGATGTGGTGGAGCGGCTGAGAAAGCAGCGATGGGACAACGACTACGACGAGATTGAGGATGAGGAAACGATTGAGGCTAGGCAGCAGGCCCTGAGCAAGGACGACCCCCGCAGGTTGCAGGAGAGGCTGAACACGACACTTGACAAGACGTTTGCCGAGCTCGAGGGACAGCTGAGCAAGCTTTGGGAGGAAAAGGCTGAGAGTCCAGCCAGTGGTGCTATTGCCATGTACCTCATCCGCGTCCTGCGAGACATCCGCGCCCAGCTTCCAGAACGGCCTGCGATCGGAGGCTTTGGGCTCGCGATGGTTCCCGGCTTACACAATCGAGTCGCGGTGCAGGTAGCGACGCCGGCGGTGGAAGACTTTGCGACAAATGCGCTGTCGGAGAGAATCGTACCAGGGAAGCCGCTGTGGGAGGGGACACCGCCGTTGCCTAATCAGCCTTCTCCGGGAATATTTCAGTTCCTGCAGAACTTGTCACTGTCGATGACGGACGCAGGTGTCGATCTATGGACGGCAGCGGCGCTGGAAGTGACGAAGAAACACATTTGCGAACGGCTGCTCGATACGTGGCGGAAACAGCTGTCGAGTCTCTCTGTCGAGGCGAGGGATGGCGACAAGGTCGGGAGCGAAGAAGAATCGCCCGGTGATGAACATCCCGAGGAGGAGGAAAAGGAAAACAACACACAGACTTCCGGGCACACCCGTGACCTTTGCGTCCAATGGCTATTCGACGTCTCCTTCCTCCAGTGCTGCGTCGGGAAGATCTCGGGGAACCCGTCCGTGGAGCTGAAGAGCCTCGAGGATGAGATTCACAGCCTGGCCGGCCTCGACGATGAAGTATCGCGGCAACGGATCAGTAGAGCATCACAGGACTACTGGCAGCGCACAAGCTTGCTATTCGGTCTGCTGGCTTGAGACGCGCCTGCCAGCCATAGTAATGAACAGGTGTATATCAAGTTCAGCCCACAGTCTATCTGCGGAGCCTTGTGGTTGATCTACATGAACGTGGGCTCCCCGGAGACGCTCATGCCGCCTCATAGCTTGTGTCTCTTCTCGCCGCTCGCCAGCTTGCGAAACTCCTCTTGTGGTATACCCTTCACAAAGCGATCCACGCCGGCAAGTACCTCATGCACGGTCTGCGAGTGGATGACCTCCATGTCAGGTCCCCGGATGAGCTTCTTGATGCCTATCAAGCTCTCGCCATTCAAGTGGTCGCCCAGCCGGTCATCCACCTCCTTGAGCACCCTCTCCCGAAACGCCGCGTCTTGGCCCTTTGCAAAGTCGAAGATCTCATTCACGTAGCCGGCCTTTTCGAGTTCCTGCGCGGACAGGCGCCGGCTCATGATGAGGGCCTCGTTGGCCTTTGCGAGGCCGAGGCGCTGGACCAGGGCGCGCGAGGAACCGCCCTCGGCCACGAGGCCAATGGAGGAAAAGGGCGTGAGGAGGAAGGCGTGGGGCACGGCGTAGATGAAGTCGGCAAAGGAGACGAGGGCGGCGGTGAGGCCGATGACGGGACCGTTGAGGCCGACGACGAGGACCTTGGGGTGCGTGGCGAAGGTGTGCGTGATGTTGAGGTTGAAGGCGGCGAATGTGGTGAGCCAGAGCTTGTGCGACTCCTTGGGATCGTCGGGCGTGGCGCGGCCGACGGAGACGTCAGCGCCGCTGTATAGGCTTGGTTAGTATTGTGATTTATACAGTCGTTCAGCGGCAAGATGTTGATGTCCATTGTGAGACCCCAACCCGGGTTGGCATCACCACGACAGCCGTCGGAACAACGCGCAAGTCGTCACGGATGAAACGAACATGCACACTGCTAGAGAGTGGGAAAGACCTACGCCGAAAAGTAGCGCCCCTTGGCCAAGATGACCGTCACAAAGACCTCGTCGTGCGTCGCCACCTCCTTCATCTTGCTCGCCAGGTCGTAGTACTGCATCAGGCCCAGGGCGTTGAGCTTCTTGTCGTTGTCGATTGTGATGACGGCGACGCGGCCGCGGTAGTCGACGCTGATGATGGACTCGCAGCTCGGGTCTGCCATGGCGGCGGCGGCGGCGGCGGCTGCTGTTTGTCGGGGCCGCGAGGTCCTGTGGTGGAAGAAGCTGAGACGGACGTGGTGTCTGCAGCAGTCGTGTAGAGCGTCAAGAGGCCAGAACCGGGTATCAAAAAAATGGATTGGCGCCGAAGAAGAAAGGCTGGCACTGTGAGTTTGTGTGAGAGAAGCAGAGATTCATCAGCCGGATCAAATCAACGCGTCGCGGCGGCGCAGTAATAGCACGGCGGTCTTATGGTGCGAAGCTGACGCTGACGGAACCCAGAGAGGATGAAGCTACCCCACGTATCCACAGCGTACCGCCGTGCCTCGGCCCGTGGGGCTGCGGGGGACGCCGGCAACCCGGGACAACATCGAACAGGCATGTTGCTCACCTCTGGCTTCTCGGCGTCTCTCGACCCGGCAATTGAGCGGTCACGAGCAATTCTCAGTAACGTCCGACCGAGTCCATCGCGACGCGGTGTCGCTTGGTGTAGGCGCGTCAAGTGCAAGATGCTTCAAACGTCTGCCCTCCCGACTTTGACGATCGGTCCCTGACGGACGGCCGCCGGTCGATGAGCGGCCCTGAAGCTCGTAGGTAGCCAATACAGGACTGATGCAGACTTATAGTGAAACGCGATGGAGTGGGCTCGAAAGAACACGATTGCCGCCTAGCTTTGCATGGCATCTTGAAGATCAAAATCTGCAGTGACATGCTCCCACACGGCTGTGAATATATTGATGTGCCTTAACTCCGGTCCTGCTATGCCAGAAGGCAGCTATGCTTGAGTCCACAGATTCATGACGATTCTAGTCGCTCACTTGTGCCTCATCTGTCTTTTGCCTCGTAAATGGTCCCTCTACTTGCGACGAGGAGCAATCGCCCTCTGCTTGGGAAAGTCCAGTGGGAGCGCCAGTCTCGCCACGCTCATCGCCCGGCCCTCGCCCTTGTTCGAAACCAGCTTCACTCTGCCGCCGATCTCGTGGAAGTATTGGTTAATCGCCCTCTGGTCTAGTCGCAAGTCATCGCGTAGGTTTTGCGTGTCCACCTCAAAGTTGTCCACAATGCATGCAAAGGCGCAGCAATGTGTCATGAGCAAGTCAATGTGGTACTTCCTCATCGTCCCCGCCTCCGAGAACTTGCGTCGAATGTTCTCAACGACGGCTTCCGGCGCTGGTGCCAGCATCTCACGCAGCTTCTCTCGGGTCGGCAGTTGTCGCGTGCCCCTCTGTCTGCCTGGCTTGGTGCCGAGGTAGAAGAGCAGCACGAAACTATAGTATCTCAGGACCCGCAATCGCATGACGGCATCATCGTTGGTCGCGATGGCGTTGACTCGCGCGGCGACGAATCGTGACGGGATCTGGATGCCTTCCTTGTGTCGAGCCTTTTCCTGCCATTCCCGGATAGGGACGAGATTAAGAATGTCAGCCCCAATGATTGATGCGGGCTCATAGACATCTTGTATATCTTCTGCCTCCAGATTGGCGCGGGGAACCGGCTTGGCGTCGTCGACAGCCGCCTGGAGTTCCTCTCTCGTTGCCATCTTGGACGTGATCGCGCCAACCGAATCGAGCAGGGCTCGAGAAGCATTGTCCATCTTTGTTGGCGGATCATCCCCGGCCTTTGTCTGAGGATTGATAGCGTTCAACACATTGTCGCGAATGGCCTTCTTGGCCTTTTTGGTTCCAAACGTCTGCCCGAGGTCTGTCTTGCGCTCCATATTGCTCTGCAACAGCTGTTAGCGATATGGGCAGCGAGCAGGACGCGTACATGATTAGGACTCACCTGTCTGGCTTCACGCTCATCCGATGATTGCTTCGCGCGAACCTGCCCGCGAACAACCATCTTTTTTGCCTCAATGACCTCGAGCTTTCCAGTCTTCGCATCGTATATTCCCACAAAGTGATTGATCAAAGGCTTGGAGCCCCTCTGCACCTCCTCCCTCGCCGTAAAGTCCAGACTTCGATGCGCTGTGGCGTGCAGCAAGAGCTCTTTCTCGCAGGTTTGCTTGTTTGGCTTGTTTTTGGACCGCGACTCCTCTCTGGGGTGGTAAGAATGAAACGACAGCTTATTTGGGAACTCAATTCCCGGAGTGGTCGCTTGGGAGGGTCAGCAATCAGCCTGCGATCATCAACCCATGCTAGAGCATACCTATCACTGGCGGACAGTGCTTTGGCCGGACAACGGAGGAGACGCTGGCAGTCGCTGGCGGGATATCGAGCACGACTTTCTTCTTGGGTGTTCCCGACCCCTCGCCATCGCGCTTGCGCTTCTTGCTGCTTGCCTCGCCCATAGCGACTGGATTTGCCCTTCGACTGGGCGGGATTGGAATGTGTATTTCGTGGAGCTAAAAGTTGGGATGCGACACTCTCCAAAAAAATTTGGGCTCTGTCGCTCTACTTGGGCAGAAAAAGCTGGGCCGTTCTTTTGCCGGGGGCGGTGAGGCGGACCCCTCCAGCCGTGGCTGCAGACGACTGGCAGCTCCAGGGGCCGCTAAAAGGGGAAGATATTAGCGACGTCACAGCTACAGGGCAAGGGTAGCTTGAGGTCGCCTGACAGCTCCCGGAGCTCGTGGGTTCCCAAGGCAGAGTTTTTCACGATCAGAGGGCAATTGGCGCATGTGTCGAGAGCAAGGTGTCTATCGAGCCGCATCTTGCAGTGCATGGACCGTTTTGCTGTTGTGCATCCCAGCTCGCACCCAACGTTCCTTATCCTCACCGCAATGTCACAACACAAGGGCACAAGTAAAGTAGAGTGGCGAAGCAAGTCTGTATTTCGTTGTCGAACGTCGCCACACTTTCGTTCCTAGTATGTGCCGTCCGTGACAGTTTGCCTCGTGCTGGGCTATCCCAGAAACACCGACTTCGCCGGACTCATCAATTGACATTTGACCCATCTCCCAACCACCATCATGACCGTAGCCAGCGGGCCGACACAAGCCTCCTCAAACGTGATTCTCCGAGGTTGACCCCATTACTTCAACTCAATGTCGGAATGAGTCTGTTTCGATTGACCACCGGTTGCTGCGTTGTCCATTGCCAGCATCGCGATTCTTTCAGGTGCGTGGCATCGTAGAATCATGAGAGATGCGTCGAGTCCGGCACAAATGCGAGGCGTTTACTTGCTGCAGGAGCTGTCAGCATCTGGTTCAATTGCGGCGAATAAAGCATCGAGAGCACTTACGAACGAGCGCGCATCTTTCTTCTCTTCTTCTTAAGGCGACGAACGCGCTTCTTCCTCCATTTGGCTCTCATCTTGAACGCTGCGCAGCTGTTAGTGACGTAATCCCCGTAAACGAATTCAGCAACAAGCTTCCTCCCATCACAATGGCAATTGACTTTTGCCAATTGCCAATTGGTAATGGGAACGGCCTGGATCTGCACCAAATAGGGAAAGCTTACATGTTCGTGGATGAGAATCGTGTTTGGATGAGGTGCAGCAGAGAGGAAGCGGGGGAAATTCCAGAGGTTAAGCAATGTACTATGTAGGGCACGAAACCCCCGAGGCTCACGTGATGATTGCGTTGGTGCTGCCGAGGCTACGGTGTGAGTTACTTTGCACTGTTCTCGGTACTGTGAGGGTCAACACCAGGCCTGAGGCAAGACCATCGTACTGCCAGAGTCGGTGAAGTTCAAGGCTGTCAAAGGTTGCGGCCCGTGTTCTCACTCATCACTGAGACCATTTTACTTGAATTGTGTACCTAGACTTCAACCTGGCGAAGCGGCTGCCTCGGCCTGCTTGGTTCAGTCCATCCAACGTACTGCGAGCATTGGTATCCACAGCCTTTCACTTACACGCAACGCTGCAACCATCTGCACAGCAACATGCCACAACATGAAATCCCTACAATTTTGCCGACGACCTGGCTCAAATGCTTCTGGTCTCGGGTACTCTTTTGACAGATGCCTTTTCCTGAGTGATGATCGGGTCCTTGATGACGAGTTCCAAGGCGAGCAATCACATTTGAGAAGAGCTGCGGTTCGGCCTTTGCTGATCTTACATCTCCAGAACTGATTCCTATTTATGACCATGAGATCCTCAAAATTGGACGCGATCCAAAGTCGCAGTACGTTCAAACAGTTACGACCTCAAGATTCAATTGGCTGATGAACACACCCAAGCTTGTTCATCCAGGACGATCCGAACAACCTAGTGTCGCGGACCCACTGTGAAGTCTACGTCGTGGTGTACGACGAAACAAACAAGCATGTGTACGTCCGAGATCGCAGCTCTTCCAACGGTACATTCGTCAATAACACGCGCATCGGAGCCAACCATAAAGTGTCGTCTGGCTACCTCCTCGAACATGGCGATGTCATTGAGATCCGTCCACATTGGACTTTGACCCTCTGGGATGGGGAGTGTCCTGCTCCTTACGCCATGACCGAAATTCAGGCAGCCGAATGCAAAGTACGTTTTACAGACCCTCTCTCGCGATTGAAAGCCCTCTAATACTTGCAGTTCTTTGAAGATAAGTATTTCATCACCCAGCGCTGTCTCGGCCAGGGCTCAGACGGTGTCGTGTGCCTGGCGACCGAGGTTGCGACCAAGAAGCAATTAGTCTGCAAGCTGGTCAACCTGACGGCAGCCAGAAGCACGAATGGTGCAGAGGAACAGCGACGCAAGCTTCAGGAGGCTGATGTCCTTCGTCAACTCCGGCACGTATGTAATTAATCGAGTTTCCAGGCTCATTTTGATCTGACAAACCCGCAGCCAAATATCCTACCCTACATAGACGCAATGGTGTCGCCCTACTCCTTGTACGTGAATGTTTCCAGAACCAGTATTTTGGACTGACGGACCCTAGATACACCTTCACGGAGCTGGCGACGGGCGGTGATCTGTGGTCCTTTCTCTATCGGCACGGCTCAATCGAGCCCATTGGTGAGTTCAACGTCCGAATTATCATTCGCCAGGTCGTCCGCGCTCTCCACTACGTCCACAGCAAGGGCGTGGTGCATCGCGATTTGAAGCCCGAGAACATCCTCCTAGCGTATTCGCCCAAAACCAATAGCCATCGGGTGATGCTTTCAGACTTTGGGGCTTGTGCAGTTCCTCGTCGAAGCAGAATGCTTACTCAGGCTGGCACGCCCAACTATCAAGCTCCGTGAGTATTATCCTGTGTTTCTTAAGATGCTTGTTGAATAATGATTCATTCTTTAGAGAGATACGGAGCAAGGCACATCGTCAGACTGCTGCTGTCGACATGTGGTCTCTAGGTATTGTGACCCTTACCTTGCTTACGCGCCACATGGGGGTGAACCTAGAAGCCCTCGATCTAGTGGAGCAAAGTATTATCGACGTTTTTCTAGAGGCCGGAGTCTTTAATGAGCGACGTCAATTCTCTTCGGATAGCGAACAGTTCGTTTCGAGATGCCTCCAGGTTCTACCGGGGGATCGCATGACTGCCGCGGAGGCTCAATGCCACGACTGGCTCTGTACGCCCGAGAACCAACTCGAACGATTCCAAGAGCTTGATCGCAGGACAATGGGTGACTGGAAAGCGCAAACGGAGCTCAGCCCGATGCCTTATGAGCTGCCTGATGTGCTAGCAAAGCATCTGCCCAAGTCGGAGTCGGGACAACGACAGTTGCGCCTCAGCAACCGGCTCAGTCCATACCGAGAACAGTCCAGAAGTCTCGATGTGGCATCGCAGTACTTTCACGACTTCTCGAAATCTGCTAACCACACCGTATCTGATAAAGAGGGAGCCGCTGCAAGCTCACTGCTTTCGAGGCGAAAGATCCCTGACACCTATCGCACCGACCAGAGCTGGGCAACCTACGCCGACGCCCAAATTGTCACCAATCGGCTGAAGCTGTCTCAAGTGCACACTCAAGACTTTGCGCCACTCCCTTTGAACGCGAGGACCCTCGACTTGGTCCCCACCTCCAGTCGTGATCATCGAAAGCATGTGCTTCAGGAGTTGAAGCGCGCGAATGTCAAGTTTTTGCCAGACATACCAACCCGCGCGGCCTTTCCGGTGGCCCTCGGCGGTCAAGAGATAAGCGCCCCGGGGCGACGAGACTTTGGAAATTGATCACGGATGTCGGCTGATCACGCCTTCTCCGTCAGCGATCGTGTTGTCGATCACGACCACTGCGACCACGACCACTTGACGTGCCTCTCTTTTTCCAACGTCTACGCACAATGTCCACATTTGATTTGCTGGCAGACTTCACTCATGGGAACCAGTACGGTGTATACGGGAAGAATTTGGGTTCAATGCCATACGTACACGGAGCTTCTAGGGATGGGATTTGGGACCTCCTTTGTCGCGATATGTGAAAGGCGAGTTTGGTATGTGGGAAGGTCTGAGGTCTCTGCGTTAGGAGCGCCCCTTATATTTCTCATTTTGGTTTGGGAGGACTTGCTTACTTGCTTGGGTTCGTAGTGAAGAGAAGAATCTAGCCGGCAACACATGACTTTGTCAATCTTTTACGATACCGTACGGGGCTAATAGGTTTCATTTAGACTGGCCGAGACAAAGTATGTTGTGTTTTGGGTCTCCTTGTTGGCCATCTCTTCCGAAGTCGAGGGGAGTCAGTTTGGGGAAAGGACCTTGGGTGGCGCCACTGTCGCTCATCAGTGGCTGCAACATGGCCCTTATCTGCTCGAGCTCGTCCGACGCCAATTCGTGCGTGCTAAGCTTCTGAATGTCCTCCAGGGCCATATTCAACTCCCCCTGCGTCAAGGGCCGCTCCCTCTCTCTCCGCAGAGCCAACGACACGCCACCGCCATTGGCCATCTTGCCATCGCCGCCCGGCTCCTCGCTGTATGCCACCATGTTGCCTCTCCGGACGACGAGGACTCGATCCGCCACGGCGGCCTCGTCGAGAAACGCTGCCGCATCGAGCAGCCCCGCGTACGAGTCGTCGTGGACCTTTGTCGGCGTCAAGCGCACCGGCAGGGTCCGCGACTGACCTTCGGGCAGCTTCTCGTAGAAGCGCACCTGGATGCCAAGACGACTGAGCGGCGCGGGGACGGCCAGCAGCACCACCTCGAGCCTGTAGCCGGCCTGGTGGAAGATGCGCGCCAGCTGCACGAAGTCGTCGGGGTGGCGGCACGCGCTCTCGAGCAGTACGTCGGCGCGTCGGCGGGCGACCTCGCGCGCCGCCATGGCAAGCCATCGCCGCGCGTCAAAGCCAGTGGCGGGAGAGGCGAGTTCCGGCGTTGACAGCATGAGGTGAGTATATTGCGGGTGATACGTCTTGTACGTGTCGGCGATGAGGTGCGCCGGCGGCGGGGCGGCGGAACCACGCCGGAGGCGCAGGGGCCCGAGCAGCGTCTGCGCGAGGAGTGTCTTTCCGGCGCCGGTCTGGCCGACTGTGAGGAGTGCGAGGGGCGTTGATGTTGACGCTGGCGGCGACGGCTGGCTTTCCAGCGCGGGGAGCTCAGCAGGCAGTATGGCGGACTGGAAGATGCGCTGCGAGTCGGCATCCTGGAGGCGATACGCCGAGAGGTCTGGTGGTGGAGGCATTATTGCTACATCCGCTGTGCGAGCAGTGATCTACTTGAGCTTGAATGAAGAATACTAGCGAGTGTGATGAGCAGTGAGCGAGCACCCATGACGGTGATGATGCGCCGTGAAAGACCCTTGTATGCCTGCATTCTTGGCAGGTCTCGTCTCACTCGCCCACGTCCCCATTAGGCAGCTCGACTTACACCAAAGACACTACATCCGCAGACGTGTACACAACTGCACAGTCCCCTCTCGACGACTCCCTCTCGATCCCTCAGCAGCGGCAGCGCGAACCTGCGCGTCTCCGTCTCGACGAGCCTCCCCGCGCTCCCCATGTCGAGCCTCACGCTGGCCATGAGGTGCAGTGCCTCCCTTGCCATGCTGTCGCTCTGCTGTTCCGCGACGCTCTTTCGGCCGGATGCTGTAGCATGGCCTCCGTCTTTGGTGGGCTGGTACTCTTTGGGAAGCGCGCGACATGGCTCCCCGTTGCGCGCACATCGGCGGCATGGCTCACGGGTGCTCACGCCTGGGAGGAACATCGTCCGTGAGCACGGTAGCCGCTTCAGACTGCACTGCAAGCACTCGTCCCGCCCCGAGCGCCGGTGCCTCGCGTGCGACCTGAAGACTGGCGGACGGATCATTTGCCGCACGGGCATGCCCTCGACGTACCTCTTCTCCACGGCCTCCAAGCGCTCCCGGTTGTCCATCCAGACCGTCCGCACGCTGTAATCCAGCCATCCGAGGCGGGCACTCCACGCATCCCAGACCTCGCCCCTCCTTCGATCCAGCCCGCCCTCTGCATCGACGAGCTTCCATATCTCCTCGTCCACCTTGGCCCTCGACAGCCGCTCCGGGGCAAGCCTGACTGCGTGTTTGCGGTCTTCGGTCGCCTGCTCGTGCAGCCACTTGGCCGCTTGGACTTGCTCCTCGCGGGCCGCGTCGTCCATGAGGCGCTGGATGGCCGGCAGAATCACCTCCCGCCGGCGTCGTCTGCGCTCGGCATCGACGGCTTTGTTGGCTTCGTGCACGACAGCACCTGCGCGGCGGCGCGCGAGAACGAGGACCCGGTCGAGCAACATTGTCTGCGCCCGCGTGGACGGGCCCTCCCACTCTGCTTGAAACACCGAAATGAAAGTCCCCTTGGCCGTCCGATGCTTTTCTTCTTGGTCATGACTCTGATTCGTCTCAACGGCTTGGTACAGCACAGCAGAGGCCATTGGTTTCGAGTACACCTGCCGCCAAAGTTCATCTATATGGCGTGCTCTGATCCGCAGGTAAAGTCGTGAGAGTGTCGGGACTGTGTGACATATGCGCGTTGCAGTGTGACGGCACCTCATTGACAACCACGCAGTCTGCAGAACACAATCTTGTACCGACACCGACCTCTGATGTCTGATTATACAAACAAAGCATCGTCGGGTAAGTTCAAGATCACTGAACATGCATCGTGGCCGTTCGTTGACTGGACTTGATCCCGTTTGCTCGAAGCCGATCAAAGTGAGCATCCACACGTGCAAACACACAGCCTAGATTCATGATCCAATAGGCCCCTTCATACTACATCACATCGCCGTTCTGAATAGGGCATCATCATGAAACGAAGTCATTTCACGTCTCGGCAGCCTATCTCGTACATTCTCTCCGGGCAGATGTCCACCCATATCGCCCCGTTCACCTGTCACAGAGATGGGGTGAGAGATGAACTCTAGCCCGCAGGCGAATTCGCACATGAGACTCGGCCAGCGCAAGCCATCCATCGCTCCAATTCGACCAGCCTTGAGCCAAAATGATAAGGCCAAAGAGAAATTCCTGCCCCACCATGAACGCCCACCCTTGAGTTTGGGTGCCTTGTTCCGTGTAAAATCGAACCAGAGATGATTGTAAAGACAATGCCTGCCCGCTTTCGCGTCGAGCGACGGGCAATCGAACGGCTGTTTATGCATCCCGCAGCCTGTGATCCCCCAAAAACGCCGTCAAAGAGAAACGCGATGGACAAAGGCATAAACGCATCGTTGGATGAGACATCATGCCGTGAGGCGGAGCACAAGGTGTGTAGTAGTAAAAGGAGTCGTCGTTTGCATCATGTTGCAAGCCACATTCAAGGCTTCTCCCAGATCTCGCAGGCTTCTTCACGTCGACCCGTGCAAGGGAACGCTGCGTGGCGTCACATCGCCACTTCGTCGCCGTGCCGCCAGCCATTGAGCCTGCTGCTCCTTGCTGTTTGCCTCGACAATCATCTGCTGCTTCTTGCTGACCGAGGCAAGTCTGCCCGTGATCATCTTGATCACTGGAAATTGTTAGCAATTCCCATCAACAACTGCAGGGTGCAAGCACTTACTCTTCCGCACGTGGGCAGCTTCGTCGCTGTCAAGGTCGCCCCCGCCCTCCTGATTGGAGCCACCCCGGGTCAGTTCTCGGCCAGACGACAGTCTCCGGCCTGTCACGTCGTCGTCATCACCCTCCAGCACTGCCTCGAGCATGCGAATAGCCGTAATGTACGATATCTTGCAACCTGACAAGTTCTCGTTGGTGACCTCGTCGATTGCGGCCGCACGGCTCATCTCGAGGGCGCGGTCGTACATGAGCTTCTCGGCACTGATCCCTGGTGTGAGGAACACCTGTTTCACACCGGCACCTGATGAGGAGGCCATTGAATCCCCTCCATGATTAGAGGGATGGCTCGCGTGGTCCTCTGGAAGCAGCTTCTGCGCCTCCGTCAGCTTCAAACGGACAATCTCAGATTTCTCCAAGACCTCGTTGAAGCGCTGCCGCACCCACTGGACAATGGCATTGATCTTCTGAGCGACGTGCTCCGACACGGCTGCAGAAACGCCGCTGCCTGTCGTTGCTCGGCTCTTCTTGGACCACCAGACGCTGGCGATGTCCATGGCACGAGCCAGCAGCGTGAGGGACTTGACGTACAGCACCAGAGCTTCCTCCGACAGGGACACGATTGCCTCGACAGTCAGACCGTCGTCTTCATCAGCCAACTGATCCATCGTGGCTCCACCGAGTCCGTGGTCCATTGACGGCACCATGGGGACGAGCTGCTTGTACTTGACCTCGGCGAAGCCGTACACGCAGTCGCTCCTCTCAGCATACTCCTCCATTGCCTCTCTGGCCCGGACGTCCTCGTCGGCTGATTGGCTGCTCTTGCCATCACCGAGAAGTCCCGCCGGAGCAGTGGGGGTCGGGTAGGCCGGAAACGGTTGGTACATTGGGGGTGAAGGACCTTTGACGCCTCTGACCGGGGCGACCTTGAATCCAAAGAGTCTGAGACTGGCATCCTGTATTGCCTTGGTGATGGCGCTTGACGCAGATCCAGGGCTCGCAGAGAGAGCTTTTTCATAAGATGAGCGGTGATCCTGGGTTGATCGCCCCTGAGCCACGAGTGCCGTCTGCGAAGCTGGTGTGGCAATTGCGCCTGTGGTAGCAGTAGGGACACCTTGCTGTGTACTACGGCGGACCATGGCGCGCGCCCTTTGCCCCGTTTCGCCTTGAGAAGCAAGTCTCTCGTTCGCCGCCAGCTCGTCGGCAAGGGCATTCACTTCCACGTGCCGCCTTTCGACAACGACATAGTCTCTCTCGAACATGACATCCTGCGCCGCCTTTTCTTCCTCTGTGGCCTGTCGAGTGGTAGTCGTCGTGGCTCTCGGTGGATCAGTCGTCACGTTGGTTGGCGGCGTCGTCGCCTGATCGCGTGGTATTCTTCGGGTCAACTGTGCACGATTGGGGGCCGACGCAGTGTGATGAGGCGCGGGACGCTGAATGCCGAGGCCTTCGCCAGCTTCGCGGGGAGAGTTGCTCAGTCGATGAACGTTGCCACTTTGCCGCCTGTATCGGCCTTCGCCGGGATTCGCGATTTGAGGTGACCGGGGTTGCTGGTCCCGAGGAGACCTCGACGAACCGCCTTCTCGGACGGTGGGCTCTGGCCCGGCCTGGCGCACAGAGTTGGGCTGCGGAGAAGGCAAAGCCTCACCTTGGTGAATGGTCTGCAATTCTCGCTTTGCCGGTCTGGGGATGTCATCCTCCACCAAGCCAGGAATGTCGCTCGTAACCACCGAATGCGTGAAAAGGTTTTCGAAGCTGATGCGTTCCACGGGGTTCCTCTTGAGCAAGCCTCGCACGAGAGCCTTCATTTCGGAGCTGACGACGACCTCGCGAGGGAACTTGATGACGTCCTCAGCAGCCTCAATCTTCCTCAGCAGCTCCACGTGGTTCCTGGCCCGGAACGGAGGCCTTCCGGTGACCATTTCGTACAAGACGGTGCCAACGGACCACAGGTCGGCCTTGGCATCGTATCGCTCATAGCGAAGAATCTCAGGAGCCATATACAATGGCGATCCACACAGTGTGTCGGCCAGCGACGTCGACGGCAGCACCCGGGCGAAGCCAAAGTCGGCAAGTTTCAGCATCGGGAGAGAGGCTATTCCAGCCATAGGTATCAGCGAATCCTGGCTGGCTGACATGACGAGAAACTGCTTTTGGTCCCGAAAGGCCCGGGACGGCAGTAAGAGTAGATTCTGTGGCTTGACGTCGCGGTGGACGTAGTTGTTGCCCCGAAGGAATTCCAGTGCACTCGTGAGCTGCTTGAGAAAGTGCCGGATAACCACCTCGTGCAGGCCAGAGTTGGGCGCAATCGGATACTTGCGGGCCATGTCGTGTGTAGCGGGATGCGTAATGAGCTTGTCGCGCTTCTTGATGAAGAGTGAGAGATCTCCGAGTTCGCAGTACTCCATGATGAGATTGATGTGCGTGGACGACTCGACGCAGTCATGGAGGGCAACAATGTGGGGATGCCGGAGGTTCTTGAGAATCTGAATCTCACTGTACAGATTCTCCTTGAGCTTCTTGTTGAGCCTGGCGAGCTCAACAGACTTGATGGCGACGGCGGCTTTGGATTCCTAGACTCCGCGGAAGCAGCGGTTAGCAAACATTATGCCCAGTCATGACATGTACTTGGCAGGACATCTGGAGAGCCCGGGTTCGTGTCCGGGAGGACGGCCGTGACGGTACGAGGGCACGACGGCTACCCGTGTGCTACGGCGTCCTAGAGTCGCAAGCGCAAGGTCTCACGGAAACGCACCTTATGCCAGCCCATGTAGACCTGGGCAAAACTGCCTTTGCCGATTTCCTTGTCAATGATGAACTGGCCGATGTTCCGTCCGCTCGACTTTCGTGACCCGGAGGTCGACGCCTCCTGTCGACTCGCCATGGTTTGCCTGTGGAGGACGCGGTCGTCGATGGCAGGAAGGCAGCCGAAGTCGACTCGTAGCCCGTGGGTCTACAACGTTCCTAGGGCGGGAGCAGCGGTTCGGGTCGTCATGTAATCGATGTCTCGGATGGCGAGCGGTCGATGGTCGATGGCGGTAGGAACAAAGAGGTAGGGGGAGGTGGAAGCGATCGAAGGCGACAAGGCAGCAACAGATCTGGGAGCAGCAGGATGGGCGAATCGGCGAGGTGGAGGCCGCAAATCTTAACACGGAACTCGAAATTCGCCGAGGCGGCAGGTATCCGATAGGTTGCCGGGTGGGAGGACAAGAGGCTGAAGGAGCACAGGCGGTTAGCGGACGATGGGACGAAATGGCGATGCAACGGAGCGAGTCTGCGCGGCGTGCTGGGCGCGCTCTGCGCCGCGCTATGAATCAACAGAAGAGCGAGGGAGCTGGCGAGAGCTCTAATATGTGATTTCTTCTTGGATGCTCTGCGATGTTGGGGTGGCAGATGAGCGAGCAAGGGTGGGAGACGGTGACTAACACTTGGACACGGCGAGGATGGATGTTGATGAAGGTCCGTCCTCGTTCGGAAGACGGCTGATGAGTGTCTGTCGCTGGCCAGCCTGGTCTGGCAGCCCAGAAGCTTGTCGTTGAGAGAGGTTCAGGCGGTTTGGCAGAGGCTGAACCCTGATGGACGAGGAGCGTCGCCAAGTTGACCGAGGGGGCAATAGAGGTAATGGGTAGAGGCACGAAGCGAGTAGACGGGCAGCGCGCGCGCCGGCGCGTGGGAGTGAGGCGTCACCGTCTACCTTTGGCCTAGCCCGGCATCGATCCACCCAAGCCTGGCCTGGACCGGGGATGGCAGCTTGTGGATGCCGGCGTCGACGGCGCAAGCTGCAGGCAATGAGTCGTAGGGTCCGTAGGTGCGCGGTAGGGATCGAACAAGGACGAAAGTCGGGGGCGTGAAAAGGACCGGCGAGTTGGAGGAGAGGGAGGAGCAAAGGGAATAGAAAGCGGAGGACAGAGGTGAGGGAAAAGGGGGCTGAGACGAGACGTTGGGATGGATGATTGATGGATGATGAGCAGGTCACCTCACTCGTTTCCATGTCTCGACAGCGGCTGCTGGGGGCTCGTGATGCACCGGCACCGCAGCGCCAGCTCTGGGCGCACGGCGCGCTAGCAGCGCGCCCCGCGTATCCACGAGGTACCGGGGCGGTGTCGAACCAGCCATGTTCCTCCAGGATTCGGCACCGAGGATACTTCTCAGGTACGTCGACCCGCTGCCTTTTGTCCCCAACGCCAAACCCTCTCCGGCGGGAGTGTGCTCCGCTATCAAAGCCCAGGGTGCCAGCAGACGCGACCCCACTGGCGGGCTCCCTGCTGCTGCGATAAGCCGGCTCTTGCGAGGCGGGTCGATAACGGCGGCGAGCGCGATAACGACGGGCAACAATGGGTTCGGCAATTCCATCCATCGCATCGCCTCGCCCCATCATGGAAACCTTGCCTTCAGGATGCTACATCTTCTTTCACAGGGGCAAAGGAGCGGGGGGCTGCGGCAACAAGCGCCTTTTTGGGACCCGTGGGGGCAAAGGCGCGACGTGATGTGCTCGTCACGGGGGTTCGCATCATCGAGTTTGGTCGAGCGCGCCATCGCTGCTCGGCTGCTCGTCATCTCGTCATCGCTGCCCGCCGTCAGGTACTAGCAGCAGTGGTAGCCTGCGCTTATTACTCGCCTTGCCTTGCGCCAGGGCCGGGTGAGCCATGCGCCTGCTGATGCTGCTCGCCCCGTCTCCGTTGCCTCGGCCAAAGGCAGTCGTCGGGCTGCATTGGCACTTCACCACGATCTCAGACCCATGCAGCCCCGCGCCCCCGGCTGTGTCGATTCACCGGCTTGCCCTCAATGGCTCTCGTCAGACAGTGGAGGTGCTCCCACCGATCCAATGGCCAGTGGTTTGCAAGCTCTCAGCTCCGTCATCCCCGCCGCGCCGGCTTCCTCTTTTCGCAGACGACGGCTTGGAGAAGTGTACAAACGCCCTTCACTGGCTACTGCGAGTTTGCTTGGATACGTGTGAGTGCTTGATTTGACTCGTGCCGCATCTCTCAACCCTGGCCCCGGCAGTCATGCATCTGGCCGGCCGCCAGGCGTACTATCAACCCTCCATCCCGAGCGACCTCCATCCCGAGCGACCGCCCACTTTTCCCATCTGAGTCGAATCAACCCTATGCCCATCGGCAGACCGACAAAATATGAGGAAAGTTGTTTTCAGCTTCATTACCCTGCTTGACCTGCTTTTATAAAAGCTGCTAGTAGATTTAGAAGACATGTTTTCAGACCCCTACAGACGCCATCCGAGGACCGGACCAACCGCTTCCACCTCGCGATATGCAGCCGTATCTTGCCTCTTCTGGCCGTCCTCTGTACGGCCGTCACAACGGCACGACGACAACGACAAGCCCTTGATGCGTCAGTCGTCTAAACACCCCGCCCTACATTCATCCCTGCAAATGCCATCACAGCGTGTGCCTCGCCGATTCGACACAGTTGGCTGAGCCGCTCCCCCACACCACGTGGGCCGAAGGAGCTCCCTCAGATCGTCGCCCAGCAGTGAGATGTGATCCGCTCGAGACCGCATCCTCTGTTCGCCCGCAACGGGAAGAGGCCCGGGTCAGCTAGCCAACAGGCGGATGGGCATGCAGACGTGCACTTCCGCGACAGTGAGACCAACGTAATTCCGCGTCCTGGGCAAGTAGATTCGCTGCTGTGCGGAGTTCTGGTTCGTCGGGCTGGCATGCATCCAGGCACACCTGTTCAGGCCATCGCCGTGAAAACGAGACCGGCATCGCATATTCGTGCAACGTCGACAAGTCCTCCGGTTCCAAAATTGTTAGACACGGCTGGTGACACTTCGGCTTCTCCAACGTTGCAACAAGATATCCCCCGCTGGTGTACAGAGTCCCAATCCGAAAGTAGCTAGGCATTGCCCGATCCGAACAACACAGCATGATGGTTTGCATACCGACACGACCAATGTCGCACAGCGCAGCTGGGACTCGGGCCAATCTGATTGATCCCTGATAGGACATTTCCAATTCAATATATGCTATTACGCCAGAGTATCAATGCCATCGCGCCAGGTCCGCCAAAGGTCCGACACTGCCGCTCCTCTGGCCCCCCTCTCCCTCCGCTTGCGCGGGCACATGTTTACCGTGGCTTCTCTATAATTCCAAATTTGCTCCGCTCACATGAGGCCGACCAGCCATATTTCCTGGGGTATCTGTTACGACGAAAACGCTTTCTTTTGTATCGGTTGTCATTCATCATCACATCCCGGAGCTTGCGCTCACGTGCGCTCACGTGTGTCCGGATTAGACGTCTTCAGTCTTAGTGGTCCGTAGCCTTGGCGACGGTGGGCAGCTCCTTGATGGCCTCGGCAATCAGGCTCAAGCCCTTCCTGAGCTCCGTCTCGGTGATGACCAGCGGAGGCGCGAAGCGGATAATGTCGCCGTGCGTAGGCTTGGCCTGTGAGAAAGTCGTTAGTATAGAGCATGCCAAGGGAAGGATATGGAATGGGCCTTACAAGAAGACCCTTGCTCTTGAGCAGCATGCACAGGTCCCAGGCGGTGCGGCCGCATGTGGCCGTCTCGTCGATGACCATGGCATTCAGCAAGCCCTTGCCCCGGACCGTCTTGACGATGGGGCTCTTGAGCGCCGCGATGCCGTCCCGGAAGATTTGGCCCAGGCGCTCGGCGTTGGCAATCATGTTTTCCTCCTCAATGAGCTCCAGCGCTCGGATGGAGACGGCGCAGCCCAGAGGGTTGCCGCCGTAGGTGGAGCCATGGGTGCCAGGCTCCACGACCAGCATGACCTCCTTGGTGCTCATGACAGCGCTGACGGGGTACATGCCGCCGGAGATGGCCTTGCCCAGCGTCACCATGTCGGGCTTGATGCCGGACCATTCACAGCACAGCATGCGGCCCGTCCGGCCGATGCCGGTCTGGATCTCGTCGCAGATGAGAAGGACATTGTGCTTCTTGCAGAGAGCGTGCACCTTCTGGAGGTAGTCCTCGTCGGGGACGACGACGCCAGCCTCGCCCTGGATGGGCTCAACGAGGAAGGCAGCAGTGTCCTTGCCGTGGGCCTCGAGCACCTCCTCGAGGTCGGCGACGTTGTTGAAGCGGATGGGCTTGCCAGTCGAAGGGTTGGCAGCGCCGATGTTGGGGACGTAGGGGCCGTAGTTGTCCTTGGACTCGGGGTCCGTAGACAGCGTGATGGCGGTCATCTGTGCTCACAGATTAGCGACAACTGATGCCATCATACGTTGCCAAGCATCACGCAGGTAGCATACCGATCGGCCGTGGAAGTTGTCAGTGACGCAGAAGACGAGGGCCTTGCCCTGCTCGACGCCCTTGACCTTGTAGGCCCACTTGCGAGCGACCTTGATGGCGGTCTCGGTGGCCTCGACGCCAGTGTTCATGGGCAGCACCATCTCGTAGCCAAAGACCTCGCGAATCTTCTCAGCCCACTTGGGGAAGACATCGTTGTGGAAGGCGCGGGAGCTGAGCGTCAGGCGGCTGGCCTGGTCGACTAGAGCCTTGACAAGCTCGGGGTGACAGTGGCCCTGGTTGACGGCGCTGTAGGCGGAGAGGAAGTCGAGGTAGTGGGTGCCCTCGGGGTCCCAAACGTTGACACCCTGAGCCTTGGCGAAGACGACAGGCAGCGGATGGTAGTTGTGGGCGGCGTGCTCGTTCTCGGAAGCGATAGCGGCGGCGGAGGACGAGGCATGGTACCGAGCGTCGCCGGCGGCGCGGGAGGCGACGTCGTCAGCGTGAGGAGCCATTGCGACGGGACTGGCGTAGAGCGAGACGACTTGAGTCGGGAGACTTGGGTGTGGCTGTTCCGGTCGAACAATTTGCGTCGTGAAACTTGACTCGCAGAGACTTGACTGCGTCTTGTGTGTTAGTGATGAGTTTGTAGGGTATTTAGGTGCGATGCTGGAGTGGCAAGTACAAGCCACGGCGGCGTGTCAGTCGACAATAGAGGGGCAGGCCAAGAAAAGGACCCCTCAATCGTGACGTGCCCGCCGGCTTCGGCGTCCCGGGGTCGGAGACGTTACAGGCTGGAAGACGGGGACTAACCGGCCAGGGTTGCTGTGCTTTTCTAGGCAGTTGCTTGTTTGGGCGCCGAGTGGGTGGCAGGTTGCTTCTGGAAGGGCTGGAGAAGAAACACCAAAACGGTTGTCGATCTGGATCTGGTGTGAGACGAGGGATTCGCAGATGGTTGGAAGAGGAGAGAAGGAGACGGTTCACCTGCGGGGTGCTGGCGCCTCCCCCCCTTTGCATTTTATAGGGCGCTCGCGAGGCCGACGAAAAACTCGTTGCGTTGCCCTCCGACGAAGTTTGTCCGCCGCTATACCCCTAAGTGCAAGTGGACAGCACGGAGGGCCCGGCGTCGCGAAGGCGTTGGTCGTGGGCGAACGCCCGTGGTGGCACCACACACCTTGGCGCCTGGGGACGCGAACGCCAGCCTCCGTGCCGAAGCCAGCCGGCCACCGAGACACGCCCGCTCGGCGGAGACTACGGACTAGTAAGGTAGGTAGTCATTCGTGGAGATAGTCCGTACTCGTACTCGTGCGTCGCAGACGGGGGGGGGGGCCGCTGAAGGCCGCAGAGGACCATGACGGCGGGCTTGCACCGTTACCCACCATCCGTCTCGCCCATCTTTGTTCCAGCCGATCCAGGCGCGCCTCGACTCCGTCAAGCGGCTGCGAGTCCACATGACTTGACAGCCGACCAATGGTCGCTAGACTATTACGTACGGACACGACACCGAACGCCGAAGATCTGGGGCTCGGAGACGGACGCATCTGGTGATTCACGCCGCAGCCAGCTGTCGTTGGCGATGGCCGGCAGAGGCTGAGAATCGCCCTTGTGCGATCCGTCGCTGCAGGGCGAGCATCGAGATGCCCTGCCGCGCCTGCAGGGTCATCGAGGGGCACGAAACGCCATGCTGTGTCATCTCATGCGCGTGGCTGCGTGAGTCGGGATGCAACGCAGCCCATGTTGGAGTCACGGAGGAGCGCACTGCAAAGCATCGGGCGAGGCCCGTGAAACGATAGCGCAGCGGCTACGAGTGCAGGGCAGCTAATAAATACCTTACAGGCGGCTCTGGAGCTGGCCTCAACTGCGCAAGTGCTGGGACGGGGACGGCGACTGCTCCATGTCCTCGGCCAGCCAAGTCCGGCGTGGCGGTACTTTGACCCTCGCTTAGCCGGCGCCGACGCTCCGTGGCTATCGGTACCTTAAGGTACACCAACCACGACGCTAGTTCCCCATCCCAGGGGTCCCGATTGGCATCTCCAGAGTCCACCTCAAACAAGGCGGGCTGTCAACGGCGACAGCTCCCGTTGACAACCCCAAACGCCTCATCGGCACTGCCTCAGCCAAAACCCGGCACTTACGCCAGATCGTCAGGCTTGACCCCGGATTCGCCCGTCCAAGCAGCTGGCCCAATGGACCCTGGATAGCTGTTGCTCACACACCAATTCTCCGTTTTGCGTCCCTAGGTGTTGAAGAGCGAGCCATGGCCCGGGCCGCGTCTTCCTCAGCTCGCAACAAGCGCAATCGTCACGTCATCCTGCGCGACATTGTCATCATCCGCCTCATCAACGCTTTCTGGATCGCCACCTTCTTCCAGCCTGATGAGTTCTTCCAGTCCCTGGAGCCCGCCTGGCGGCTGGCTTTCGGGCCGTCCAGCGGCGCATGGCTGACCTGGGTAAGCAACCGTGAAAGAATGGCATACACGCGCTGGGACTGCTGCAGATGAGGCAGCCGGAATTAGGGCGCTTGTTGCCACTTCGCTCGACGGGTCTGCAATGAGAACTGAAAGAAAAACTGACGCTTTCTTGCAGGAATGGCATCATCAACTGAGATCATCGCTTCATCCCGTCCTCTTCTCCGGGGCCTACATGATTGCGGAGAAGATATCTGGCTTACTTCCAGCGGGCAATGTGCTACGAACTGCGGTTATCATGGGCGCGCCCAAGGTGTTGCAAGCTGGCATTGCCGGGTTGGGAGACTGGTTCACCTGGCAGCTTGCGGTCAAAATCTACGGCTCTGACAGCGACGTCTCTTTCTTTGCGGTATGTCTATCCGCCCCGTCCACCTCATTTCATTGCTTCAGTTTCATCATCAAGGGACAAGCTCACACGTCGTGCAGCTCTTCCTTCATATCTTCAGCCCCTGGCAGTGGTACGTCTCCACGCGTACCTTTTCCAACTCGCTTGAGACTACCCTCACCGTCATGGCCTTGTACTACTGGCCCTGGCAGCTTCTCGGCGCTGCCACATCCACCAAGGAGAACCTGAAGCCGGCCAACCCCTTGCGCAGCCGCCTGTGGCAGCTCCGCGCATCTCTGTGTCTAGCCGCCTTGGCCATTGTCTTGCGGCCGACAAACGTCCTCATCTGGGCAACCCTTGTCGGAGTCGCCTTGACGAGAGTGACTCTCCGAGGCCCTTCACCGCTGACCTGGACGTCCACCGAGACTCTCTTCAGGGAAGCCTTTCTATGTGGCAGTCTGATCTTGGGCCTATCATCTGTATCCGACCGCCTCTACTTTGGTTTCTGGACCTTCCCGCCTTACAACTGGCTCAACTTCAACATCTCCAAGTCTCTGGCCGTCTTCTACGGCCGCAACCCTTGGCACTACTACCTACTTCAAGGGATTCCCCTTCTTACCACCACTTGCCTCCCCTTTGCCCTCCGCGGCCTCTACAAGCCTTTAGCCTCGTCCGTCGACCAGTACAACACGCTCAGGACATTGTCCTGCACCATCTTCGCCACGGTGATGGCCCTTTCACTCATCTCCCATAAAGAAGTCCGCTTCATCTACCCCCTGCTTCCGGCCCTCAACATTCTAGCCGCGCCATCAGCCGCCTCCTTCTTCACCTCTTCCCCCCCGTCAAGGTCGCCGTCTAAGCCCACCGTGTTCCGTCCACGGCTCCGCAACAAGCCGTACCTATTTGCCGCGCTGGGCATCAATCTTGTCCTCGCAGGGTATGTGACCTTCCTCCACCAGCCCGCGCCTCTCACCGTCCTGTCATATCTCCGCAAGGAATACGAGCGTATACACCCCGCCTCTGTGCGGCTCGCGCATACCACGGCTCAGCCCCCCGAGCCCCAGGACGAGCTCTTTGCTCTCTTTCTAATGCCCTGCCACTCCACCCCCTGGCGGTCCCACCTCGTCTACCCAGGACTAAGCGCCTACGCCCTTACCTGCGAGCCTCCTCTTCACACATCGGCCGATACACCCGAGAGGGACCTGTACCGCGACGAGGCAGATCGCTTCTACGACAACCCCGTGAAGTTTCTTCGCGCGGAGCTTTTCGCGCCGGGTGGCGGCATGCGTGCCCCGCGCTACATTGCGGGCTTTGAGGGCATCGAGCCTTGGCTGAGCGAATTTTCCAACACGCCAGAGGGCAGGGCGCTCGGGATCACCATTCGACGTGTATGGGGCGGCTTCAACGGTTTCTTCAACGAGGACAGGCGGCGCTCTGGCAAGATGATTGTCTGGGACACGGGCGTCTACGACAACGCGCCAGCGCCCAAGCGCGGGCCTCGGGGAGATTAGACATGCCATACTTCGTAGACATTTTGGCATATCTCGTGCGAGCATTGTAATTGCTACAAGATCACGGGGTGCTGACCCATACAGAAGTTAATACATCACAAGGTGCTGATACACATCGCACCATCACCACGGCTCCATCGTTCAACGTGAAACGAGCTCCTTCAGATCCCCCACCACCCTCTGCCCAGATTATCATGCAGCAGCTGAAAGAAACTTTACCAATGGATGTGAAAAGAAAAAGGTTTCAACTATCTCCTAGTGGCCCGTACATTACACAAACAATGCCCCTCTCACGTCCCGTGAGCCCTCTTTATTGCATTTCCCGTTCCGGTCTCGTTCCCTCCGTCATCTCGTCCCTCTCCTGCCTCTGTCTAAGGCTTTCATCTCTTGGGTGTGAAAGAAAAATGCAATGCGTGATATCAAACGGCGTCGGCGTGCGCGGTTACATCCAACGAAAAGAATTAAACAATCAAGGGCTGTACTTGCCCCGCGGGTCGCAGGCAGCCAGACGTAAGACGAACAAGAAAAGGGGGGAATAACAGGCGCCTTGTGCGGTATCGAAGAAAAGAAAAAAGGCAGGTTGAACAAGTTCCTGTGCGACGCAGGGAAGGATTTGCCCCTGTCCGTTGTGAAGTGGACAGTCGGCGTAAAAGATTTCCTTTGGCATGGTCAGGGTGGTGAAGTATCCATTCCGATGCGAGATATTCAACGCATCTGGCGCAGCTTTCGTAACACCAAAAATTCAAAATCTCTGGTCATTGAATGTCGTCGGCTTTCTGCTGATGGTTGCCAGGTTCGGGTTGGATCGGGGCGTCTGCAGCTGCGGCACGAGTCTGCTCCAGGGGAGGCGCTGCTGCTTGCTGAGTTCTAGTTTCCTCGGCAATAACCTGGAGCTCGTCCCTTGAGGTCTCGATTGGCATGTGCTGCGACAACGTGGTCGGTGCCACCATTGGTGCCTCGGCGGTAGGCACGATCGGCGTGCCTTGGACAGTCTCTTTCGGTGGCGCCTGTCGGGGTTCTGCTGGGCCTGCAGCCTCTTTGGGCCCCTGCTTCTCCGACAGCCTCTCTGCGTGCTTCTCCTCCTCAGGCTTGTCACGCCTCATATCCAAGCTCTTGCCACGCGGGAGCAGCGCGGCGTTGATTCCATGACGGTCTGCCGGCGGCGATTTGGCGCGTTTCTGCTCGGCGTTCTCCTTGGCTTCGCGGTACTTATTCTTGATCCAACCAAGGGGTCCCTTGGACTCGTCCTTGTTATCTTTGCCGCCCTCGTTCTGTACTTCGGCGCTGGTCTGGGTTGTGGGTTCCGAGCTGTCGTTTGTAAAGCTCTTGCGCGGCTTGCTGAGGCCGCTACCAATGGATGTGGTACTGATCACTGCCGTGTCATTGGAGCCGATGTTCATGTTCGGAGGCGTCACCACGGAACTCGTTGAGCCGGGACCATTGTCGTTGTTCCTGCTCCGCGATAATCTCCATCGTCGCTTCTTCTCCTTCTCGGCGTTGTCTGCCGTTGGTGCGAATTGGTCGTCTATGACTTGATCTAGGTCCGATCCCTCGTTGAAGGAGGAGTGGAGGGATGTCGGTGGAGACTTCTTCCTCCGCAGCTTGTCTTCCGGGTGCAGGCTACTGCTGGATGCTTTGTGAGATGCGCGAGGAGTGGTCTCGGAAGGCATTTCACTTAGCGCCTGCGCCAGGGCCCGCGGCTGCTGATGCATCGCCGTCTCAGCCGGCGGTTGGGCATGGGGAGGATGTGGCTCCCGAGCAGCTGCCGGAGCGGGAGGTATTGACGTAATTTGTGTGTGTTCTGTGGCAGTAAACGGTATGGTATTCGCCATGGAATGCGAGATGGGATGCGTGATGGGATGCGTGATGGGATGCGATGTTGGCTGTGACGCTGGCTGAGACGTTGGCTGCACCAAGGGTTCTGCAATGGGGTGCAGTGAGTCCATGGGGTTAGATGCTTCGAAAGCGGGAGACGCAGTATCGGACCGGGGGAGCGAGGTGCTCGAGCTCTGGGCGCTGATGCTCAAGCTGCCTGGTATACGCTTCTTCTTCAGCTTATTGGGCTGCCTCTTTTCGCCAGCATCTGCGGTCGATCGCTGAAAAAGGCTCTGCAAATTCCGCTCCTTCGTCGACGGTGTCGACATCTCCTGAGAAACGTCCAGCAGCCTCTCCTGGCTCGGTGCCGGCGCTGCGACTGGTTCGGCAGTTGGGTAAGCCGCACCCACAGCGACGGTTGAGGGGCTGGAGCTCTGGGACTGACCCGCCGGGCGTGCCGCTCGGACAGGGGTCATCGGTCCCATATGATGATGGGCGGCTGGCGAGTGTTGACCACTGGTGTCGCGGTTCCTGAACTTGCCTCCGGGCAGCGCTGGCGACTTCTTTGACGGGACGGTGTTGCTCCTACCTAAGCCGCCCGTGGGTGTCGCGGCCGGTGCAGGGCTGTTGGGCGTGGTGCTACCGTCTTGCCGTGAGTGTCGGGAAGAGACTGATCTGTTCCTCCGAAGCTGGCCGTCGCGTCGAACGCTCGTGGCTCCTGCGCTGGCATTCGAAGCCGTCCTATCGAGGCCGCCTGGATTCCTGCTGGGGTTCGGCGTCATGGGACCAGTCGCCGATGCCACCTCTTTCATCGTCTTCTCGTCCGCGGCTGTCCCTTGCATACCAATGAGGAAGTGATCTTGATTCTCAATCAGGAAAATGAGGACGCATTGATTCAGTCTGTATTCCTCGGGTGCCATGGCATGAGCTGGGTGAGAGAGCATGCCTGGCTGAAAGATGGCTGCCAAGTTCTGCGAATTCATGCGATTCTCGTCCGACTTGGCAGCAAAGACTGCGAGAAGATCAAGGATGTATAGAAGAAGCTGTCTGTTGAGAGGAGGCAGCTCGGTGATGAGGCGCTGATACTTCTCGATGGCGGCCTTCTCATCGAAGTTGTCTACAAACTGAGGGCCCTCAACATCGCCGACGGCTTGCTTGGTGGCGCCGCGCAAAGGATCGCGAAAGCTTTCGTACAAGTCCAAAGGCACGACGGGCTCAGGAAGATCGTTGAGGTACCGTCGGAGGACGTTGGCTGCATCGTGAACGGTGTATCCCTCCCAGACGAGGCCCTTGCCATACCGATCGGGCGAATCGAATATCAGTTTGAGTTCCTTGATGCGCTTTTCGGAGCCGCTCAGGCGGAAAATGCCCTCGATACCGGTGGCTGCCGCGGAAGTTAGCATGACGGGACTTGTGCACGGCCAACTTGCACCCACCCTTTTCCTTCAAGAAAACCCCACACTTTGCAACGACGATTGGCACATATCCGTAGATGTAGCTCTGTCCGTTCTCGTCGATGAGGGATATGGCAACGTTGGCGTACGTTATGCTCTGCCGCAAGGGAATACCGAAGATGCCAGGTGCTTTCGTCTCTACTACGGGCAAATGTCAGCGAGTTGCGGATAGACGACGACAACGGGATCGCAACAGTGAGAAGCTTGAGAGCGCAGATAGATTGAAGTATGATGGAGCATGATGCGACCAGCGCTTGTAGGTCGCATCGTGTCGCCTGCTACAGCTACCGCTACTGCTGGTGTCGGGACGACGAAAGATGAGTGATATTGTCTGCGACGGATGAGCCCGCGCCGCTGGACGAGGCAAAAGCGTCTGGTTGACGGTCACGACGCGGGAATCAAAACCTGGCAAAGGATGCGAAGAAGGTTGAGCATGAGGGCCCCTACCTGCGGATTCGTGGTGCTTGGAGGGCAGCTTGAAGCCCTTCCACCACGACTTGAGGTCGCGCTTGTTGGGGGGCGAGGCGGGCGTGGCACCTGGCAGCGCAGCCTGGTTCTGCGGGCTGGCCTTGTTCGGTGTAGGAATGGCAGAAGCCATGATGGACGACGGCGGTCTTCGCGACGAGGACTAGGACGACGACTGCCGATTCGTGGTGGTGATGCGCTCGGGACACCAACCTCGACTCGACGCCGAGCGGGCGCGCGACGAGACGTGAGGCAATTTCTTGGCGGCGAGCGCTGCTAGGTCGATCAATGGCTCGTCGGCTGCTTTTGCGTAGCAGAGCTTTCAGTCGGCCCAGAACGAAGGAAATGCGGTCGGCGGATGCGACGAGAGCGCTCGAACGGTCGGGCGGTACGTGCGTCGTCTGGTCTGCGTTGCCAGGCTGGAGCGGGCACCTACCGTCGGACTAGCGGGCTGACGTCTACCCACGAGCTGTGCGGCATGGAAGAGGCGACTGCGAAGGCGAGCGATGCGCTGGCGATGGAAGAGGAGGTGTGTGAGGAGGGTTGCGGCGAGGTGCGCTGCAGGCCTCGAGGGGGTAATGAGGGTCGTAGGTACGGTGGTGATGGAAGTGGCAGTGGTGGCGGTGGTGTGCAGGGTGCTGAGCGCTCTGTCGCTGCTGGGCTGGGCTGGGAGGCAGCGGCGGTAGCCGACACGGTGCTGGTGCTGATGGTGGGCTGGGCGCTGGTGCTGGTGCTGGTGCTGGTGGAGTGTTGGGCCAGGCTGCTGCTGGGGGGGCGACGGATCAGCAGGGCGAGACAGAGCGAGTAGCACCACGAGCGAGCGAGAGCCAGCGAAATTCCCGGGGGCCTCTGCGCCGACGTCAATTGGGGGGGGGGATTGCAGGACGCAAGATGCAGCGACCAGTCTCAGGGCGCGCGTCCATGCACTGTCTACCCGTAGGGAGACACTGTTGTTTCTCCTTGTTTCCTGCGCCCAATTTGCGATTGCTGGGGCCGTTGCTGTCGAGCGGGACCGGGGGATGGGGGCGTACCAGGGAGCCCTGCTGGTGTTGCTGGCGAGAACGAGCAAAGATGGGCAAACGACAACAAGCAGACACACGGCCCGCGGCTGTTTAATACTGTTCCAGTCCCATCTGCCGCGGCACGAACATGCTTTTCATGGAACCATCCGCTGTACACGAGCATGAGCGAGAGAAGGCAAAAGAAAGGAAAATGGTCAATAGTCAGGCGGACAGGACAGTGTGCAGCGCAATTCCCAAAAAGCTACCTGATAGGCCCAAGCCACCAAGGTCCGTTACTTACAGCGCAGTCGTGGACATGTTGCCCCCAGCGCTGGACTCGTAGTCCTCAGCATTCCCCCGCCGAAAGTCCCCCCCGCCTGCCGGCTCGTAATAATGGAACCTGCAGCCACCGCGCGCTGTTGGACGCATGCATCGAGCCTCGAATCTTGCCCTCACCATTAGCCTCTGCACTAAGCGCGCTCAGTGCCTGTCCTGAGGGCGGCGGAACGTGGCCCGGAGCCGAACTGTGAGAGACACCGCCGACACGGTGCGGATAGCATCGCCGGCGTCGTTGTCGTTGTCGTCATCATCACCAACCCATCGCCAGCTAACAAGGCTCGTAATGCGCACCTGACTTGACGATCAGCTAGCGAGATCCGCCCAGTACTCCGTGGTCGACGTAGTGTGGGGATAATCTATACAGATCAGCCACTCGACCCGGAGGTGAGCAGGGCACTGGCGACCACTGCTAGGCTCCCTTGAAGCTTCATGCACCTTCATGCAGTTGGGCGAACGATACTCGTAAGCTGCCCGCCGTTCAGATGTTCTTACAGCTGCTATATCCCAAGGTACCATACATGAGCAGACTTACACTGCGGTGCTGAGAAAGATCCGAGTTTACGTTGCAGAGTCCTGGCAACATTACTCAATGGTCCCAAATCAGTCGCTGCAGCCTCCACATCATAGCCGTTTCCCTGCTCCACCAACCCAGCGTGGCGAGATCGTTACAGCTTCGACTTGGTCCGGGCCCCATGGGGCCAGCCAGGGGGGGGTCGTCGATGATGCAAGCCGCTGGCCTCGACCTGGACCCAAGCGCTGTTGCTCAGCTCAAAACCAGCCCGACTCGCGAAGCTGGCCGTTGCCGAGCGGTGCTCAGCGCTGCCTTGGTTTGCGTGCTGTAGGCGATGTTCCGGGACGAGCCGGGGCAGCGGCATGCGCTTTCTCGACACAGAGCGCCATCACTGATGCCTGGTTGCCCCCAGCATGCGGGACACACAAGAGATCTTCAGGGTAGTTCCCTCGCTGCATGTCTTCTTCTTGGCTAAAGGAGGGACCGGTGACGTGTTGGGCGGCGATCGTTGCAGCCATGCAGGTCCATTTTTGGAAACATGATGGTGATTGATGCCTCCACCGAGACGCTGATGCGGGGAAGCGAGCTGGACGTTGCAGCCTACAGGTACAAGTGGGCAGCGTCCATAATACCTAGGCATGTTCGGCACAGGTGTCTTAGAGACAAGAGGCATCACAGCGGGAGTGGCAGGCTCAGCAAAGGCAGTCTCATGAGCTTGCCCTCTAAAGTGCATTAGATGGATAGTCTCAGGTAGTGCACTGCATCGAGGTCACTCGCCCGGACGCGGAGCGACACAATATCCAGCCCGCGATAACGATAAGATAAGAGCAGCTGTCTCGAGTCCTTATCGCCGCAACGACATGCCTGCCAAACCAAAATTTCAAGTCCAGCAGCCAGCACCTCCGTCATCCCGTCACGACACCTTTCGCCCACCATGGACATGTACGTGCCTTCTTCGGCCGCGCCACCCGCCGACTGTGCGCATTCACGAGCTTACAAACCCCAGGTTGACGAACGCCGAGCAGCGCATGCTGGAGCAGCGCATGCAGAAGCGACAGGTCAAGGAGTTTATGGGTGTACGTGACCAACTCTTTCCCTGCCTCCCCTCCTCGAGCTCTAGCAAATCACATACCTCGTTCTCCTGGGAGGACGAGCTGCGGAACTTGGACGTGGCTGACGACGAGCACAGGCCTTTGGCGGTCTCGTCGAGCACTGCTTCACCAGCTGCGTCGACGACTTCACCTCCAAGGCGCTCTCGACGCGCGAAAACGGCTGCATCAACCGCTGTGTCCTCAAGTGGATGGCCACCCAGCAGCGCGTCAGCGACCGCTTCCAGGAGCACAACGCCCAGATCACCCAGCAGATGCAGAACAAATAGAAGCAAGACTTGACGATGGAATCGGGGTTGCTCGGAGACGGTCCGCGCCTTTGACATGCACAATCGATTTCTCCGCTCTCCGTGACAAGAGGAGGGCTTTCCCCGAGGGCCGCGTGGATCCGCCTTGGGGCTGTGTATGATATGGACACACTGTACGCTTATTCTGATTTGGTGTTGGATGTCGGTGACGCTTTGCGTGGGCATAGCGGTGGTCCTCCCTGACGGGTCGAGTTCGTGCTTGTATGATGCGCAACTTGTAAAAAGCGTGCAAGGGGTAGCTCTGGGATGTCTGGTTCTCAGATGTGTATTGAACCTCCGTCGACTCCAAACTTTCAGACTCTTCATTCATGCCCATGGCCACTGCCTGGAAAGACTTGCATCGTCGATGGGCAGCCCCGCACCCCCCCGACCTCCCACACGCTTCAACACGGATTGTTCTACAAGTAAGCAGGGCCTCCCGCTTTCCCAACGCCTGATCCCGATTCCCTCGACATGCTCAATTGCTGTCCTCAGACTTTCCAATCGTCTCCCCCAAATAACAGAGTCAAGTGATCATGATAACAGAAACCGTCAGCCTTCCAGCTCTTCGCTCAGAACGTCCCTCACGGTTTCCAGTTGGGACACAATCTTTTGCTCCAGCAAGTTGTCGTAGCCCCCAGCCCCGGGTACCACCTTCGTATTCTTCCATTCCATCTCCCGAGATCCCAAGGGCAATAGCCGCTCTTTGAGTAGCCTCTTACTGGACAGCCAGAACTCCACGTTCTCCAGCACACCAGCCGCGTCCCATTCGACAGCGGGTATGTCTCGGTTGTTGTTGGCACGCAGGGCCACGAGAACGCGCGTCAGCAGCGCCAGTGAGTGAATCTCCGATGTCGCCAACAACGTCATGTAGTGAGGTGTGGACCTCGACCGCGTCCTGCTCGCGCCCGGTGCTTCAAATCGATCCACGCTTGCTTCCAGCAGGTGAGAAAATTGATTCAACACATACGTAAGCTCTGGTGCGATCGTAGCGCCGAGAGCAACGAGCAGATTGAGCATCAGCGGCAGAAGACCCTTGGCCCAGATCGCATAGCATCGCTGGGCCACGGGCGCGTCTGCGTATGGTGAAATGTTGGCCTTGAGCATGTACTTGGTCAGATTGGCGGACAGCAGGCTGCTGAGGATCCCATCACATGCAAGTTGCTCTGCCACGGCCGGCATGGTCGAAAGCTCCAGCAAAAACAAAACGCTCAATTCGCCGTACACGGGGTCGCCTTGCTGCGCTAGCTTGTCGGCCCACGAGAAGAGAGACGTGGCGGCATGCACGGCATCGTGCGACGCCATGATGTTCAAGATTTGCGTTTGCGATTGCTCCATCGTTGGCAGGCTCAAGCTTGCCTGCAGGGTTGCCGTCAGGAGCGCTAGGTCCTCTGGACAAACATCAGCATCGTTGTCGTGGATGAGGCTGACGAGAGAGCGGAAGCCTTTGCCGACAACGTGATCCAATACGTTGAGAATCGTTTGTGTGACGTTCACTGTTGATCCGTCGAAATCGATTGGCGAGTCAGAAGCAGCCTTGGGGTCGGCAAGCTGGTACGCTCGAAGCGTGACGAAGAGCGCCTTTAGGAGTGTGCGATGATACGCGATAGATTCCTTGGCAAAGGGCTCCTCTACGCCATGGATGGTGGCGACAAGAGTGCTCAATAGCTGATTGATGTCCTTGGCTGGCATGGACGTCTTGACAAGCCGCTGGACCAAGACCAGTGCCAGGTCTGCGCGCGCATCGACAAGCTTGACAAAAATGCTTTCAGGCCCTGGCGCCCCTTGGTTAGCATTCAAGCACTGTTGCGCGACTTGCAACATCTGCCTGACGACGGCGTTGTTGGTCGGTAGGCAAGTGCTGAGCTCGACTAGCAGAAATTCCCAAGCGTGGAATAGCGCCTAGAAGGAAACAAGAGAGTCAGCAATGTCCAGAATAGCCACGTCGGGCGGCCTTACTATTTGGGCGTCAACTAGCGACAGATTTGCGTTCGCCCGCTCCATCTCGTTCTTGAATCCGTTGTCCTTCCTACCGAGCCACCCTGGGTCAAACCTGAGCATGTCATCGGCTCGATCCAGGTCATAGTAGTAGTTGTTGCCTAGCTCCCTTGGTTCCAACATTGTTTTCTTGAAGTTGCCCACAGAGCAACCAAAGTACTTGTTGGCAAAGTTCTTGGCAAAATTGTTGTGTAATGACTTGTTGTAGCCAGCAACTTCGACGCCGTCGCGGAGGTAATAGTCAAGATCCGCCACGAGGCTCTGAGCCAGGGCATCTGCGGTGCCATGGTGCCGTGAGTGGTACAGCTGCATTGCCAATGTCTCGGCAACGTAGGCTGCTATCCTCGCGTCGATACCGGTTCCAACGGCATCTGACTTCACCGTCAAGTGAGAGGGTTTCAGTTCGCGAACATAAGCTCGCAGGCCACCAATATAAGAAGTATCCTTCAGAAGCGTAAACACGGTCCAAGGCCAGTAGTTCTGCGCAGAAGCGACGAAATCGAGTATGGCCAGAGCCTCGGCGCTATCCAGGTCTTTCAACATCTTCAGTTTCGCCAAAGCATCGGCAAATACAGAGTCTGCAGACAGCTCGCTCTTCTTGTTGTCTTGCTTCATGGCCTCCCGAGGCGTCTGCCCGGTGAGAAGACAATTAGACATCCACTGTTGCCGATTCCTCAGTATCGACGAGAAAAAGCGCCACGTTGTCTTTGCGTCCTGCGTCAGGGCAAAGGGCTTGCCCAGATTGGAAAGTAACTGCAAGAATGACTTGGAGATCTGCGGCCCCAAGTAGCCGAGCAGTGAAGGTGGCTCGGACGCAGACTTGCCAGCGTTGACCACCAGTGCCTCCAGAAGGCAAATGGCAGGTGCTCGAACCAGATCCGATGCAGCACACAGCCTGGCCAGTAGCGTCGAGCTCTTGAAGAGATACGCCTCAATCATCGTAGAAGATCGTTCGAGATAATTTGCTGCCCGCAGCAGGATCGTCAAGAATTGGATCATGGAGCAAACCTGATCACGCGTTATCTTTGTGCGTGTTGGGTACAAGGTGGAGTCAGATGCTGTCAAAGCAGCAACAAATGAGGAGAGGATAGGTTGGAATCGCAAAGTGCCTGTTGATGGTGATGTGAAGCAATCGACAATGTAGGAGGCGGCAGGCTGAAGGCAAGATGTCAGATTCTCGGAGCTGGCTGATTCACCCATGTTATAGCTGTAGACAACCAGCTTGTCGAGAACAGGTATGACACTGCCCAGCAGGGACGAGCGGCCAGTCTCGGAGGAGAATCGCCACGTTGACGTGCTCTCAAACACGTCAACAGAGGCCTGAGCGATAGACAGGCTGACTCTGCGCAGGACTTTGTCGGCCGTTCCCAGCCATGGGTTGACCTCTGGCTTCTGCCGAGTAGAAAGCTTATTTCCCGCGCGGCGTTGAACTGCAGAGTACATGGCGGTATCGATAAGTCCCGAGAAGAATGAGAGAGAGGACATGAGAAATTCGAATCGCTCTGAAACCAGATCCAGGCTGCCGGTAATCTTTGCCAGTTTCCCTGCACGGGATTCGGAGTTGAGCAGCTCGCTTCTTGCCAGGTACGACCACACGCGGCTGGGCTGAACGGGCAAGATGGCGTCCAAGAACTTGACGCAGGCGGTGAGAACGTTCACGGCAGACTCTTCAGCCATTGCAAGCTCGTCTTGCATGAAGTAGTCCATGGTGTCGCAGACAACAGTAACAATGTCCTTGCCACCGCTGACGTGCTTGCTGGCCTCCTGCAAAAGGTCGCTTTCCTTGCGAACTAGCGAGTCGCCATTGCTTGTCTTCGCCGTTCTCAGGTACTCCATTCGGAAGAGGGTGGCGAGCAACGAGATGACTTCTGCAACCTCGTCCGGATGTAGCATTTGTAGTTCAGATCGATAGCCCTCTTTCGCGAGATTGATCTCAAGCTGTCGGCCAAGCAGCGAAATTGTGGAGTGTGGGTGCTCCATCAGGACAACCCTGCCTGTATCTGTTATGAAGCGTCCATATGTCCCAGCGGGTATCCGGTAAGCGTCGTCTTCGATGTACCTCCTTCGCCAGGAGGACGACAAGTATATCAATGGAAGCTCTTCCAGAAGACAAAAAGAGTTTGTATTCTCGTCTTCCTGGACGAGCTCATATCCCTGGAAGTCATTGGGAAGCGTAAAAGTGAGGGTAGGAGTCTGCCTCAGAAGGTTCACAATCAGGTCGGGTGTGTCGTCATCGGCATCGATAGCCGCTGTGCAGAGTGTCTTGCAGAAAGTGATGAAAGGCATAAACTCGTATGGGTAACGCTCAAGTGCTTGCTTGAAGTAAAATTCCATCGCATAGTCATCGTGGATCATCGACGCCAGGACATCCTGAGACGCAGAGAGACTATCGTGGGTTGAAAGGTCCCAGTAGCCCTGCCCCGTAGCTAACAGCGAGAGCAGCGAGGTTATGGGATCAGACTGGTACCCAACAATAGGGTAAGATACTTTGAGAAGTTCCAAAAAGACGTTTCTGATGCGTGAGCTGATCAATGGCGTCGTGCTGCCTTCCGGTGAAGGCCCCAGTGCGGTGGCCATGTTGGAAATGACATCGAAGACGCGGCCGTGAGCGGTGACGCCCGAGGCCAGCTGCTCCACCACTTGCAGATCCTTTGAGCTTGTAGCGTTTTCCAAGAAACCATCAAACTTGGACGACTCGATGGAGAAGATGCTGCCGGCCGAGTTGCGCCTGGCTGTCGTAGGCCGAATGACGCCTCCGGATTCGAAGTTCTCTCTAGCATTCTGCTGGAGCAGATTGTCTCGCTTCTCCGTCCGGTTCTGATACGACACATTCATGCGGTGGAGAAGCAAGGTCCAGGCAAAAATGACGGGCGTCGCGCCCTCGCAATCCATGGCGGCCGCATTGGTGATGCTCTTGTGCACCTGTTCCAAAACGTCTGATAGTAGCAGATAGGCGTCGTACGACTCTTCACCAGGGGTCGGGTCTTCCTCTCGCTCGGCAAGGAACGTCAAGGAGCGGGCAGGCTTGAGGAGACTGATCGAGATGGCTGCCGAAAGTGTCTTGAGGGGCATGATCAACTCTGCGATTTTCTCGTGGATCTGATCAAATGGTCAGCAAACGGACCTCCGATAACAAGATGACGTGCCACAAACAGGTTGGATGGAATCGAAAAAGTTGTAGGCGTCCATCAGTGAGAACCACTGGTTGATGGCGCCTGAAGGCGGGAAATCGGTTCCTAGACTGTCCACAATCTGGAACACTACCGAGAGTGCGTGGACGACCTCGGTCAGGAGACTCCTCAGCCATTCGAGCTCGATATCCTCGGCGAGCAGCACACCATCGTCCGTCAAAGACCCAAGTCCTGACTCTATGCTACCCATGCAGACAGTGATGACCTTCATGTAGGCGGGAAGCAAAGACGCTGTTTCATCCTTTGCGCGAGCTGTCTCCTTGAGCTTGTAGAGCTGCGCCAGCTCTTCGATGGCTGGTGTGAGGATTGGGATGCGGCCATACAGCTTTATAGAGTACACGTAGTCCATGGCCATCATGAATGACCGCCGTTCAGTCAAATACGTGTTGAAGAGGCGTCTCCTTCGTGACTCTGCCTTGTCGAAGTTGGCTGAAATCTCGTCCGAGTCCAGCGCGGCTGCTGCGCCCAAGTCAGTCAAGAGAGACGAACTCTGCCCTATCTGGAGGCCGGCGGCTTCTTGCAGATTCGTAGCATCTTGAGACGACAGCGGCCCCATGAGGTGTTGCAGGGCACGCGACTGGGCATCGACCGTAGCCACCCGCAGCGCGGCAGCGAGGTTCACTTTTGCGTTTTTGCTGAGCCATTGCGCATCCTCCCTGATGGTCTTGACATCGTACTTGGCTGCAGACGCCGAGGCGACGTTGCTGGGCGCCGTCTTCGTTTCGAAATCCTTTCTTGTCGCTTCGTTTGGCGGCGCAAAGGTTGCCGAAGGGTCTTTGAGCAGCGCGTGGACGAAGTCGTCAGCTAAAAGGCCAATGACAGCTGAGCTCACTTGGCGTCGCCCGGAGTCGTCTGATAGCGCCGTCGCTATGTGCTTCCAGGACCTGCATCGCCAGAGTCAGCCGCATGTTGTCGTGGGTGGCCCAGTCAAGCTTACAGAAGCACCCGCTCCCCGGACAGGCAGTCCTCCAGGGAGGAGAGGTATTTGCTATCAGACACCGGCGCCATTGCCACGAGCGTCAGAAGAGTGGCAGCGGCACGCGATGCATCACCTGGGGGTGAATGGCGATGAGAGAAGATCGGGGTTGACGCTAAGCGCTTCAGTCACGAAGCGAGCATCTGCTGGGAGCTACTAGGCTCACCTTCAACTTTTTGGATGGAGCTCCCAGTCCAAGAGCCGATGTTGAGCCGGTCAGGTACCAGGGTGCTGAGCGCTCGCAAGTGCCGGAGCAGCATCGGCGCCCCCAGCTGGACACAGGCACTGTCCCCACACGGTGCAGCCACCGCTGCTCGAGAGCCATCGTACAGTGCGTTCCCTTCCACCGCAGAGTGGCGGCACTGGCCATTTTCTCGACGATACGAGGGAGCCAGTCTCCGATCTTGACTCACCTGTCGTATCCAGCACTCATTCTCGCCAGAACAGGTCACGCCCTTTTCCTTTGGCCAGCTCGACCTGTTGCTGGGAAGCCAACCATCAACGGCAACCACTGAGAATTCTCCCAAAATGCCGTCTCTAAATATCATCGACCACTCACCCCACCAGCCCGATGCCTCACCCCCGGTGCCAACTGCTTCCAACCTCATCCTGATCGACAATTACGATTCCTTCACATGGAACATTTACCAGTACCTTGTGCTTGAGGGTGCTACTGTCCACGTGTTCAGAAATGACGAGCTCACCGTCGAGGAGCTGATCCAGAAGAACCCGACCCAGCTCATCATCAGCCCTGGCCCTGGACATCCCACCACCGACTCCGGCATCAGCCGTGATGCCATACGGCACTTTGCGGGCAAGATTCCCATCTTCGGCGTCTGCATGGGTCTGTAAGTGATCCCTCGTCCAGTCTCCTAGAAGCATGTCGTACTCACACGCCGCAGCCAGTGCATGTTTGACGTCTACGGCGGTGATGTAAACTCGGCCGGAGAGTGGCTCCATGGCAAGACGTCGCCCTTGACGCATGATTCGAAGGGTGTGTTTGCCGGCCTGGACCAAGAACTTCCGGTGACGCGATATCACTCTCTCGCGGGAACCCAACTCACGCTCCCAGAGTGCCTCGAGGTAACATCTTGGGTGGCCAATGCCGACGGCTCGCCCGGGATCATTCAGGGTATTCGCCATAAGAAATTCGCCATGGAAGGCGTTCAGTTTCACCCGGAAAGCATTCTCACAGCTCATGGACGCAAAATTATCAGGAATTTCTTACACATGCAAGGTGGAACCTGGGATGAGAATGCCCTGCTCCAAAAGGCGACGTCAGTCACCGGCTCCGACCCCGCGCAAGGAAAGTCGAAGGGCAGCAACATCCTGCAAAGGATTTACGCGAGCCGCAAGGCGGCCGTTGCCATCCAGAGAGAGATTCCTTCGCAGAGGATGGCCGATCTGCAAGCCGCCTACGATCTCAATGCCGCGCCGCCACTGGTTCCACTCATCCAGCGCCTACGACAGTCACCATTTGACGTGGCTCTCATGGCTGAGATCAAGCGCGCCTCGCCCTCCAAGGGCATCTTCGCCCTCGACATCAACGCTCCCACACAGGCACGCAAGTACGCTTTGGCGGGCGCTAGCGTCATCTCCGTCCTCACAGAGCCGGAGTGGTTCAAGGGAAGCATAGAAGACTTGAGGGCTGTCCGCCAAGTCCTGGACGGAATGCCAAACAGACCAGCCATCCTGCGAAAAGAGTTCATATTTGACGAATATCAAATCCTGGAGGCGAGACTTGCTGGTGCAGATACGGTTCTTCTGATTGTCAAGATGCTTGATACCCCACTGCTCGAACGCCTGTACAAGTACTCCCTCTCTTTGGGGATGGAGCCTTTGGTAGAGGTCCAAAACGCCGAGGAGATGACGACTGCCGTGAAGCTGGGGTCAAAGGCTATTGGAGTGAATAACCGGAATCTGGAGAGCTTCGAGGTGGATCTGAATACGACTGGCCGGCTACGGAGCATGGTCCCTGAAACCACCCTAATTTGCGCTCTCAGCGGCATCAATACACACAAGGATGTGTTGATGAACAAGAGCGACGGTGTCAACGCCGTGCTCGTTGGAGAGGCGATCATGCGAGCGCCAGACGCCAGCGTCTTCATCAGCGAGCTATGCTCGGGATCCAAGCCCCCTGTCAAGAAGCAGTCCTCGCAGCGCCTTCATGTCAAGATATGCGGGACTCGCAGTGCTGAGGCTGCTCAAAAGGCAGTGGAGTCGGGCGCTGACTTTGTGGGCATTTGCTTGGTTCCTGGTGCGAAACGGTGCATCTCACACGAGACGGCATTGTCAATATCAAACGCTGTTCACTCGTCGGCTGCCTCTCTGACTACGCGAGACAATCAACAGATCTCGGCTACAGCCGCCACAGACTACTTTGCGGCCTCGGGTGCGAGGCTGCAGAGCTTACGGCCGCGTCTTGTCGGCATCTTTCAGAATCAGCCACTCAGCGAGGTCTTGGAGATGCAAAGGCTTTACGACCTGGACCTCGTCCAACTTCATGGCGCGGAGCCCATCGAGTGGGCCAAGCTCATCCCTGTTCCTGTCATCCGATGCTTCAAGCCGGGTCAAGTTGGCATCGGCTTGAGAGGTTACCACACAATCCCACTCCTCGACTCGGGGGCCGGGTCTGGGAAGCTCCTGGATGTGTCCAGCGTCAAAGCGGCTTTGGAACAGGACCCGGACCTGAGGATTTTCTTGGCTGGAGGCCTGAACCCGGACAACGTCGCCGAAGCAGTCAATGCTTTGGGCGAGCTGAGTGACCGTGTTTTGGGGGTGGATGTAAGTAGTGGTGTTGAGGAGGACGGGAAGCAGAGCTTGACAGAGATTGCTGCTTTTGTGAAGGCGGCGAGCGAGATCAGGTAGACGTTGTCGTTGGTGGTCAATACATTGGGTATTTGGATGTCCACTGGTCAAGTTGATGTTGAAACGCGTGCCAGTCGGTGCTAGTATTCATCTCAACTCAACACCGTTTGTCAAGAAGGCTATGATGCCTCAATCCTTATCAACCTCATGAGGCTCGAGTGAGTACCGCATATATCCTGTTTGTGCTTTCATTTCACCATTCAACGCCCAAACATTACGAGCAGCGGTGAGCTCTTCACTGGGTTCGTTGTATCTGCCATAATCTTGTCCGACGTGCACACAGTTGATGCTCTATTCCGAGACGACACACCTTTGCGCATGGGTGCAAGTCCGACAGATCTCCGCGAGCCATCAGCCACACCACAGTTCCTCTCGAGCATTCGCATTCTTTCGAACTCATAGCTGCGTCTATACCGCTGTTCATTTAGTTCTTTTTCCTCTTCTAGCTCTTGTCATCCTCGACTCTAGAGTTCATACCCCAGTCTCGCATTTGACAATTCCATCATCGTGAAGTCTCCGACGCACCAGCAATGCCTCGCCAAATCTATAAAAACTGCGTCATCGCCGCCGCCGGGCCGCTTCCAGGCGAGTTGACAGTCGACAATCTTAAGCGCTGGGCGAAGCTCCGCCGTGGTGTGTTCACTGAAGACTTTGATGAGACAGCGACGCACCTTTTGTGCACCAAGGAGCAATTCGTGAAGAAAGCTGGCCGAGGTAAGGCGCTCGTCAACTCACGTTCGATGTATCAATATAGCCCTTTCTCGAGGCTAAAGCATAAGTCTTTAGTCAGAGATGCTCTTCTGCGCGGCAAGCGCTTCCACATTGTCCACTATGACTGGTTCGAGTTCTCGACCGTCCACGAGAAGAAGGAGCCCGAACGAAACTACTCGATGCGAATACATGAGGCCAAGCAGAACGCTGCGAAGCGAGAGCAAGCTCGCGTCGAGAGAGGCAGGAGAGAGGGCGAGAAGTTTGTCAACACGAGTAAGCCCCGAACCATAACCAGAAGACCCCATTAGCGAGAGCAAATGCTAAGATCAAAGACTTGTATCACGTATACGTCGACCGAGACTTCTTCTCTTACCAGATCGACATCACTCGGGACGACGAGGCCACCGGCGAGACCGGCCAGCGCTACACCCTCAGTGTAAGTCAAAGCTGCCATCCCATGCCATCCAAGCGCGCGCCCCCCCAGCTAACAAATAGCACTGCGCAGCTCTGGGAGTCCAACGCCAAGCCGCACCTGTACTGGTTCACGGCCAAGTTCCTCAAGCGCAAGGGGGACAGCCAGCCCAGCTACCACCGTCCCAGTCGATGCTCGGGCAAGTGGCGCCGCGAGATGGACCTCTTCATGGACTTTTTCCGCATCAAGACTGGGCTGGAGTGGCAGGACCGGATC
>JALHBZ010000150.1:175798-203674 GCA_024340015.1 Tolypocladium ovalisporum | reverse complement strand
CCCCCCCCCCCCCCAAAGATGAAGCTGAAGAGCTTGCTGATGATGGTAGACTGGGGGCAAGCCGGTTGGGCGACGGCTGCGGTTTGCGTACGAGCGCTGCCTCGAGGTAAATGCCCTGCTCCGAGGACTGCCGTGGCCACCAGCTGCCATGGAGCCTGTTGACGCCAAGGTCGATGACGAGGCTCACGAAGCGATTCCCGTGACTCTGGAGGACGTCGAAGGCGCCACTTGCAGCCAGGGTAGTGATGGCATTGCGGATACAACCCCGACTCTGACAGATGACTTGTGAAGATGGCGACTAATTTCGTCGGCGAGTGCTGCAGAGACTCAGGGTTTGGCAAAGCGCAGTGCGGTAATAGGAATGCTTGGGAATTATGCCTCCGCGTAGAGAAGGTATAGCAGTCTTCTGAAATCAAAATCAATGTCTCGCTAGCGAAACCACCGGTCATCTGAATCTCAAAGGCATCGCCCACCCCAGCGTCATTTCAAAACCGGAGCTTCGGCAGCACAAACACCAGCAACATCAGCGACGCCATGAGCCCATAGACCCATGCGTATAGCATCATCCGTCCCCACCAGCCCTTTCCTTCCGTCATCCTCCTCAGCGCTCCCATGCGGCCCCTCGCCGCGTCCATGCTGCGCTCCGTCTTGTCCACGGCGTCGCCCGCACGACCCAGCACCTCCTTGTCCACCTCGAGCGTCGACGAGAAGCGCTGCGAGCTAGCCTTGAGCGCGCCGGCCATCTTGAGGATGGAGTCGGAGAGCATGTCCTGCTCGGCGCGCTGGTTGTCGAGGATGGCTTCTGCCGTGGCCGTGGACGTCCGCGGCTCGGCCGACTGCTTGCGCCGGTTGGCGAAGAGGGCGGCGCGAGCGGTGGTGTGCGATGGGGGAGATGGGGGTGTTGTTTGGTTCGAGGAGCGGGCACGAAGGGTCTGGGTTGTTTGTGTGGGAGCGAGAGCGGGTGATTCGGAGGTTCTTGGTGAGATGATCTCGGGAGAAGGGGGTTGATCTCGTCCCGCCTGCGGTTCGGGCACGACGTCGCGTTCGGGTGGTCGAGGATCTGGCACAGCCGTTTCTATAGGGCGGCTCTCTTCTCGCCTCTCCTCCCGCGCAACGACGGACGTTGGGTCAACGCTCTCATTCGGCGTGGGCACCATGTCCCCCAGGAGGTCTTCCTCATCCGAGCTCTCGGCTTCCTCGTCCACTGCGAGCTAAACGCGTGGTCAGCATCGCGAGGCATCATGCGGAGCCCTGGTATCACTCACCTGCCTGAAATCCTCCAGCCGATCCATCAGCGTCTCCAGCGACTCTCTTTGCGCGTTCAATGCACCCTGCATCTCCAGCCGCCGTGTCAGCGCCTTGACGCCCATCGCGTCTTGCTCCAGCTTGGTGAGCAAGGCTCGCGCATAGTCAAGGTTCTGCAACGTCGTCTGTGAGCCACTGCGCTTTCGAGTACACCGCCGTCGGGGAGCCTACCGCTTCTACTCTGGCCCTCTCGTATTCGCTCGTCCGTAGCCGTCGTTCGCGCTCGGGTGTGAGCTGCAGGAGGTTCTTTTGTAATCGAGAGAGCAACTGTGACAAGTCGACGAAGGCAGGGTCGGGAGAGCTTCGCCCGCTACCCGGAAGCATTACAGGGCCGTTCGACAATCGTGCCATGGTTTTGTGTGGTGATCTGGTCGGGTTCAGCACAACGAGACGTTGCGCCTTGAAGTGACGTGTGACGTTCTGGGAGCTTTATCGATTGTGGCGGCCGACAGCTCTAGGGTAGGGAGAAGTTTCATGCTGCGTTCCACCTTGCGACAACAATGATGTACCTTGTAACATCAATGTAAGGTGCTTACTTTGAATACGGCTAAGGTACTTAGTATATATACTGGAGTTTTGTTTTTCTTCTAATGCTCCAAAGTATCATCATCTGTCCAAGTTGCCCGCTGTCACGTTACACTCCTTAGTGGAAGGGATCAGACTACGGGACAACTCGTACAGACTTGTGCCATCGAGGATTTCCACTCGAAGAGTAAATGCATGAATTCTACAGCTCAGACGAAATTCCATTCAGTCGACTTATCACCCAACTTATACTGCGCTTTGCGTCCTCCTGGGCCGAGACCTCATCGTGCCGCACAATGCTGATGATCTTTTAAGCGTCATCCTGTCCACAGCATTGGAGCCTGCTCACGTCCACAAGGTGCCCGTAGGCGAGACTTTGAAGGCAGGACCCTCTCGAGGGTCCCGCAATAAAGCTGGCCCTTCACCCAGGCACCCGCAGCCTGAGCCTGTAGGAACCTTTGCTCCTGTAGGTCTTCCTTGCAACCGCGCAAGCTGGTGAATGGCCCCGTCGTCTGCGACATTGCCTGCATGTTGCAGGGGATGGTTTTTGATGCTGGTACGGCATGTCCGTTTGTATGCTTCCAGTGGTCCACGTCCGAACTGCTCGTATCGTTTTCGCGTGTCCAGCTGGGCGACTCTAGTCCTTCCCCTCGCCGTCTTTCTTCTCCAACGTGTCGCGTAGCCTCTCCTCTTGCCTCTTCCAGTGGCTGCCCTCCTCGTAGTTGGAACTGATCTTGAGCGCCTTTCGCAGCCGCTCGCTCTCCTTGATCTTGGCATCCGCCATCTCATGGACTTGATGCTCTTTGAACGTCCGTCTGGGGCCGTTGCCCTTCCCAGACTCGGACTCAGCAGCCAGCTTCTTCCGCAGCTCATCGCAGCGGCGGTCAATCTCATCCTCGTCGACCCTGTAAGCACGTCGTTAGCAAGACGTGCTGAAATGCGCGCGGGCAGCGGGCGTACTCTTTCTCCTCTAGTTCGTCTCTCAAGTCAAATACTTTGACTTCAATCTGGCGCCTGCGGTCGTGCTCGAGGATGCCCTTGTCCGGCTGTCGCTGCCTGTGTCGCAGGCTGTCCAGGTCTTTGGGATATGGCGCGCCCTGATCTCGAGGGCGAACCTGGGCGAGGTTGCGCTGGACGTAGCCAGAGGTTCCGCTGCCACGCGGCGTAGACAGACCGACGTTGTCTGACATTGCGAAATCTGTATGAGTTGAAACACAGGTCTCGGGTCAATGAGTCGAAAGGTCGACGAAGCAGTTGCTGCAGGTTCAAGGATGCAAGGTAATGCGGCCTCTGGGCTGGTGGGGGCAGTGACGCTGAGTAGTGCCGGCGCAAGAAATTCGACCCTTTCAGCAGGCGGTCAAAGGTATTGGCAGCGATAAAGGTGGGCAGAATTGATAAGAGTGGGGTCGTCGGCGCCGCAAAGCCGCAGCGAACGCGCATAAATCGATATACAGGTAGGTGACTCAAGTTGCGAAGAGTCATTGAAGCCTGGTGCAGTGCAGAGTTTCTTTCCTTTAAGACACGAAGTGTCAACCGCCAAAGATCCTTCTACGTATCGTCAAAGATCGCAGCAATGCCTCACCTGCCGTCCGTTGATGCGCCTGACGGGCGGGATCCGGGGGAGCTGGTCTTCCCAACCGTCACCAAGGATCACATTCAGAATTGCTCTTACGACTCGTGGTTCCCGAGATATCGAAGCTCGTGCCTAAAGTCGCGCATCATTCCACTGCCGCAATCAGTCGTATCGTATCTCCAAGAAGATGGCATCGTCCTGGCCGACGACGACAAGGGGACCGGCGATGAGCCTGACGAGGAGGAATGGCAAGCGTCCGGGTCCGCCGGCGCCATGAACCCCCGGCGTAAGGGCTCTTTAGACTCCGACGACTCCGACTCCGACTCCGACGATGACAATGCGGCGGCGAGACTGCCACCAAATGAGAGGTTCCCAGAGACGCATAAACTGATCAAGGACAAGATCGATGAGCTGGGCGGCGCCGTGGCCCCCAAGCTCAACTGGTCATCGCCCAAGGATGCCAAGTGGATATCGCCGCACCAGAACACGCTCAAGTGCACAACGCCCAACGACATCTATCTGCTGCTCAAGTCGTCGTCGTTTGTCTCGCACGACCTCGCGCACGCATTCGACGGCTGCGCGCCGGCCCCACCCTCTCGGCCCTTTGCGCCGGTGCTCGTGCTCCGGCCCTTCTTCACACCACACGTCGCCCTCGAGTTCCGGTGCTTCGTCAAGCATCGTTCGCTCATTGGCATCACGCAGCGCGACCTGAATTACTACGCCTTCTTGGACGGGCTCCGGCCGCACATCTGGAAGAAGATTTTGAGCTTTTTCAGGGAAAAGCTGCGGCTCACCTTTCCGGATGCAAGCTTCGTCTTCGACATCTACATCCCAGAGAACTCGCTGGCAGACGACGGCTTGGGCAAGGTTCGCCTGATGGACATTAACCCCTGGGCACCTCGGACCGACACATTGCTGTTTTCGTGGCAGGAGCTTCTGGAGTTGGAGGTTCAAGATCCGCTCTACGGGTCAGCTTCAACCAGAGCCGACACAGAAGGAACCGAGGTAGACAGTGGTGCGGAGGAGATGGAGGAGGAGGCCGACGTCGAATACACCCCGGATGCCACACCAGAACTGCGGCTCATAGAGAGGGACGACCCCGCCGCGTTCAAATTTAACACGCCTCAGTACTCGGCGCACAAGCTGCCAAAGGAAGTCGTCGATGCCGGCACTGCTGGCGCGGGCGGGCTGCGGGAGTTTGCACAGCAGTGGAAGGACATAACAGAAGGTAGAGGAGGCGATATGTGGAACCAGCCCGGAGGATCCAATGCGTAGAAGCCGCGGATCCATGTCAGTCGAGGTTGCTCAGAGAAGAATGATCTATCGAGAGGGATTGTCTCTTTGAGTGTCCTTGACGGTGACGGCTATGATGGCGGATGTTGTCGCTCTGAGCTGCATGGTCCCCTCCATGGGATACAGGCATGGCTGTGTTCAGCCACTGTCCTAGAATCTGGTATGACTTGCATCGAGTTCAATCGGAGTAGATTGAGGCATAGTGCACATGACGCTTCCCGCAAATGAAATGCGACTACGATTGGCACAGAAAGTTGTGGGTGACAAGGCGCCAGCTAGAGTTGAAGCAAGTGTCTAGTGAGTGAGGCTCCTCGGCAGTTCATCACAGCACTTCGTGTACTGTCCGATGCGCTCAACCTAGACCAGCTACAATTCGGAGTCTCTTGAAGCGAGGGCGGCCGAGTTCAACTGCACAAGAAGATTCCGAGACGAATGATTTGCTTCTTGTTTGTATTGACCACGGCACACTAGTGCGCATGGCGGTAGCAGCCTGCATACATGAGTAGGCGCGCAGCCGTTCAACTCCCCACTGACACAGTCCCTGATGGTCACTTACACCATCGCCATTCAACACATTGTGTTGCTTCGCATTGTGCGCATGGTGGCCCTCCACACGCCGCGCAGCCATTGTGCTGGCCTCTACAGCGAGGAAGTTAATTCATTGCTCCGTCGACCAATCACCATGCAGTTTGCACCGCTGCTTTGATGGGGATGTGATTAAGGTATCCTGTCACCCCGCGCCAGGTGCTCCCAGCTGTCCTCACAAACTCCCTTGCATCGTCACCAGCCTCACTTACACACCCCGACCCGCACCTCATCGCCCTGCCTGGCCTGCCCTCTGATATTCCCCCCCCGTACGCTTTGCGGATCCCTGCAGTCCCGAGACCTTGAGACAGGCATTATTCCCGACTGCATCGTCCATCTTACTGGCGCAATGGCTGGTCGCGGCGGTAAAACGTCTGCCAAGGTGTCCAAGCCTGCGTCGAGATCCCGCCGTGGGAGTCGACAGTCATCTCTATCGCCTAGCGCCAAGGACCAGTACCAGGGCTTGGCTGAGAGTCAGGCCGACTACCACGGGCCTCAGCTCCGCGCCTCGCTTTCTCCCGAGCCTAGCGAGACGAGCAGCGACGAAGGCGGCCACATCCAGCACTCCAGCGCCTTCACGGCCGTCAATGCCGTCGCGGCTGGAAGCATCCCAGATCAGACCCACGACTCTGTCGAGTCGGCACTCTTGCAGCATGCCCTGGATGAAAGCTACCCGGACCATTCTCAGCGGGAACAGCTGCAGCAGCAGCAGCTCAACCAGACTCACCAGAGGGCCCAGACGCAGCAGGCCTCTCTCGCCGGACCTTCGCGTGCAACGAACTCGACCGCTTCGGCCGGCATGCCTGAGTCGCAGAGGCAGCAGGCTGTCACCGGCGAGCAAGTCGTCACCGCAGCCTACGGAAACACCATGAAGATAGCAGCGCTCTCTGCAAGAAGCTCGCCGGCGAGCCCGCCCGGCGCGACCCCGTCCAGCGCCGTGGGGACCAGAAGCTCAACATCGAGCGACGTAGCAACGTCGAGGCTTTGTTGGCTCATGTTACGGGCGACGAGGCTCCCAGGTCCTGCAAGAACTGCCACAAAGGCCACGGACCCTGGACCACGTGCGTCGTCTACGACGGCCAGATGTGTGGCAGCTGCTCCAACTGCTGGTTCAACGCCAGCAGTTCGAGGTGTACGTTTCATGGTAAGTACTTCGACGACCTTTCTGTTGCTTTCTTACCCTCCCTCATCTTCTCCGACTTGCCGCTACCACTTCCCTCGCTGTCACCATCACTACTGCTACACATCTCCAATGAAACTCGCATCAAGCAAGCTACACGCCAACATGGGACTGACTCTTCGAAACGCAGAGAACAATAACCCTCAGCCGCAAGCCCAGTTCCAGCAACAGTCATCGCCCGCCGCTCGTGCTCCGCCAGCTCCCCAGCAACCACAACTCCACCAACAGCAGCAGCAGCAGCATCATGCTCCAGTGACGCCCTACCAGCAACTTCACCTCCAGCCTGCCGTTGCGCCCGCGCCCTCATCTGCACCTCCTCGTCCTCCTGCTGCCTCGGCCTCGGCGGCTCAGATGCAGCCTGCCAGCGCCAACTACGCCAACAGCCTCACGCTGAGCCAGCTCCACGGCAGCGACATCGCCCAGTGGCGTATGGCCGACGCCGCTCGACGTGCCATCAACCGCGGCTGGGAAGGCGTGGGCAGTCTCTCTCGCCGACAGAGATATATTGCAAGAATCGAAGCCGCAGCTAAGGAACTCGGCATGCGAATTGCAGAATACGACGAGTACATGCGCAGCCCCGAGGGCATCGACCAGGGCATCGCCGAGGAGCGCGCTGCCCAGGACATCCGAGACGCAGAGGCCCAGGCCCAGGCTCAGGCTCAGCAAGATCAGGCCGATGCCTCCTAGTATACGGGGTCGGATCCGGATTATTCCTTTGTATAGACGCCAACAAGTTCACCGCCCCCCTTTCACTGTCCTACAACTCAGTCATTCGACCGAGATGTGGATCGTGATAAACCACTCGGGGGGGTCCGTCGCTTGAAAGAACATCTGTTTGACGTGACACTGTCGAACTGTCGGACTGGATTTGTTTATTTTACGGCATCAAGTGCCAATGAGCACACTTTGCAGTGGGCAATGTTTGTGCGACGATTTTCTCATGACGTTACGGTGAGCCCTTTGTCTCCTACCGCACTGCTCCACAGGATTCTCTGACTCTCCTGCAACAGACCTTTACGATGCACCATCTCTGAGATACCCGTTCCTGCCGAGGAACACCAACCGCCGGCCCGAGACAGGCAGGCACCTGTCTCAGCCCAGGAACTCGAATATTGCTTTGCTTTGCTTTCTCATTTGGTTCGGATCATCACGAGACCCAGTACCACCGAATAAGAGAAGTCCGCCCCGCCGCACCGATCCGATTCTTGACATCTGTCTCTGCAAACCAAAGTCAACATCCAGGCCTGCGGCATCACAGCGGAAGTGATCGCACTATGGAGGAGGGACTTGGGATTTGGAGAGGAAGCAACCCTTGATTCTCCTTCTTTGCAAGCTCGGTCCTTCCACGATGACTTCTTTTTTGTGTACGCATTTCAGGGGATTTATTTCCGCGCGTGCCAGTATGCCGCTGGACAATAGGAAATGACAGAACCCGCATGGCTAGGGATAGGGTCTTGCCTTTTTCTTCAATCTCACAACAGAAGACGCTTGCAATATACTTCATATAGCACATGGAAATTGTGACCACACCTTGAAAGATGCGGAGCTGACGAGAACAATTGACCAGACAATGTGGTTGCCCGGCCTTGCTCGTTTCCATCGAGGATACAGGACTTTGTAACAGGCATTTCTCAGTTCCCCCTGAACCACCCAACCACAATCACGTAACCTTGCGAACTTTGAAATAAGTCTGCGCGCCTCGTGGTATGGCTGCCGATCATAGGCCTACCCTGTGTCCACAAAGGTCCCTCAGCCCTCCTCCACCTATCCTCCTTCAAGCATCGCCAGACCTTCTCGGTACCTCGGAAGAAAACGAGTCAGACCACCCAGATGAGAGAGCACGTACAACGAGCCAAGGGAAATTGAGGCAGGAAAAAGAGTTTCTCGTAATTAAACAAATAGATGACCACACTGCATCATTTTGTGAGATGCAGTAAATCCCCCTCGAGGCCCTTAACAACGCATGCTCCCGGCCCAGTCTCATTCAGAAGCCGATTTCTCTGCTCTTGCGATTTTGCAGCATAGCGTGCCTCCCCCCCGCGTTCGCACCTCATCAACACAGCCAACATCCCGATCTGTGCGTCAGCGACAAGCGCAACGTCTGTCGGTGTGTCGGATGGTGCAAGACTGAGCGAGGGAATCGCGAGAGGTCCCTACGTCCTCCGCAGCGCTGATACAAGTACAGTCAAAAAGTCATGAGCCTTGTCTCCGTGGCCCTTCGGGTGGTCGTTATCGAGTTTGAGGGTATTCGTGTTGTAAAAACAAAAATTGACAAGTGTGAAGAAGTCATTTAGATCAGGCCGCACAGCCGGAGGTTCTCCTGAATGATGATGTCTGGAGAACTACGTTAGTCACGAAACATCTAGCCACAAGCGGCAATGCAATGCGAACAGAGCGAACATACCATTGACGGCCGCCATGACGAAGCGGATCTGGGTAGTATCGGTGGCGCACGTGAAGTGAGTGTAAATCTGCTTCGTCTCGTGTTGATTGAGGCTGACGAATCGGTTCAGGATGTAGTCACAGGCCGCAGCGTAATCGTCTCCACCCTCGTAATCGGGGAAGTAGTTCTTCATCGGGCTGACGGGCAGCTTCTCCTTGAACCGATCGATCTTGTTCAGGAAGAGGATGATGGACGTCTTGATGAACCATCGTGAGTTGCAGATGGAGTCGAACAGAGTCAGGGCCTCCTGCATGCGGTTGACAGTCTCGTCCTCGAACAGGAGCTGATCGTACTCGGATATGGCGACGAGGAAGAGGATCGTGGTGACGTTCTCGAAGCAGTGAATCCATTTCTTTCGCTCCGATCGCTGGCCGCCGACGTCGAACATTCGGTAAGTCAGGTCGCCAATAATGAACGTGGTCTCCGTGATACCAGTCGTCTTGACTCGCGACCGCAGAACATCCTGGTCGTTGGGCATGTAGTCGGGGGCGGCGATACGGGCAATGTTGTCGAAGTAGCTGCAAGACCGTTAGCGAACTTGAATCGGTGCTGCTTGCGATGGAAGAAACTTACTATCTCGCAGAGTCGTTCAGCTGGTACTCGCGAGATCGCTTGAAGCACTCCTGCACACCGCGATCCTTCCACAGAGCCTCAATGGCACCGCCAACCTCGGGAGGGAGAACGTCGCCTTCGATTTGAGCCGGCTGCATGAAGATGGTCTGGACATGATACTCCATGCGCTTGTCCTCCAGGGGCAGCTCGAGGGACTCCATGGCTTCCAAAATGACGCGCATGGATTGCACGGTGTTGCTGAAGATGATCTCCTTGAACGACTCTCGCTCATCGCGAGAGTACCCGCCCTCATGGATGAGCTTCATCTGCTTGAGAATGGTGGACTTGCCGGATTCACCAGCACCTGTCGCAGACGGTTAGCAGCCCGTTCTGCCACGCGATCTGCGCCAGCCCGCAGAGTAGCAGCGTGGAGCGCGTCAAGTAGACATGGGGCAAGAGGCGACGTACCCAGAAGCAGCATCTTGATTTCGTTGCGCTGCATCATCTTGTCGCGCTTCAGCTGATTCTCAATCTCCTCGTTGCGGGCCTTGCCCTCCTTCTCCTCCGTGCTCATTCCACAACCCATCATGAAATTGTTCTGGGCGATCGCGACGACGCTTTTAGGTAGTGGGCTGTCGATGTGGTTCGGACTAGCCACGACGGAAGTATGCGCAAATGATGGACGAAAGTCGGCAGCGGGACTGTAGCAAACGCGATGCGGTCAGTAAAAGGGGTTAAGGAACCAAATGCCGCCACGGCGATGATGCCGTCAAGGGATCGCGCGAACAATGAAGAGTATGCAGGAAAAGGAAGATGCCGTGAGGAAACCAGGGGAGCATTGTGCCATTATTTGAGAATGATTGCACGATTCGTGCGAGGTGCATGGGGATGATTCGCGCCTCCTGACGGCCGCGATTGTCGGGGACTCGGCAGGGGCAGCACCCGCAGCAGTTGGACGTGCTACTCACACAATAAGCTCTGCTCGCGACGACAGGTGCCAGTCGGCGGCGGAGTATGAATAGCGAGAGGGAGTGGGAGAGGAGAGAGGCGAGAAGGATGAGATGCCAAGCGCAAGACGAAGGTCGTCTCGTTGTGCTTCCGCAACTGGCAGGCTTGGGGATGGGGGTGAGGAGAGAAAAGAGGGAGCGGAGGGCTGGGAGGTGAGTGCCAGTTGAGTGCTAGCAGAATGGAAGAGGAGCCAGCCGGGCAGGCAGCGGGAGTGGGCGGCTGCTGTAACTGCCCGTGGCGGGGCACAGCTGCCTGTACCGTGTCTTTCCGCACTGTCGACTCCAGCGGCAGGGCGGGCCGCGGTGAAGCAGACAAGAGGCCGCGAGGGCGCTACATCGCGTCCTGGGAACAGGCACGAGAGCTCAGGGCCGCACTGTGGGGTGGTACCGAGAGCACGGCCCAGCTGCAGGTCGGAGCCCCATCCCGCGCCCCTGAATCAGGGTACCCTACACAGTGCCGTGCCCAACGTCGCGGGCTGCCCGAGAGAGGATGTGCACACCACCAGCCGCGACTAGAACTGGAACTGCATCTGGAACTGCCACTCCCGCGCGCAGTGAGCGTCGAGGCTGGGTTGGGGTTGCATCGGATTCACCACGATGCCATCGACTCAGCCGTCTTTCGCCCACCTACCTGACGGAGGGAAGATGCAACGCATCAGCTGTTGGCTGGCCGCGGGCCAACAGTCGACACGGCCCTTGCGATGGAATTGGGGTCCGCCATCTTTAGTCGACGACGAGCACTCCGGCGCGAGCACGGGCTGGCCCTTTGCGACACACGACCGGAATAGAGTGCCCCAGCCCCTGTGCTGATGATGAGATGATGATGCCCACCCACCCGCTCACACACGCAGCACCACGCTGGCAAGGAAGCCCCAGACAAGCCTGAAATCGCGACGCCCATTGGGTGGAGAAGGTCCCATTGCAGGTCGGATAGTCTCTGAGCAACCTGGGCTAGGGCCGAGCTAAAGGTAATTGCTCACGCAACGGTCGCCGGCTAAATAGCTACGAGACTCTTTTGGGATGGGTGGGGAGCTGTCGCCGATGGAGTACCTGAAACCCCTACTCGTACGCGTTCAACTCTCGTCAAGCAGAGCATCTCGGCTTCCATAATGCGCTGTACGAGTACCCGCAAGAACTCCAGCGTCGACATCTTCTGTTGGCTGATGGTGGTGATGAAGGTTGCTGAATCGACGCAACGAGGCTGCAGCTACCGACCATGGAACACGGATCGACGATTCCTTCCACTGGAGCCGGTTTCGCAACTAGCCCCTCGCGCAGTCTCGAGGAAGTTTTCTCTCTCCCAGAGCTTCTACGTCGAATTCGCTCTCTTAGCAACACTGTGCACCACAAGCAGCAGATGAAATGAAAAACAGCAGCCCTCCAGTGCAGTTTTGGACCATACAAGTAGGGCGTGGTTTTGTCGCACCGCCTCCCAGAGCACGGGACAAGGCGCAACGACACGACAGGGGCGGGAGAAGCTGTTGCTCTCTGGCCGCCACTGATCCGGCCCGGTCGACCAGGCTGAGGATCTTATTCAGAGAACAATCAAGGACGTGTTTGACGAGTCGAAACGCTTATGCCGCCGAGTATTGAAACGTGCAGACGAATGAGCGCAAAGCAGCGCCCGGCTTCCCAGCTCGCGCCGTTGCAGGATCCACATTTGCCAGGTCATTTACAGTAATGATACCTACTCATCCACCACGGATCGTCAGTATGCTGCGTCCTCGTAAGAACACTGTTATCAGAAGAGCGCAGAGATCGTTCACCAGCTTTCAGTACGCCAATCTTTGAATACGGCATACGACTACGACAATTGGCCGATACGTGGTCACAAAAAGGCAGGCTTGCTAGTACCTTATGCTGCACGTCAAAGTACCGAATACAAGTTGAATCTCGGCGCCCAGGGCATGAGGCGCTGGCACGCGAAGTGTAATTTCCGGCTCCCACGTTGGTACCGGACGACTTCTCCTCGGCGCCGCCGCCAAGTCGCCTTGAATGCTCCAGCAGGCCCTCCCTCAGTGTAATTTTGCTACTGCCGTGTTGGACTGTCCTTGAAAAACGGTGGGCTGTGCGCACTTGACCAGTAGTTGATCATCGCTTGCTTCGCCATGACTTCCAAGACTATTGAAGACATCCATGAAGGACATCCAAAGAGGCGGGGTCCTTCGCTAGTCGTGCCCAGCAAATTGGTGAACCCCATGGATACACCCAGATCCATCCCCTGTCGAGGAGGGTATGGTCTGCGCTGCGGCGGAGTACGGAAACATCGAGGAAGCCAGTTTCGAAGCCCGTGCTGCTGGGGTCGCGTCAGGAGACAAAGGCTCTGGACGCAGTGTGTTTGGAGACCTTCGATTGGGAATCATGGCCGAGACGAGCCACAAACATTCCAACCCAGCCCTCGTGTGAAACGCATTGCAAGCTGCAACACTTGGCCCTTGGTTCAGAAGAGCTACTGCGGTATTTGTCCGCCTCAAGACTCCGGCCATGCGAATAGGTATTCGACTTTAGCGCCCTCTTGGTCAAATGAGGGTCGCGAAGAACGGAGCATGTACCGAGGGTTGCTGAATGGAACGAGTTGGCCGGAGTCGTAGAGGCACTCAAGACCATGTCGGTCTCTGGCACTGATCATCTCCAAGAGCCTCTCCAATAGTAATGGGGGCTCTGTTCAGACGCATAATAGGTACAAGCACTTTTAAATACAGGGCCTTGAATCAGCAGCAGATCTCGCTAGCTAGCAAACAACGCAATTTGGGCAAACCCCAGCTCGTACCCGCAGAGCCCCTTGTCTTTGCAGCGGCGATTGCTGGCGGACAGGGGGGTTCGGCCACATGGTTGCCTTGATATCTCAGGGGTCACCTTTTTCGTCGACGCCTCTGCCGACGGTCGCTTGATCATGTGAGCCCTGAGAGCGTCTTTCTGCGGCTAGGTCGAGTAGATTTTGCGCAGCCTAGAATCGGGAATCGGGGGCTCCGTGATTGGCATGCTCCACCACTGGTGTTGGTTGGGGGCGCCAGCGCACCAAAAGGGGCAGATAGCCGAGGCAGACGAGGAGAAAGAAGCGATGCGGGTAATAATACGAATTCAGTTACTCGTAATTCGTCCAAGGCATACTTGGCCGGCTATGCGCATCTGACTGACAATTCATGCATTTGACTACTGAGCTATCCGCAACCGCATGTCAGAATTGCCCCCCCCTGATCGCAGCTTGCTCAGCCTAGCCGTGCAGAATCACAACGTGCAATGCTTTGAAGGGCCGTCGGCAAGCTGCATCCTTCGACGAGAATGCGCGGGTTGCTTCCGCATTGCGTCAATTCGATATGCAACAGTTTCCAAGTCAAGAAATATGAAACGTAATATTTCTACCCTTGTTGACTGGTCTCACGCACAAACGAATGTGGTTGTTCCAGTCGTCTACCTGTAGTTGTGGGAGCGACAAATTGACTTGACAGTCCCACCCTGAAGGTGCGCTTTCTCTTTGATTTGCTCAACGGCGAATTCAATGATGTTGGAGTATCATGAAGGAATTCCGCGGATTGGTGAGGTTGGTGTTTAATACCTTATCTGCTTTTCCACACATGCGGCATGCTTTTGCCGGCACGTATTTCTTTTGCCCAGTGGCCGGTCAGCCACTTCGACTGTTTACACCAGTGATGCCAGCTGTGGCGTGCGTGGACTCGCTGTTCTAGCGTGTCCAGGATACTGGGGTTCAGCTACATCGAGCTGGCGGTGCAACACCGCAGACCGAGAGGCCGCCTCTACGCCGCTGCGGCCAGACCGAGAGAGCGCCTCGGTGAGGGTTCACTCCACACAATTGCCCAGTCGAGCTGCAACAAGTACAAGAACATACACTACCTAGACCACGCCAACCTCTCGACTCGACTCGACCCGAACCGACTCGACTTTGTCGCTTTTGCTCGCTTCTGCGCTGCTCTTGTCGCTGTCGCACCGTACAGAGCTTTTTGCCTCCCACACCGTAATTGATACCCAGCCGCCTCCTCGGCGCGAGAAGCCAAGCGACAATGTCGATTCCCATGACCAGACTGGGCGGCCGAGGTATGCTGAGCCGCCCCCTAGCGGATGCACTGCGTGCTGTTGAAGCAGTCAATTGACCGACGGCTGCTGTAGCCCTGCGCTCCGGCGACAATGATGACGTCGAGCGCGAATACGACCGACTACGCGACATGGCGCGCGCCGAGGCCGACAAGCGCAACTCGTGCTTTGACCGCGTACGATTTCCTTGCCGTCGCAAATGCGTACAAACGAGGCGCTTTCACACTGAGGGCACGAAACTGACACTTGGACCGCCTTCAGTCCCGCGATGCCTACAAGTCTGGCGACGGCGCGTCGGCCAAGGAGCTGTCCAACCAGGGCAAGCAGCACGATCAGCGGATGGACGGCTACAACCGGCAGGCGTCCGAGTACATCTTCCGCGAGAACAACGCGCCCGGCAAGGTCGACGCCGACGCCATCGACCTGCACGGCCAGTTCGTCGAGGAGGCGGAGCGCATCCTCGAGCAGCGCATCCGCGCCGACCAGGCCCGTGGCCAAACGCACCTGCACGCCATCGTCGGCAAGGGCAACCACTCGACCGGCCACGTCCAGAAGATCAAGCCCAAGATCGAAGAGCTGTGCCGCGAGCTCGGGCTCAAGTACCGCACCGAGGACAACGCGGGCAGGATATACATCAACCTCCAGGGCGGCGAGCCGCTGCCGCCGCAGCAGCCTCACGGCGGCGCCGGCGCCGGCTATGGCGGGCACCCTGGCGGTCAGCAGCATGGAGGTGGACAACAGCATGGAGGCGGACAACAGCAGCCGCACCATGGCAACCAGCAGCAGGACGAGATTGCGCAGCTGGTGGAAAAGGCTCTGCCGCGGCTGCTGCGCAAGCTGGAGAAGGCTTGCTGCGTGATCATGTGAGGTTGGTCGCTCGGCTGGTGGTCGTAATGCTGGTATGTTGAGTTTGGATGTAAACGGAGCAAGCACTTGTTGCGCTGACAGTTGGTTTGGAACCGCTAGGGGAGCTGGCGTATCTTTCGAGACTGTATATTCTCACATTTGATACCTAATTAGATACAGAAGAGACAGCTGTACATCTGGTCGACAAAACGCACGATATAGCGGATAAAGGATGAGGTATTAAGTTAATCGCTCGGAACTCCATCCGCGGCGCCGTCGACCTTTCAGCTGAAGTTCAAAAACAGTCGTCTGGCAAATGACTTGCTCATGGCATATCTTCAAATTGTATTTTATTCGCCCCCAGCACTTCAATGGGGATTATTGGGAAATCGACCTGATCGGTGCCGATGGGATCGAGGCAGAGAGTCCCAGAAGTGGGACTGAGCCTGCATCTCCGGGTCGCCCCGAGGCTTGGGCGGCGCCTTTTCGAGCGAGAAGCCCACGATCTCGCAGATCAGGACGATAATCATCTCCATGATGACGAGCATGCCCAAGTACAGCCAACGGGTGCTTTCAACGCCACCCAGCACGATGAGGCACGAGTAGACGAGGCGGACAATGATGAAGGGAAGGCATAGGGTGACGGCAAAGATGATGCGGTGCTCGCCTTGGCCGACGTGGGCCCGACTCTTCCAGGCGAGTGCCGTCTCGAGGCACAGCAAGGCTGCGATGGCCACGAAGATGCCCGTGCCGGCGAGGCAGGCGCCGGCGTAGCTCACCTGAGGCTCGTCGTCGACAAAGTAAAACTCGGACTGGGTACCGCCAACAATGAGCAGGATCATGGCAACGACCATGAGAATCTCAATTAAATGACGGAAGGGGGGCGTGGCGAAGACGGTGCGATGACGGCTGATGGAGTCGAAAACGCGTCCCAGGAAGCCCAGAAGTATGAGGATGAGGGGGGCCAGGCCGAGACCGTTGAGGATAGCCCAGCCGATGAAGAGACTCTCATTTGACGGGTCATTGACGGTGGCGAGGCGCATCGCGGAGCCGACGATGCGCGCGAGGGCCAGGAGGATGACGAAGCGCCAGCCGGTGGACCTGAAGAAGCCATGGCGGATGCCGAGGATGATGCCGCCAACGAGAAAGAAGGAGAAGATGACGATGGTGGCAATGGCGATGTCGTCGTAGGTGTCGAGAGGGCGACCCATGATGGCGAGATCTTGTTCGAATGTCTTGCTGCTGAGCGGTGGATGGGCGTTTCTCAGAGCTCTTTCTATGCCGCGACAAGCACCAATGATGGAGGGCGAGCAACCACAGGTGTTACGAGAGTGGTGAGAAGAGGATGGAGGAGGAGGGGCGACGGGGGAGGGTGGTGGCGGAGATGAGAGACGACGGCTGTAGCTGATGCCGGGAGCTGGTGTAATAATGATGTATGCTTCCCGGACGGCTCTTGACACCTTCAAGGCGCGACCAGCCCGCCGTCTTATACCCCCTCGGCGGATTGAACCGTCTCATTCCTCTCAGTCCATCATCTGCGACTCCCGCCGCCGACCTGCATCTCTCGACCAGCGCGCGTCGCCACGCTCGACCCCAACACCGTCTCTAGAGATGGCTGGCGGCGAATCGCCGCTCGCACCTTGGCGGAGCGCCTGAGGGTGTATCCGTCTCGAGTATACCCGGCGAAGTGAGGGGCTTCTCGCCGAGGCGTCTTCCCTCGCAGCCGCAACGCTAGCCCGCATTCCGGGCCCGCACCGCCGGCGCAGCTGGAGGAGAGGAGGGTCTCGAGGTCGGGACAAGGCAGGCCGGCAGGGCCCCACCACCGCGGGTGGGCCGTCGACATTGGGTTCAACGGCGTTTCCCCCAGCCGTCCGTCGAAACGACTTCCGCAAGCGGGCAAGGACGGAGGCGCCTGCAGCCTCCGTCGAATTGTTGTTGCTTGGCTGGTGTCTGTGTCTCGCGGCTGGGGCTGCTGGGGGGGGGGTTGTCGGTCGGCAGCCGGAAGAGCAGCTGCCGTGTTAGTGCGTGCGCCGGGCTCGAGATGCTGTTCCCGAAAGAGTGCAATCCATTCGAGCAGGCCTTGGCGCACACGTTCATCTCGATCATGGGGCGTGATGGTGGCATCCCGAGGACGGGTTGGCGGTGCGTTTTCCTTGTTGCGCATCTCGGTGACGGTGTCGTTGTGGCGTCGGCGTCGGCGACTGCGAAACTCAACTCTGCAGCGGGCGACGGCGATGGCGATTGACGACGCTTGACATGGATCCTACTGTACTGTACGTACTTGTAGTGTAAGGTAGGTACGTATCCAGGGGACTCGCAGTGGACGGGATGGACGTCACTACGGGATAGAGACCTGGATGCTCCACAATACACTCAAGCTCGTCTCCCCCACCGATACCCGGCTCTGTGGATGGCATGCATCCATCCCACCTCGGATTCGCAAAACCCCCACCACCAAAGCTGCGATTCCGAGATTCAGTGTCACGCTGCGCTGGTCGCAATGCCGGTTCGTCCTGTTCTCGCTCCTCTCTGTTCTTCCCGTCGGCGAGATCCGGAGGGCGTGCCCACTTTCTAACGCCTCTTCGCAGCTGATCATCGTCACCGGCCTCCCCACGTCGGGCAAGTCGACGCGCGCGCGGCAGCTCCACGACTACCTCGCCGAGCGCATCGCCGCCGGGGACGCCGCCAAGTATCGCCTGCACCTCATCTCAGACGACTCCCTTTCCATCTCGCGCGCCGTCTATGACCTCTCCCCCTCGGCCGTCCCCGCCCACACCCGCTCCGCCAACGCCTCCGAAAAGGACGCCCGCGCCGCCCTCTACGGCGCCGTCAAGCGCGTCCTCTCCGACCGCGACTTTGTCATCCTCGACGGCCTCAACTACATCAAGGGCTGGCGCTACCAGCTGCACTGCGAGGCCAAGGCCGTGCGCACGCCCAACTGCATCCTGCAGATTGGCTGCTCCGTCGACAGGGCGAGGGAGGTCAACGAGGAGCGGGTGCGGAAGCGGCAGCAGCAGTCACAACCTGGAGCCGAGAGCAGCCCACAAGAGCACAATGCCACGCATGAAGGCGACGCCGCGTCGGCCTACGAACCTTCCAATTGGGACAACCTCGTCTTCCGCTACGAGGAGCCCAACCCAATGACACGCTGGGATAGCCCGCTCTTCACACTTATCTGGGACGACGACGCAGCGCAGACTCGCAAGACGTTTGATGACCTGTGGAACGCCATTGCTGGCGACGGTCGGCCCGTCGTGCGGCCCAATCAGTCTACCGTGCAGCGTGGTCGCGACGCCGGCGGCGACTACCTCTACGTCCTCGACCGCGAGACGCAGGACATTGTGAAGCGCATACTCGAGCAGCAGGGTGTCGACGGCAGTGAAGGCGGGGAGGTCAGAGTGCCCCTGAGCTCGTCGGGCAAAGAAGATCTGATAGTCGACCTGCCGCCAGGCAAGAAGCTGGGCGTTCCGCAGCTGCAGCGCCTGCGGCGAGCGTTCATAGCGCTAAACAGAGGGGGCATCGGGCTGGATTCTGTTTCCAACATGGCGGCGGATGGCCTGCGGGAGACATTTGTGCGATACCTCAACGACGCCTTTGAAAAGGACGAATAAATGGACATGCAGACTACAACATTGGCAGACGCCTCGCGTTTGCACATGTGGGCGTGATGTGATTACTAAATAGTGTTGATATCAAGCGGTGAAGCTCAGGTATACGCAATGCTAATAGATGCGAGGCGAGATCGGCAAGCTGTCGCCATTCGACTTCGGAAACCCCCGTGCGTGTCTTCCAGCCATATGTTGGTTTCAATCTTGCCAAGTTGTTGAGAGCAGCAAGTCGAGACATTACAACTTGGAGCTGTTGGGAGAGCCATGCCGTCCTGCACCTCCGCTGAACCTCGAGGCGCCTTGAATGCCCTCCACGCTGACCACTTTGATGCTGTTGTCGAACTCGTTCCTCATGGCGTCCTCGAAAGACGCCGCGTCATAGGCGGCGTAGTAACAACTCGCCCGGTCCACGTTCATGCAGGCCTGAGGAGAAGCGAGCAGCTGCTTCGCAAGCTTGGTCGCCTCCTCGAGCGCCTGGCCCTTGGGGACCACGCGGTTCACCAAACCAAACTGCAACGCTTCCTGCGCCGCAACCGGCCGACCCGTGAGGATCATGTCCATGGCCCGACCGAGGCCGACGATGGCTTGCAGACGGACCGTCCCGCCGTCGATGAGCGGCACTCCCCACCGCCGGCAGAAGACGCCGAAGACGGCGTCCTCCTCGGCGACGCGCACGTCCCCCAGCAGAGCCAGCTCCAGCCCCCCGGCGACGGCGTAGCCCGATACGGCGCTGATGACGGGCTTGCTGAGCCGCATCCGCGACGGGCCCATGGGCGCGGCGTTGTGGCCCTGCCTGTGCTGATCTGCATCCGCGACGGACTCGTCAAAGGCGGCGACTTCCGACGACTCGGAGCCGGACTTGGCCAGCTCATGGAGGTCAAAGCCGGCGCAAAAGGTCCCGTTGGCGCCGTGGAAAACGCAGACTTTCTGGTCGACATCTTGTTCAAAGGCTGCGAATGCGGCTGTCAGCTTTTTGGCCGTGGCAGGGTTGACGGCGTTTCTGCGATGCCGGCGGTCCAGCGTGATGGTTGTGATGCCATCCGCGGTCGTGCTTACACGGACAGCATCAGGCTCGTCGTTGACCATGATTGCATTAAGACTAGAATTAATCCCTTTCGAATAGTACAGGTAGATGGAGCGTCTTGTGGATGCTCAAAGTTGCACAAAGACATGTCAATAGGCAAGGAGACAATGGAAGCGGTGCTGAAGTTGAGTAACCAGCACTGGGAGTCGTCCTGACCCCGGAAGGTACATGCACGCCGCATATCCGGGGTCGCCCAGCCGCCCCGCAATGAACGATGCCGGCCAAAGGTGTGAGCCCTGCCTTTCACATGGAACCCCGCGTTTTCCATTGCGCAAAGGTCCCAGCGAGTTGCGCAATGTAATGCCCAGTGCCGTGGAGAGCAAGAGGGTGCATCTTACGAGACTGGCTTTGGAAGCTTTCCATGCGATGCGTGTTCTGCGAAGGCGAGATATCGGAAAAACAGACATGGATTGCCAAATGGGTCCCCAGTGCCAACCGCCTGGGTAGAAACGGGGCCTCGACGAACCCATGACTTTCTGTCAAAGTCATAAAAGGCGGATTGCTGCTGCACTAAGTGTGGCGTCACATTTTTGAGTGTGACACTTTCCATGGGCTTGGGTACCCTCGCCAAGGAACCGTAATCTCGCACAAGTCTATGCTCACGTCGGTCTTCGTCCCGAGCTCATTGTTTTAGAAATTTACTTGGATACTTGAAAGAACGACCCTTTGGATGGAAAATCGCAAGATCGAAATCGCAAGATCGAAGTTGAGATATATCAATATGGGCGGCAATGTAACCCATTCAGCCTTCACCCCTCTTGTCTCTATCTTTCTCTTCGACAGCCGTTCGCACCTTTACGTACTTGACTTTTCGCAAGCAAGAACTCCAATGTCAAGATGCCGGGCATCCTTGGTAGCCTCTTCCCGACTGGGCACGGATTTCCGTATTTGACTCAGCCAGGGGAACACGCCCGTCGATTTCAGGTCCCAGACGGCGTCGTTTTCCGTGACCTCGGTAAAGTGGAACCCTTTACCATGGAATTGACGAATGCCCGGACCGACAGGGTTGCTGGCAACCTGTCGGCGAACAGTGTAATCAATGAACCAAAGATGTTTCAGTGCGTAAACACGGAACTAAAGGCCTTCTGTATGCAGATTACCACGGCAGCCTCCTGCCGGCTCAACTTGGACGAGTTGATTGGACCGTATTTGAGCAGCCAGGCGGGATCAAACTCCAGTGCAATGTGGGAGGTCTCGAGTCCTGGCCACCATCCGTTGTCTTGTCCGGCGAAGCTGTCAATGTCCTTCAGCATAGAAGTCCAGTACGTCCAAGGCTGGATGCAAACGAGATCTATTGTGGGAAAGACGGTGAGCTGCTGGGATCGACCACCTATCCTGGCTGTACGAGTGACAGAAGCCTGCGGACAAGTCTGGCTCGCCGTTGCAGCTAATCTCAGCATGGCCGTCCGGGAAGTCTTGCAGGCAGCCCAGAGTCCACTTCGCTTTTCCACTAAACATGCCGACTTGTTCGACTCGGTCCAGGACAACCGCTCGCGGTTTGAATGGCTCCACGCGGGGTGCGGCGAGTAAGAGGTCATTAGCGCTGCGACTGAGAGCTGTCTGCCAAATCACACAAGTGCTGTCGAGGGTCATGGTATCGAAGAGTGTGAAGAAGTGGGCGCCAGGGGGCGGCAAGGCGTCAGCAGTCGCAAAGGCCCATATTTTGCTTTGTAGCTCGGGGGGGAGTCGCGGAAACTGAGGAAAAATTCGCTCTGTAGACATGTTGTGTTCGCTCATGAGAGATGATTGCGGTCGTCTGGGGGAGATGCAGTCACTGCTGCGATGTGTGGTAAGATGATACATGTATGGCCAATGGGTCAGACGCGTCAAGCAGAATATTGGCACATATGAGGCGAGAAGATATTCTCCAACTAGGCTCTTGTAATTCGACTGCTCTTTCTGATATGGAGGTGTTCTCTGGGCTGGAAGAGGTGTGCTTGGGAGGTGCCAAAAATACGTCGTGCTGTGAGAGCTCCCTACCTTGTCCGCAATCACCCGAAACGAGGGAGCATCGGTCAAAGGAATCCCCATGAGCTGTTGGCTCTGAGATCACGCACTTGCTGCCCGTGGCTGGCATTGAGCTCTTGGCTTTGTTCCCTTCCAACGAATGAAGTAGTGTTGGCTCGCGCAGCGTAGCGCAGGGGCCGATACATGTTGGTACTGGGATCCAGCATCCAGCATCTCAAGGCACTTGCGCCTGTGTAAGTAGTGGGAACTGCACCTTCGCAAGCCGTCTTGAGACAGGTCTTTCTCACCCTCACCCTCATCCTCGATGAGGTTGAGGTCGAGGTCCGCTGCTGGCGGCTGTCGGCTGCATCAGTCCTCGGTCAGACTTCCGTCCCAGCCCGAAGAACACAGCGAAAGCTAACCTTACTCATACATTCGTTCCGAAAGAAGCGAGTGAGTGCATGCTCAGGCTGGGGTGAGCGAGACGAACATTGGTGGACAACTCTTGGGTTGCGGTTCGTGAGTGGGTCGAGAAGTATGACAAGAGCCTTGAGCAGCTTTATCTTGGCCGAATATGTGCGCTACTGAAAGCACTTGTAAAGGCACATAGCATGCATTCCGATCCGTGTTTCATGGCATATCTGGGCTTTGTGACTTGCAGCAGTAGATACATGGAACGTGTGGGCAACACCGCGGGAGAGATCGTGAGGACAAGTCTCCTGCGTAGACGTACGAGTACTTGCAAATGCAGATACTTAGGTACCTAGGCAGTACAAACAGTCCACGACGGAATCGAGACCTACAGACACAAGGTAAACATCTCGGGGGTATAATGCCAAACATATCCCTGAAGTGTCAAGCAGTGCCGGTTCACATGGCCCTTGGCCTCAATTGATGGTGGAGCTGTGTTGCGGGGCTCTTGGCCCGCTGCAGCCCGTTGCCGTATGCGCGTCCTCAGCTGCCTGGTGGCCTGCCGGCGTCGCGTCAGCGAGTGGAAGGCGACAGAAGCTTCCACTTATTGCCAGCGCTCGCCCCTGCTGTAGCTCCGGGTGGTGCCAGGTGGCGGCAGCGGGCGAGCAGCTCCGTGCGACGGGCCTGAGGTTTCCCGGGGAGCAATCTCGCCCCGGCATCATCAATGTTCCGCTCCGGCTCAGGGCTGGCGGTGATATCATTGGCCAGCACTTAGCATCGCTCCTCGTCGCTCAGGTGAGTAATGCACTGAGCAGGTAACTTTGTACCTCTGCGGCCTCGTCGCTCTCTCTCCAAACACTTGCCTTCAACCTCACCCCTCCACCCTCTCCCCAACTTGAACTCCCTCCCCAACAACTCCTCACTCGCCAGCCTCTACATTGAATTCGAGGCTTCTGTGTTTCTACTTCAAGCACGCATCGAGCTTGTCCCCATCCCACTGCCGTGCCTTGCCTGGTCTCGGCCACGTTTCCATCCTCTCCGAGCCGAACAGCAGCTTCGCCGAAGCACCCAAGACAAGATGGCTCCCCATCCTGAGGAACACGAGCACAAGAAGAAGGTCAACTTGACGTATGTTTGCCAAGAAGAGCCGCCCGTGCGCCCATTTCACAACAGTTTGCTAACTTGCTCTTCACAGCGACACCTCTGGCGCAGATATCAAGACCGTTCGTTGGCCCCACCGCTAAGGCCCATCGTCATCGTCATTCGCAAACCTGACCATGTTGCAGGAGGATGATACTGCGACCGCGATTCTGAAGAAGAAGAAGAAGCCCAACCAGCTGATGTAGGTGCTTCCGACCTTCCGACTCCATGCTCAGCGTACTGATACGGCCGCCAGGGTTACCGATGCCGTCAACGATGACAACAGTATCATTGCACTGTCCGAGGCCACCATGGACACCCTCCAGCTGTTCCGAGGTGACACCGTCCTCGTCCGAGGCAAGAAGAGAAAGGACACGGTGCTCATCGTCCTTGCCGACGATGAGCTCGATGACGGCAGTGCTCGAATCAACCGTGTCGTCCGTCACAACCTCCGCGTCAAGCACGGTGACATGATCACCATCCACCCTTGCCCCGACATCAAATACGTGAGTCTACTTTCCGATGAAACTCCCGGCGACAGCCTCTGACAATCAGACAGTCCAAGAGAATCGCCGTTTTGCCTATTGCCGACACTGTCGAGGGTATCACCGGCTCCCTCTTTGATGTCTTCCTTGCTCCCTACTTCCGCGAGGCCTATCGGCCCGTCCGCCAGGGCGATCTTTTCATCGTCCGCGGTGGCATGCGACAAGTAGAGTTCAAGGTGGTCGAAGTGGACCCTCCCGAATACGGCATCGTTGCCCAAGACACCGTCATCCACTGCGAAGGCGAGCCGATTCAGCGAGACGAAGAGGAGAACAATCTCAACGAGGTCGGATACGACGACATTGGTGGCTGCCGCAAACAGATGGCGCAGATCCGAGAAATGGTCGAGCTGCCGCTACGTCACCCTCAGTTGTTCAAGTCCATCGGTATCAAGCCTCCTCGCGGTGTTTTGCTTTACGGTCCTCCCGGTACCGGCAAGACCCTCATGGCCCGCGCCGTTGCCAACGAGACTGGCGCCTTCTTCTTCCTCATCAACGGTCCCGAGATCATGTCCAAGATGGCTGGCGAGTCCGAGTCCAACCTGCGAAAGGCGTTTGAGGAGGCCGAAAAGAACTCCCCAGCCATCATCTTCATCGACGAGATCGACTCCATCGCGCCCAAGCGAGATAAGACCAATGGCGAAGTCGAGCGACGTGTCGTTTCTCAGCTCCTTACTCTCATGGATGGCATGAAGGCGCGCTCCAACGTCGTCGTCATGGCCGCCACCAACCGCCCCAACTCCATCGACCCGGCCTTGCGACGATTTGGCCGTTTCGACCGCGAGGTGGACATTGGCATCCCCGACCCCACTGGCCGTCTTGAGATCCTCCAGATTCACACCAAGAACATGAAGCTGGGAGACGACGTCGACCTGGAGCAGATTGCTGCCGAGACCCACGGTTATGTCGGTTCCGACGTTGCTGCCCTCTGCTCCGAAGCCGCCATGCAGCAGATTCGCGAGAAGATGGACCTCATAGATCTTGACGAGGACACGATTGATGCCGAGGTCCTCGACTCCCTTGGTGTCACGATGGAGAACTTCCGCTTCGCTCTGGGCGTCTCCAACCCCTCTGCCCTTCGCGAGGTGGCCGTCGTGGAGGTTCCCAACGTTCGTTGGGAGGACATTGGTGGTCTCGAGGGCGTCAAGCAGGACCTTCGCGAGAGTGTCCAGTACCCCGTCGACCACCCCGAAATGTTCCTCAAGTTCGGCCTTTCTCCCTCGCGAGGTGTGCTCTTCTATGGCCCTCCGGGTACCGGTAAAACCATGTTGGCCAAGGCCGTCGCCAACGAGTGTGCTGCCAACTTCATCTCCGTCAAGGGTCCTGAGCTGCTGAGCATGTGGTTCGGTGAGTCGGAGAGCAACATTCGCGACATCTTCGACAAGGCTCGTGCTGCGGCTCCTTGCGTCGTCTTTCTCGACGAGTTGGACTCGATTGCCAAGGCCCGTGGTGGCTCCGTCGGTGATGCCGGCGGCGCCTCCGACCGTGTTGTCAACCAGCTCCTGACTGGTAAGTGATACTTCCAAGTCGACTTTGTATCGAGACCGAGTGCTAACTATGGTGCAGAGATGGACGGCATGACCTCGAAGAAGAACGTCTTCGTCATTGGCGCCACCAACAGACCTGAGCAGCTCGACCCTGCCCTGTGCCGTCCTGGCCGTCTGGACTCTCTCATCTATGTGCCCCTGCCTGATGAGCCTGGCCGTCTGGGAATTCTCAAGGCCCAGCTGCGCAAGACTCCCGTCGCCTCGGACGTCGACCTTGGTTACATTGCCAGCAAGACAAACGGCTTCTCCGGTGCTGATCTTGGGTTCATTACGCAGCGCGCCGTCAAGATTGCCATCAAGGAGTCCATCACTATTGACATTGAGCGTACCAAGGCCCGCGAGGCTGCTGGCGACGAGATGGACATGGACGAGGATGCCGAGGATCCCGTGCCCGAGCTGACCAAGGCCCATTTCCAAGAGGCCATGCAGCTGGCCCGCCGGTCGGTCACCGATGTGGAGATCCGCCGGTACGAGGCCTTCTCTCAACAAATGAAGAATGCCGGTCCTGGTGCCTTCTTCTCCTTCCCCGAGGCTGGTGCCGACGGCCAAGCCGGAGGTGACGCTGGCAACGGCTTCGGAGATGCGGGCAACGATGACGATCTCTACGACTAAGCAGGCTGGCTACCTCTTTAGGACACGGCGCTGGCCCCTGTATTCTAGATTTCCCGAGTCGTACATCTGCATTGGCTTTAGGCCACACCGCTAGTGGAGAAATGTCGATCTCTTACTCTTGACGTTTGTTTTTGGCAGCCATCTGAGCTCCGGGAGTCGGTAGAAACGGTAGAGTGGGCGGCAGAGGCAATGGATTAAAGTCGAACCGCGGCACGCTAGACGTCTGCGGCTCGGCACGCAAAAGGATGCCCTGGGACGGGAGACAGTGGCAGAGGCGGTTTTCCGTGAATTTGACAGATAATTTGGTTGGCTTCCAGTGTTGGAAGCGGGTGAACGTACGGTAGCTTGATAGACGCACAACTCATTGCCAAGTAAACGCTCCTGTGTAACCTCTGATGTGACGATGGCATACACAGCAACGGATGGTGCGCTGGTCTAGTTGAAAGCACTGTTGAGATGGAAAGTGTTGATTCGTGTCTATTGATATGCTAGGTGTATCATGGTTTCTTTGTATGTCCCACGACATCAGCCTATATCCTGCGTCCATACGTAGTGGACGAGACGGTCCCCGCCGTGACCAGATCCCTTTGCTTGGAACCTTGGCATTGCCATGATTTGTGGCAATCGAAATTTGTTGTGTAGTATCGTCGTGTTGCCCCCCGTCCTCGCCATCCATGACCTTGTAGGCTCCGTCCCGCTCCAGGAGCCTGATGGTGGCCAGATTCAATGCTACCCCGCCGTCTTGACTCTCTGGTATCGTCCCCCTCGTCTTGTCTCGTTCGTCCGCCCCCCTCCTCCTCACTTCAGCGAGAGTCAGCTGCCCGCATCCTCGATCTCGCAGACGGCCTCGAGGCTCTCGCGCGCAACACGCAGAGCCTCTTCGATGACGGCCTCGGGCAGCGCGAGGCCTCCTCCCGCGGCGGCGGCGCCGTTTACCCTTCGGGACGAGTCGCCGTTGGGCGTCTTGCTGCCATTCTTGGCGGCCGAGGAAGTGGAAGAGGCTGAGGCGGCACGAACGTCGTCGAGGACGTGGCGCAGGAGAGCGGGATAGGTGCTCACGTCGCCGTCGCGCAGGAGCTTGAGGGCGTGGGCCTGCACGGCCGTCGGCCAGTTGGAGCGGTGGGAGTTGAGGGCGTGGAGAAGGGCTTCCTGGATCCTGCGTCGCGTTTGGCGGTTAGCTACCTTGTTTCGTGAGTTGCGCAAAGAGTGGCAGTCAGTCTGTATGAATTGGGACAAGCAGCTTGAGAGAGACAGAGAGGGAGAGAGCCGCATGAGGATTGAAGGGACCAACATACTTGGTGACGTGCCCGTCGCGCAGCAGCACCGTGTTTATTTGCGACCGCAGGTCCGGGTCCAGCGTCGCGGGCGTGTAGTTTGCGGCCGACGACGGCACCTTGACGGGCGTCGACGGCTGTTGGGCCATGATGAGCCAACCGTCGCTCTGTGGGCGAGGGCGTTTGGTGTGTTTTGAGCGGATGGGCAGTGGTGGTGGTGGTGGTGGTGGTGGTGACCGACCCTAGGACGACGACAAGTTGAGTCCGCAGCAATGGCGCGCCTGCGGTTCGTCAATTCGCAGCACCGCACGCCTCCCAATGTATATGTCCCGTCGGGAAAGCGATATATCCC
>JALHBZ010000150.1:113699-175614 GCA_024340015.1 Tolypocladium ovalisporum | reverse complement strand
CCCGGCCCCCGAGCAGCAGCAGCAGTCGAGTTTGGCCGCGGAGGGGGGGGGGGGGTAAGGGGAGGATAGAGGGGCGGCTGGATGGGGAGCTATCGAGTATCGCCAGACGGTTTCAAGGCTGCGACACGGGAGTCCATCAGCGTCAGCACCGCGGGCAAAGGGGAGGGAGTGCAGCAAGGGAGATGAACTCACCAGCAGAGACAAGCCCGCAACCAGAGGTCGTGCAAAGCCAAGGGAAGCTTTCCGTCGTCGCGCAGAGCGGTAAATGCTGAGCGGGATGTTGGATGGATTGGACCCGGCCGGGCGCGCGAGAGGCTGCGGCTGGGCCCATTGGGCAACGTCAGACTCTGGAGGCGGCCTTTTCTGGGGCCGGTGGAGCTGCCACTTACAAGTAGACTGATGCCCGGCAAGGCTGCGCTTGCGTGCATGGGTGCGTCGAAACCTCGGAAAAGTCAAGGCCATTGACTACACAACGCATTTCTACCACGTGCAATCCTTCATGTCCCGCCGTTGACATTGCCTCAGCTTCTATTGGACACGCAGTGGCGCCCTCTATGTGGCGAGCGCGACCGAATAGTAAAGACGACTTTATTGCATCGACTATCAGCTACCTTGACAAACGAGACCGTGTATACTCGTCAGCACCTGACTGAACCCTACGTATACTTTTCCCTTCTCACATCTGTTACCTGACCCCATGACCGCAGCACGGCCTCGCATTGTTTCAAGCACCTAATCCCCGGCGAGAGCAGTGCTTATGTGCTCGCCACTCTTTCCTTCCGCCCCTACAAGACGCACTGATCGCTTTGGTATGCGGGCATCGTCATGCAGCCGGCGATGCAGTACGAGTTCCCGACAATGTGGTTGCTCGTGTCGTTGCAGTAGTACAGGACCTGGTCAAGCTGCACGCTGAGCAGCGAGGGGATAGCTCGACTAGTTCTGTTTACCGCAAAGATAAAGTCGACGTCATTGTATCCTATTAGTGACACGTCAGATCCCATATCTCCAAAGGGGGGGACCCAACGCTGTGATTTTGCACGGTGGGGATGACATACCTTGGCCGGGAGATAGATTGAAGCCACACTTGAACTGCTTATACAAGCACGTCGGGTTCACAGCTGCACAGGCAAGTCCGGCCCGAACGGAATTCGTATTCAACGTCACGGTCCCGCTGCGGGAGTAAAGACCCCCACGAATGCTCGCGCCCGTGTTCGCCGTGATGGAAGCCTGGGCCAGGAGGTTGCCGGCGAAATTAGTAAAGATTCCAATGGAAGCTGAGCTCCCGACCTGCCAGTATATGTTGCAACGCGAGGCGCCGTTGATCAGTTGCATCGTAGATGCATTCCCCGTCGTCAGAGTCGAACCGACTTGGAAGACCCAAGTAGTGTTGGGGTTGCCTTGCCCGTCAAGGGTCAATGTGCCGTTGAGCAAGGCAGGGCCCGCAAAGTTATAGACGCCTCCGGCGAGTATCTTGCCGCCCAAGTTTTGGCCCGTCAGCACAGAGGTTGGCCTCAGCGCAGCCGCTGTAAGATAGGCATTCGTCAGGCCTTCCTGTGCCTGATATGCTGCCGCATCTCCCGCATGGATTGATCCGTTCCAAATCGTTCCGGGGGGAAATCCTGTTATGACCGAGCCAGGAGCAGCCCCAACGCTGCCGTTGACGAAAGAGTAATCGTTATTGATCACTGACGTGCCAGCAAGTACCGCAAACGAGGTGGCACCGCGGAGGTTCACCTGGGCATTGGCGACGCCGGCGAACGCCAACGCTGGTACGAGGAGGACGAAGCTCAGCATCATGGGCAACGTACAAAGTCATGAACAAGCACAGTCACGATGATCGAGCGATGGACGGGAGCACAGAGAGGGCCATGGGACTGATGAACGAATTTGAAGGGCTTGGCAAGGCATTCCTTTCTCGCAGCCAACACGACTTACACATACAACCTGGCACGTCCTCACATCGACTCGATGCTTAGCCACCCGGCCACAACGTAGCAGTAGGTAGTCCGTATAGAGCAGTAGCGATGTGAAACACTCAGGGGGAGAGTTCTGGTCGAATGAACGCAACTCTCGACCATTCCTATCTAGACAACGTGGATGGCGGTCTTTTTCCTAATGGAGCGGGCCGAACCGTCGCGGGAATGTTGACAAGCGATATGGTGGTGACACATCACTATTGCATGATGTCCCGAGGTCTCCATTCATGCTGTAGCAACAGGATAGCCTTGGACGAAGAAGATTTGGAGCGATAGACTTGTGCTTGGCGAGTTCAGGTGCCGAGGACAGTTTTCATTTAGCGTGTCCTTCCTTAGACCTTCTTCCTTCCAGTGCCTTCCCAGCGCGAACCTTGTCGTGCGATGTCAAGCAAATGCGCGTGCAGCGGCCTTTGACTGTGTGTCTTCAGGAGCGCGATCAGTGTGCGTCCTTTGCCTGCAAACGGATGTCGCCACATGACCACACAGCCTCACTTGATGGTCATGTCATTCCAAGTTGGCATCCGTCGCCCTCCTTTCGATCCTCGGGTCGCGCCGCTCATCGAGTACGGCCTCGCGAGTGCACTGGCATGACGTCTCTCGTTCATTGCCCTCACCGACATCTCATCCTCGAGTATCAAGCGCCGCATAGACTCGAAGCTCTCCTTCTCGCACGCCCCGCGCGCCGGGGATGGGTTTTCTCGTACGCAGGCAGATGAGACCATCTGGCTTCGAATAAGGCTTATGCTCCCAGAGAGGGGAGAGAAGTGCCCAAATTGACACGATCCAGGCTCATTGCATCGCTTTGACTTGCCTCGAGCCGCGTGTAGTCCGGTAGTGGCCCAGGGCGGTGTGCGAAGCAACTCTTGGGCAACGAACCCCGCCCAATGTACCGCGAAGGAACGAGAATCAAAAGCAAGCCTCATGAAGCACACCGATAGGTCCCTCAGCACCTACCGCTTCCCGCCACCCCCCGGCTGGCTTCACTGGCAAGTGAGGGAAGCCGTCATGATGCTGACCGCTATGTCATGCAGCATCCATGAAGTCGAACCGTCCAGTCGGGGGGATCCGGGGGGCGGGGAGTTGGTGGGGTGGTAACAAGGAGCGTGAAGAGGCCCAATGGAGAGGAAAACAAGGCGAATAATCTCCTCGCTGATGATATCGCGTAGTGTGTTGGCTCCGCACGTTGGTCGAAATGACAATCCAGATTGGGCTCTGGCCGGCGAGGTGACCCTCATCTCTGCCCAACTGCAGAGACCCGTGGGAGACTCCAACTGGTAGAACTTGGGGGAGACGTCCTCCTTGGGCTATTTACCTAGCACCACCATCATTCCCGAAGATAGCTGGGCTCACGTGGGATAAGAGCGACGCGGTGACTGGAACTGGAGTGTTGGCAGGGCGGACAAGAGAGAATCGTCGCGTCCGGCCTTCCCTTGGTGACAATGTGCCATTATGGCTTCGACGGGTAAGCTGCCACCACGATCGTGTTCGTGCTCTGGGGCGCCGGTGGCAGAGTATGATTGCCTGCCAAGAGGCTGGTGGCCGTAGTCATCATTTTCAATATGTCCGGTCAAGACGTGAATGAGGTCGGCCTCGGCCGGGTGGTCCTGCGTTCTTCAGCAACGCGCGTCGTTTCTTCAGGATGCGTTATCTTGTGGCCGACCAGATCCCCACAGATGCGACTGCAAGAGAGTCGCGACTCGACATGACATGGGGCCAGCGGTTGGTTCTCGGGACGTGGCATCAGGCCCAACGGTTGTCTCATCGGAGCCCGATGTGGTTGCACCACTCGGGCCGCCCCTGTGGATGAGAACAGCTGCAAGCGCACCGATCGCGCATGCCTCGTCGAGATTCCACGGTACGTGGGAGGTTCAACCATGGTGGCCTCAGCAGTAGCAAGCAAAAGCAAAGCTCCAATGCGCGAGCATGGCTTGCATGGAGACGAGAGAGAAGAGGCGACTCGAATGCTCACGGGACAAGACAGGAAAACGAAGTCAGCCGCAACTGACACAGAGAAGCATGAAACACAAACGAAAAGGCAACAGAAGTTGCATTGTCTCGAGAGAAAGTGTGCGACTGCCACAAACGAGCCAGCGGATATTTGCACGTCGCGGGTGCGTTGCAGGAAAATGCAGGACTAGAAGCCCTTGCTTTTCTTGCGTGTCCACCGAGTGCTAACGAAGTAGGTTAGTGCAAGACGGTGTGAGACTGCATGCTTGTGACTTGAAAGGTCGTTCGTATGACGGCTTGGGGTCGGGCATGGCCGTCAACTTCCCCATATCGACGCGCGAAATGCTTGGAGAGGCTCGGACTGGCAACGCTGTAGGCAACGCGTGACGACCCGCGATGTCGTGCAACAGAGGCACATCGCCGTGGCTGCAGCCGGTGTGCTCCTGTCACACCCCCGGCTTTCTATGCAGCTCAGCAGCGGCCCTGGAGCATGGTTGAGCCGTGCGTGCTACATGGCTGCACGTAACCTCTTGCGCCAGGTCTTGGCTACGGACGGGCCATCGCAATCCGAACCTCAGATGGGCTATGAACGCGTCACCAAGGTGATGGATGATGCCGCGCCTCTGAGTCTGAGAGGCGGAGAGGCAGAGCTAGGCTGTAATGATCCGTGTCTGTAATCATCGAAGGAGGCTCAGCCGAGGAAGCGGCATGAACGTGAGCCACTAGTTGGGAGTATCGTACGGGGAAACAACGGTAGCGCGAGTCGAAATCTATTCGAGGTGGGCGGCGCAGGCACTGGGCAACGCAAGTGGACTCGGGTCCGTTGTGAACGTGCGGAGCACGCGTAATGCATCGCCTCACTTGTAGCTAAAGATATCCTGTGACGGCACTGGTGGCGACTCTTGGCCGAGATCGAGACGATCAACCATGCTGGCTGGACATGTGATGCATTTTGCCGTCAGTCTTGGAGAACGACAATTCGAAAAGTAATCAGGAAAAGGCAACTCCGAGGGCAGCCCGCGCTATGTTGACGGACAGTTGTAGGCCTCGATGAGAGAAGTTGCGTAGCATCGATAACACCTTGTCGGGAAGGCCGGCCAACCGACTGGTCAGGCAAGGTAGAAGGCTGCAATCGGATGTCCTCTCGTAATGCCGGCAGGACACATATCACTCTTGTGTCAGAGCCGCCGAAACAATCAGAGGCGTGGACACTTGGGATATGGGATACTAATAAACCCCTGCTCCGTGTCACCACATCTGAGCAACGACGGGCCGGGAGACACTTCGATTGGCCCAGCTGGGGGACCTCCAGGAGTGGTGTCGATAATAACAATTGACAGCCATCCGGGCCTCCAGTAGATGACAGGCTGTCAGGTCACTGCCTTGTTGAAAAGTCTCGAACAATCTCCGAATAACATCCTGTATCGGGCCCATACCTGCTAGCTACGAACTACTCCGCATGGTGGCGATTTGCAGGAGGGAGAATGCAGGTGGGCGCGGCTCTGGAGTTCTGGACCGTCGTGGCCCGCTTCCCTTTGTGAGCACGTGGGGGATCCAAGACCTTGGCCACAGGAGCGTGTGCTTGAGTAGCGCTTCGCGGGCCCGAATGCCAGACTGATTCGTCGATTGAACGCACAGAAATGATAGCCGGTGCCCGAAATCATGCCCGAAAGCCCAGTGAAACAGCAGCAAGCAGATCGGAAGCAGCAGTGCCGGGTTTCAAATCCCGTCTGCCGGCTGATAAGAGTACAAGTACGAGTAGCTACTCCGTGGAGACCATAGTTTGGACCCGTAGATGCGCTGACCAGTTTGCGCCAGAGTCATCATTACCTGACGACCAATGGGGGTCTGGGCTTGAATGGATTGACCCAACGATTGTGCCGGCTCAGGAGTGGAGGCCTGTTGAAGGACAACAGTGGGGACCGGAGTGGTGCGCAGCCGAGACGGGAATGGCAGCCGACGGCGGAAGCGGGAGCTGGAAGAGGCGGGCGGGGGTGGGGAGAAGCGATTCGGCAGCCAACCCGCTTGGAACGGACGAGCGACGGGCCTGTCCAGCTCGAAGCATGCCTCCCTCCCTCTTCACGCGCCGATGAGCCATCTCGTGGCGTCCAGCCTGGCGCTTCTCGTCTCCCCAGGTTGACCCCTTGACCCCTCTAGTTCCCCATGTTCCTTTGGCGACGACTGTCGGTGGTTGAAAGCTTGTGAGGTGCCGCCGAGACAATGGGCGCCATCTGCATGAGAAGGCTAGATACCCCTGCCGCCAAACCCGTCAAGCTAGTCACATCGTGGCGAGCACAGCACCGGTTGAGCACGTCACATGTCGAATCCCAGGTTGCTGGTCGTCGACAGCTGCTCCGCATAGTCGCGACTCGCGAGTGCTTTTCCCGCGTGCTTATTGTGCACACTTGGGCGGTGGAATAGCGATGGTTCCTTTCCAGACTGGCACCTGGAAGACATATGGCTGTATTGCCCATGCTTTCTCGGTCCCCATAGATGCCGAGCTTTGGTTGGTATGCGAATACGCAGTCCGGATTTGGATGAACGTGACATGGAACGTGGTCGGGGTTTCTGCTTGTACTCACTCTAGGCGGTGAACGGAGACGTGAAGAAGGGAACCGAGGAGCCTCTGCTGCTCGTGGAAGGGAGTGGCCGTGCAGCGGCACACGGGCAGGCAACGGTGTTTGGAGACGCGAGGTGAATCGCTGGCCGCGAGGCAGAGTACGTGAAGGGCCGAGCTGTGAAGTGAGGTAGGTTGGCGAGGGACCAATGCATCGCCGGAAGAGGCACCGGTCAGACGAGGGAACCTCCTTCGCGCATGAGTGCGGTAGCTCCCTCACTGCATGTCCAACATGGCAGGCTCGTTTGGGATTCTCCTTGCCGGCTTTGTTGGTGGGCAGGCGCCTGCCACTTGGTCCAAACACGTCCAGTCTGCTACGACCTCACGGTAGGGCAAGAGCAGCAGCAGCAGCAGGTGCATCCAGCGCACACATAATAGCCGCCCCTGGGCTTGGGGCATCCCTGCGGCTGGCTGGCTGGCTGGCTGGCTGGTGGTGGTGGTGTAGGAGGAGCCTTGTTAAGCGTAACAGCGTCAGAGCCGACAACGAGACAAGATACAGTACAGCTTCATGGTTGTGAGTGGCCGAGTCGACGGGCCGGGAGCCGCTTGTTGTCTCTTCTCCCACCGTGGCGTTTTCCGGGGAAGAAACGTGCATGCAGTAGCTGTTGCATTGCTTGCGCAAGGGCCGTTGCTCACCGTGATTTTGTACTCCTTGTATTTCAAGGGAAGCGGGCGCCGCGCATGCTTCCATCGCGGCGGCATCTCCCCCGCGTCCTGGACGGCCAGCAGTCGTAAGCCGTGGACTACCCAAGTTACGTCTGCAGCTCGACCAGCTGCCAAGCCGAAGAAGGAAGAACCCCAACAATTGACCATTTCCAATCTCCACGACAGGCGAAGCATAGCTACGAGGAGGTCACAACTGCCCACCAAATCCCTTTTCGCCCCGTATACAAGTAGTAGCACCCTGCATCTAGCCCAGGCCCTCGTCTGCATATGCACCTAACGTATTTTGGATACCTGTCTCGCACCCACACCAGACTGACGAAGGTCGCGGCTTCCAACTCGCGACTCCTGGCAGAGCAGCGTCGTGACTCGTGAGGCAGGGAATGCAGTGGGCTTGCAGCATGGCTGGCCCTGAACCCTGGGACCTCAATGACAAGCAATAGTGGCTGGCGTGCCAAGTGGCCCGGGGCCAACGCCGTGCAGGGTCGGCCCAATCTCCTGGGTCGCCGCGCGCGGGACAGGGTGGCACTCCGGACCCGCGGCAAGTGCCCGACGACGTTCGATATACTACCCTGCCCGCCCTGAGAAACGCCTCCGGGAATGTGGGAAGAGTCTCATGTCGGTACCGTTGACGCGGGAGCGCCATATCTCACATGGAGACGACACCGCGATCCGACCCATCTTGCCCCTCTCCCGCTCGTCCCCACGTCGACTACAAATGGTGACACGCAAGACCGGGTCGGGAGAGCCGTTGCCCGTTGGCTAGCAGGTGAGGCAAGTATCCATCTATGTGCATGTCTCGACGTTGATGGTTGATCGCTAGCGTCGGCAGAGCGGCCTGGCGAGTTTCACGGCAAGCTTGCTTCAGCATGAGGGTTTGCCAGCGCATCAGCATGTCCGCGGAACGAGCAGGGTACGTATATAGGGCCCGGCGCTCCCCGTCGTCTGTCTTGCTCGGCATCGCATAATCTACACGGACTTCCGATCCAGTACCGCAGTACTAGACCGACCTTTCAGCCATTGTCGTCTGGTCTGTCGTTCTACCTCGAGAGTCGAGACACACACAGGGCTCACTGGCCTGAGGGGCTCCACCGTCTCCGTCGACAGCCGCTGTTGCCTGCCGCCACCACCACTCGTTCATCGTCAAGTCGGTGCCGCTACTCGTACGTGGTCTTCTGTTGGAGAATCGAAGTCGCCACAGGCTGCCGAAACCATTTCATCGATCTCATACCCTTGCAAGACCTGCGCCGACAAGGCCAAGGCTGCTTGGCAGAGCCGTCGCCTTGACATTGTCTGGCAGCGGTCTTGGTGCGCACGTCTTCAAATCTTTTGGCTTTTGGTCACGAACCGTCGCGGCACGAGATCACGCCCTCGGATTCCGTCTCTCGTACAAAAGTGAGTTCCAGTGACGTACGCCCGCACACCCACCATCGCGCGCGCCTCTGTTTGGGGTGCTACTGACTGTCACGAGGGAAGCCAAGGTCAGGTCGCCTCTAGCCACGCCAAAGGATACCGGATCCAGGCAGTGGCCCACTGTCGTCGACGACTGACGGCAGATCCCCCGGCATACGAGGTACCTTAGGTGCCTTTTCGCCAGCTGAGGTCGCAAAGGCAAGCACATCCTACCGTCGCTCGAGTTGCTTCATTGTCCAGATCGCAATCCAGATAGGTAGCAGCAGAGCTCGGGCGTGGCGCAGCAACTCAAAGACGTTGCATAGCCCAGCCAACAAGTGAAGTGAGGTGACCGGTGGAAGCTAGCCCCTGCAACCGGCAAGCATTAGCCTTTGCAGCGCATTCCCAGGGGCCCTCAGTGTCGGGTGGCTGTCGCCACTCAGGTCGAGTCAGCTGCCCCACCAGGCGGCTAATCCATCGCTCCCACCTGCGCTAACCGCAGGCCCTCCAGGCCTCCGCTGCAGGTGGTGTCCACCTGGCCCAACGCCGCGCCCCCGTTGGCCCAGCACGTACCTCGCAGCCCGGGACGGTCGATTACTGGCTCGCGAGGGCCGCACCACGTTGCACCGCGCTGCACCACGCTGCGCTAGCGACGTGCAGAGCACGGAGACGAGGCCCCAACCACAGCGGCCGCAACAGGGGACCAGGGCCTAAGGTAGCCAAGGGGGGGTGTGGCACAGGCAGTGACAAAAAGAGGGCCCCGGCTTGTACACCAAGAACAGAGGGCGGCGTGATCCCGAGCTCCAACTCGATTTCATCATCTCCAACTCCCGTCGACGACCACCTCGCGCCTCTGTGACGGCTCATATCGGGTCTCTCTCCTCCCTCTCCCTCCTCGCCCTGTCGCCCCGTCACTGCCAATTGCCACGGGCAGGGCAATGGTTCAATCCAGGTGATTGCAACCATCACCTCAATGTACGTCCTCCCCACGCCTCTGCTTCTCCCCGCCGCCGTCTTCCCGTCGCCACACCGCGGCCGCTGATCACCATCGTGATCATCGTGATGGGGACACTGCACTGCTGCCGCCACTGATGCGTGAGCACCGGCCGACCATCTCGCTTGCTTCCGAAGCCTCTCCCGTCCACGTCTACCCTTGCTCTTCCTCCTTCCCCTCCTCGCACCCCTCCTTGTTCCTCTCCCCGTCCTTCGGCCGCTGTTGCTCTTTGTCCGCCTTGAACTTTCACAAGCCCGTGGCGCTGACGCTCTCAACCGTATTTCTAGTCCGCCATGGTGGCCGACGACGAGAAAACGCCCCCCCCACGACCTGGCTTCGACGATGGTCACCCCAGCCCGGTCGACCTCATCCTCCGCGAGACCCAGTACCTGTACGCCCTGGTACTGCTGATAACCTTCGTCGGCGGCGCGGCCTGGTACAGCGTGTCCAACGCCAAGAAGGGGGAGGACCATGTTCAAGCAGTCGTCAAGGGCCCCGGCGGGAAGCCTCTTCCCACAACCAAGCGCAAGAAGCGCAACGATGGCGACCGCAAGATTGGGCCGTGCTTTGGTCGCGTCGCAAAGAACGTCTTTCGCTACCTCGCCGCCGTCGTCTTCTTGGCATACGTGGCGAGCGGCGTGTCCATGTTCATACACGCCTTTTACCATGAAGACCCGTATAAGTGGTCCAAGGAAGGACTCCCTTGGGCCGGCGAATGGAGCGTGGTAGGTGCCCTTCTTTGCCCACGACGACGTCCGGGACCTGGGATCCTGGCGGTGCGCAGGGGACCGGACCCCCAGGTCCGCCCGTTCTCTTGCAGCCGAATCTCACTCTAACGGGCACGGTATAGGTTCATGTCTTCGGATCCACATTCTTCTATCTCTACATCCTCTTCTCCCTCTTTGACTGGCGCAAGGGCCCAAACATTGTTCATCTGGTGGTATGGATTCTTGGCTTCTCGGGAGAGGTTGTCTTGTCCGCCACAACGTTCATCGCCGCTGCCGATTGTCATTTCGTCCGCTCAATTCGGAACGATGACCGACTCGACGAAGGCTCCTGCGTCGATTACTGGACGAAAATCGACCTCATCTTTTACTTTGTCCGGTTGGTGCACTTGATGTTCCTCATTTCGCTCTTCTGCGCGGCGTGGATCTCCAAGGTTCGCCAAAGTGTGGATGCTGGAGTCGAGGAAGGTCGCATCACAGAGTCGACACCCCTACTCAATGGGTCTGACCGCGTAGCGTACGAAACGCAAACTGGCCGCGCGCAGGCCAGGCAAATGCAGAGCGAGCAAACAGAGAACGGACAAGGTCCTCACCCGGAGCGACAACGCAGTCAGTCAACGTCGAATTCGAACAGACCTGGGAAAAAGACGGCCAATGGCAAGGATGAAGCGGCCGCATTCTACCGCCCCTCAAAGCTTCCCAGGAGAACTTGGTGGGAGTATCTTAAGGGATATTCTCTGTTCTTCCCTTACCTCTGGCCGAGGGAGAGCCTTGTCCTCAAGCTTCACGTCTTGCTTTGCTTTGGGCTGGTCCTCCTGCAAAGATTGGTGAACGTGGCAGTTCCATACCAAATCGGGCAGGTGGTCATGCGACTTCAGGAGGCAATCAGGAACGTTCAGCGAGGAGAGCCACTGACGACCGAGAATTCTCCTATAAAAGACTTCCTCATACTCGGCGCACTCTGGATCCTTCAGGGGCAGTCTGGCTTGTTGGGCTCCCTGAGGTCTCTTCTCTGGATTCCAGTCTCACAGTATTCGTACCGAGGTTTGACGACTGCAGCCTTCAACCACGTCCACTCACTCAGCCTCGACTTTCACCTATCGAAACGCACCGGCGAGGTTCTCTCTGCTCTCAACAAGGGATCCGCTATCAATCAGTTTCTCGAGCAGGTGACGTTCCAAGTCGTTCCGATGCTCTTCGACCTGTTTCTGTCGATATCGGTCTTCTACTACAAATTCGGCCCTTTCTATGCCGAAATAAATCTGGTAGATACATGCTGGTATCTGTACATGACCATTAAAATGGCATCTACAAGGGCAGATCAGCGGCGTGAGATGACCAATGCCGACCGGGAGGAAGAAGCCGTCAAGAATGACTCGATTTCCAGCTACGAGACGGTCAAATACTTCAATGCGGAGGAATACGAATCAAGGCGGTACCAAGACAAGGTCTGCATTTACCAGACAGCCGAGGCCAAGGTGCAGATGGGCATGGTCATGATGAATATCTGCCAGACCCTGGTCTTTAATCTGGGCAGGATCATTGTCGCCTCGGTTTGCGGCTGGCAAGTCGCTGCGGGCGTGAGGACGACTGGCGACTGGTTCATGGTCGTGTCCTACCTGACACAGCTCCAGGGGCCCCTGAACTTTTTCGGCACATTCTACCGGAATGTCCAGCAGGCCATGATCTCCGGCGAGCGACTTCTAGAGCTCTTCAAGATCCAGCCCACAGTCGTCGATAGCCCGCACGCCGTGCCCCTCGAAGACTTTACCGGGCATATTCGGTGGGACGGAGTCACCTTCTCCTACGACCGACGAAAGCCGGCTCTGCGCAAGGTGAGCTTCGAGTGTCAGCCGGGCAGTACAACCGCCTTTGTCGGCGAGTCTGGTGGGGGCAAGTCGACCTTGTTTCGCCACATGTTCCGCTACTACGACTGCCACGAGGGCACGATTGAATTGGACGGGAGGAATGTCAAGGACTTTACCATCGACTCTGTGAGGAGCCACATCGGAGTGGTTCCTCAAGATACAAGTCTTTTCAACGAGTCGCTCATGTACAACCTCAAGTACGCAAATCCCACTGCCTCGGACCAGGACGTATACGAGGCTTGCGCCGCAGCAAGCATCCACGATCGAATCTTGACCTTTCCAGACAAATACGAGACACAAGTCGGAGAGAGGGGGCTACGGCTTAGCGGCGGCGAGAAACAACGTGTTGCCATTGCCCGAACCATCCTAAAAAATCCGCGCATCATCATGCTCGATGAAGCAACGTCGGCCTTGGACACTCACACTGAACAAGAGATCCAGGATAATGTGTGGAAGATCGGCCAAGGACGCACGCTGCTTGTCATTGCGTAAGTTTGATGACCAGGAAACTAATTGCGATGGCATTGCTAACATAATCCTGCAGGCATCGACTATCCACGATTACACATGCCGACCAAATCATTGTGCTGCACGCTGGACAAGTTGTGGAAAGAGGCACGCACGAAGAGCTCCTCGCTGCCCAAGGACGCTACGCTTCCATGTGGGAGAAACAAATCAGGGCGGAGAGGGCCTTGGACAAAGCCAGAGAGGCTACCATCAGAGCAGCCAAGGCGATGAAAAGAGCTAACATGGGTGCAAAGACCAATGTAGCCGACGGACATGCGGAAGAATACCATACTCTCGGGTCGTCGGGCACTCTTTCGGACAACGATACGGCCAAGAGCAAAGGAGACGAAGAGAGTTGCTCGTCCTCTGGCTCCTCGTCGTCCTCGTCGGATGTCGAGTCTACACGCGAACACCATTCGGACGTCGAATCCACACATGCACGCGAAGACACGCAGGGTCGACGCTGATGCCTCTCTCTCAAGCAAGCTGGCATTGAATAGTTTCTGCTTCGGTTGTTCTTGTCAGCTCGGCGCGTGACATCCTGTTGCATGGCCACGACGGAGGGACAGCAAGCAGTGGCGCTTTTCCCACAAGATTCCTGGCAATTGCTTTCCAGCAATTTGGTCTCCCCGATTTTCTCAATGGAGCGGCAGCGTGGTTTCAGCTCCATCATTTCCTCATCTTATACCGGAAACCGCGATGATCAACTCCTGCGAATGTGTCCACAATGGATCTGGCATGGAAACAGCATTGAAACGGCGTTGGTGTTATTTTGTTTCTTCACTTCACATCGAGCGTGAAATAGATGACCATGAATGTCATCCTCCCTCCCCAAGACTTGATGCTTTCGATTGGAACACAGCACCATTCGAATTTTTTCGAGCACGAAATCGAGAGGCAGCCACAGGACCGCGAGGCCGCTGAGTTAATAACACTCTTGACCAATCTAGCCCTCGTCCTACTAAGATGTCGTCTCGGGTCAAAAATTGAGATTTGGACATGAAGGGTGGTTTTGACGGTGACTGATCACGGCGCAGCGCTGGGACAGGTGCTTGATACGGTCCGGCACTGACGGTGCGCAGGCCGTAATCGAGGCCGACCAATGTGTTTGTTTTTGGGTTTCTTTAGTTCTTCGTCTTTTGCCCTTCTGGCACTGGGCAACGGCGTGTTTGCTCGAAGAAGAGGCGCACTCCACGGCAACGTGAGAAATAATGAAGCGGAAAGACGGGCAAGGTAGTTTCGGGGACAATATGGGAATTCCCCACCTCATCTGGCGGTCTGGGTGGGAAGTAAAAACATTCGCACACGCAACGTACCAGCATGGCTCCAAAGTAAGGCGGCTGGGCAGGCAATGGCATGGGGCACGGAGCGGAGTTTAGCGGATAGCGTCTTTCTTAATATTTCTGCACTTGATCATCATGGACAGGTGCGTGCTTGTTGCTAGAGGGTCAATCCCAGTCTTGCGCATTGTGTGGATGGGCAAAAGGGTGGGATCTGTGCTGGGGAGCTTTTCATGACCGCCAACGGTGGGGAAGGGGGCCGAGGTCCTCGGGCTTGTAGATGGGGGTTTGAGAGGCTCAGACAGCCAGCCGTAAGCGCCATAAGTGACAATGCAAGCAACGATGAGCTGGCTGTTGGCGATGAGGCAGGGTTGAAGAAGAAGTTATGTATTGATTATAGGTGCCACACATGCAAGAACAGTATAGTACAAGGAAGTCAAAGGCCGCAAGCCATGCACAGACGGGGAGGGCGACTCTCCGTCAACCCCCCTTGGTTCCACGCACCTGTCTGTCTAACCGGAATAAAGGTACAATAGCGAGTGTGTGTCCCATGATTCATTTAAAAACAAGACGCCAGTTCTCATGCTCTGTTTGCCAGACCCAGCGTATTCGCATATTGAGACGGGTCTGGGCTTGCTCTGCTTTCGCTCATTAACGTCATGGCTCCCGTTTTCCCTCTCATCGAAGGCGACTCGCTGCGCAACTCGTGCCTCTGTCTGTTCGACTGGTGTTGAGTGAGACTACTCTCATATACACCAACGGGCTTCAAGCCGAAAGGCTTTATTTAGACTTCCCATTGAGGACGGCCTTGCCGTTGACCTCGAGGGCAGGAACACCCATCTTCTCGTGCAGCGGAGGCGCTTGCACGGGCTCGTCGTCGTCGTCCTCGTCGGAGCGGTCGTCGTCGGCGGTACTATGGCGTAGGAAGCGGTAGGCGATACGCACAATGTAGAAGAGCCAGAAGAGGTTGAGGGCCTGCAGCGAGATGAGCAGGGACGCGGTGATGTACTGGCTGATCCAGCACTTGTACTGCTGGGTGACCCAGTTGAGCTCAAAGGGCCCGACGTTGCGGAACTCTGTGAAGAGCGACCAGATGATCTTGATGTTGATGACGTGGCGCAGGTAGATCCAGACGCACATGAAGAGGAAGAAGTAAGGGCCGACGATGGGATGGTCCATGTAGTTGAGGACCTTTGAGGTGGCGAGGAAGAAGTCGCTGATGTCGTGGGTGGTGTAGACGGCGATGCCAATGTAGGTGAAGTGGAAGCGGTACGAGAGCCCGATGAGGGTGAGGCTGACGATGTGGTGGCCGACGAGCTCCTTGTAGTCCTTGCGGGGCTTCTCCATGCCGAGGAGGAGGACAATGGCCTGCTGGGCCCAGTAGGCGGCCTGGAAGAGGTAGTAGAACTTGACCGAGGCTTCGTGGGTGCGGTGCGGATACGTCTCGTACATGCCGCGCGTGTTGAAGTACCAGACGGGCGTGCGGCTCATGACGTACATGCCGGCAGGGCCGAGGACAGCAAAGTAGAGGGCCGTGTAGAGCTGCTCCATGAAGCGGGCCTGCTTGGAGCGGCCGAGGCCGGTGCGGCGCGCGAGCGGACGCAGAAGCTCCTGCATGACGAACTCGCGCGTGAAGGAGAGGACGACGGTGTAGAAGGCGACAAAGGCGATGTCCCAGAGACCCTTGCCGTACTGGGCGGGCACGCTGGGGTCGAGCTGCGGGCGGCGGTACGAGAGGAAGATCCAGCGGTGCAGGGGGTTGGCCTCGGAGGGATTGAGGGCGTAGCCGGTCAGGAAGAGGACGAGGACGCAGGCGGGCAGGACAAAGGTGTGCTTGACCATGAGCTGGCGCGCGCGCGAGACGAGGCCGCGGGCGCGGCGGCGCTTGGAGATGCGCTTGCCGTGGCCGGCATGATGGAGCGTCGACGACGAGGGCGAGGGCTCCGACGACGACGACGACGACGACGAGGAAGCGTCGCCGGCGCCGAGGCTGAGGCTGGCGCTGCTCGAGCCAAAGGCCGGGGCGCCCGTGTCGCCGGCGCGGATGTCGCCGCCCAGGCCGCTGCTCTTGCGGCGCCGACGGACGACGTCGACGTCGCCGCCGCCGCCGCCGCCGCCGAACTGGTGCAGCTGCTCGGCCGACGTGTTGAGCAGCGGAAACGGCTCAGCCATGGCTGCGGGTCACGGATGTCGGCGCTCCACAAGGGTTTGCCGCGTCCCGCGTTGCGCCAAAGTGCACAACTGCTGCTGCGGGACGAAAAGTATTTTTTGAAACCCGCCGTGACGGTGAGCCGTTGGGGACGAGGAAGGGGGAAGAGTTTGTGGCTTGCAGGCGACGGAGGGGCGCGGGGGTGAGGGCGGGCGGGCCAACTGCGAGGGAGGCAGGACTGGTAGATGGCGGGCGTGGGTTCCTCGAGAGAGTTTGCAGTCGTCGCACGGCGAAACGCCCAATGTGCGATGCTGCAGCGACGAGCAGCTCGTCCCGGGCGCAGAGGGCGCAGGACAATGGAAGAGCTGGGGAAAACGGGGCCCCTTGTCGCGATTTGGGATCGGATCCGAGCGTCGGTCGCGAGAGAGAGAGCGCAGCGTCGTCGTCGTCCGTCGTCGTCGTTGACCACCGCGGGGATGGGGAAAAGGAGTGAAAGACGGGGGAGGAAAGGTGAGATCCGCCCGGGCCAAAGTTGACGAAACGTCTTGCAAGTATTATTATGCGAGACGCAAAAGCAAGAGCAAAAGCAAACGGGGGCCGGAGAGTCGGCGATTTGGGCTTTGATTGCCTCTGCGGGCCAAGCCTATTAGCTGGGGGGGGCGTCGGCGGTGGATCCTGCGAATCCCTCTCTTTCCTCAGGTACGATAGCTTGTCATCCCAGCCGTCCAGCCAGCCCGGCGTCCTCGCTCACGTGCTCCACATCCGCCAAGGCCCGGGCGACCCGCCGCCGTGCATCTCATCTCCTCCATCTGCCGCTCAGACCCTGGTCATTATATCAAGGCACGTCTTCATGATGATGTCTCACTCAGCCCTAGTGACGAATCGGCATTGATTACTCTCCTTTCGAGTATCGGTCACTCCGTACAAGCTACCTTTTCACATCGCATCTGATGGAATACATGCTCGTTGCGACGGCTGTGGCGCCGCTTCAAGTTCTGCATGACCATATTGGCATTCCCAAGCGCCCAGTGATATCGAACCCTGCCGGCATGGACACCTTCCAGAATACATCAATGCAGTCGGTTCCAGCCTTGAAACAAATGTCACACATCTCCTCTGTAAAACACACCGCGCTCTGGATATATCCTTCACCAATAAATCAACGCCTCGCTTGAAATGCAGACGGGCAAGGCACCACCCGATGTCAGTCTCTCCGTGCTCTCGCGTCCCCATGGGCTCGCGTCGACGCATCGCCCTCGTTCTCGGGTCCCGCAGGGTCAATCGATGCCGTCTCGGCAATCGACTCCTCGTAGCCGTCCGAGGCCGAGTCGTAGATGTCCTCGTCGTCAAACGTCAAGACGCGTCGCCGTACCCCTGGCCAGAGCGGAGGGCTTGTCGACGGCAGCTCCCCGTCGTTTGCTGCACGTGATGCTCCAGAGACTGCGCTTTCGTGTCTTGCGAGTCGTGCCATTCCGTCGTCCGTCTCCCGGCCCAAAGACCCCGCGTTACTTTGGCGGAAAGCCGACGAGCCAGGATCATTCATTCCCTCCTCCTCGAGCACTTGCTGCAGCGCCGCGCCTTGCCGCGGAGGCGCCGGTATGACCCATGTCGGCATATCCACGTCGACCGTCGACGGCCGTAACCTCTCGCGAATCTTTTCGGCCTGGTTCTCGGCAAACAGTTCGAATCTTGACCGTATGTCCCATCGGCTGGTGTCTTCCCGGTCCCTTGGCTGCTCCACCATGTCCTGCTCCGCTTGCCGGCGACTTCTGGCTCGTGATGCGTCGCTGTCGCCCTGTGATGTGACAGTCGTCGCTCGCCAACGGCTGGATCGGAGCGGCACGTATGTATTCGCCTCGAGGTCGGTCGATGTCGTGGCGGCGGGGCCGTTCGGGGAGACTGATGCATGTGCCTGAGTTGGTGACACGGCATCCTCGCTTGCGACATGGCTTTGGCCCACGCTGTTTGGCCGCGAGAGGTCCATCGTACCTTGCTGGGGTGGGAAAGATTCGGGCGTCCTCATCGCATCGGGCGTCCGTTGGTATCGAACGGCGTAGACTGTGCTCGGGCTGTCGGTTCTGCTGACAGGGCTCGCGGTGGGCGCAGGTCGCGCAGGCCACAGTGGCGGGCGCAGTATGTCACCTACTGACCTCTGCGTTTGCTGCTCGCCCGGTCCTTGAGATTCTCGCGCCTGCCCTCTTTGCCTGCCAGTAATGACCGACACACCGGGCCACGCACTGCTGCGGCGATGGCCGTGGTCGCGCCGGGGACTCTGCGCACCGCCGTCGCCGTGTCCTTCAACGTCGCCGCGGTCGTTGTCGTCGCCAGCTTTTCGATGCTTGCGGTTGCGGAGCCACGGAAACTCGGAAGCGTTGACTTCGAGCGTCTCGTCCCCGTCAAAGACTTCCCTGCCCAAGATGCCGTCCTTTTTCTCCTCACGTTCCAACGCCTCGATCCGTTCCACCCACTCCCACACGATGACGCTGGCCGCAGCGGCGCCGACCCATCGTACGTAGTCGCCCCATCCCGTGAACTCGGGCCTCGATATGTCCATGATGAAGAAGATGACCGGTATGAGTATCGAGGCAAGCGAGATTATTGCCAGCAGCGGCATGTTCCTCATCAAAGGGTGGTAGAAGGCATAGCGCTTCTTCATCAGTGCGTAGTATATGACCCAGGCAGCGTACAGGACGCCGAGCAACAACTGGAACAGGTAGCTCAGCGCGGGTATGGGGTGGTCAAAGCTTCCCGACATGGGATTGTAGTTACTCGAGGCGCCGTGGTCCTTGAAGCTGTTGAGGGCGCTGAAGATGAGGTCGAGGGTGATGAGCGCAAAGGCCGCCCACTTGATAATGACCTTTTCCCGATGGCGCGGGAACAGCCGGATCAAAGTCTGCGCCTGCGCCAGCCAGAGAAAGGTATTGGAGATGAGTCGGATGATTCTGAGCTCCAGGCTGCCCATGACACCGTTCTGCAGTACCGTGGCATTCAGGGCCCATTGGGACAGATACCATTTGGAAGCAATCTTGAATGTGTCATGGGTCGCGACAGTGAGCGAGACGGCGACGGTGAGTGCCGCAACCTTCTGTAGCCACGGCCGGCCGCCAATGTTGTCTCCTCCGGAAGAGCTGTGGGTGAAGCCGCCGCGGCGACCGAGGTAGACGACGCCGCCGTCGAGGAACGATCGGGGCGCGACGAAAAGCATGATGAGCAGCATGTAAGCCGTAACGGTAGTCGCCGCGAGGGCGTAGCATATGGGGAAAGTCGACGCGTAGAAGGGATCGCGAAAGTCTGAGACGTGCTTGGCCGGGGACATTTGGTGAAAGGATGGGCCAACATCGCCGGCGCCCTCGGGAACGAAGCCGACGGGGCTGAAGGGCCGGTCTGTCGGACACGGCACCTGGTAGACGACGGCGCGAGCGAGGGTGATGGACGCCGGGGAGTCGGAGATGGTGATGAAGCTCTGGGCGGGCAGCAGCGTCGTGGTGCAGAGCGTCGCCGCCGCCGTCAACGTCGTCGAGGCAAGCGATAGCGTCGCCATGGCTGCGCGCTACCGCGGAGGCGACCTCAAGAGGTGCCCGGCGCGGGTGACGACAGAGGTCAGGTGACGAGGGGAGGGGGGGCGAGTTGCTAGGAAGCGGGCGCCATGGAAAGTTGGCGAGTCTCAAGTCGGCCTCGTCAAGCTGGGTGCTGGGGGTGGTGTCAATCGTGACTACACGGCTCGTGGGTGACTGGGTTTCCGTCGGAGCGCGCCTCGCGAGCGTCGAGTGTCGTCTCGTCTCTGGCTAAGTCGTCGATATGGGCGTGCGGCGACCGGTCACGCGCATCCGGAGCGTAGAGCAGAGGAGTCGCGTTGCGGGCAATGGTCAGTCGATGGGCTCTCGCGGACGCCGAGGAGTGGCAGGCGATGAAGGCTAGGCCGCCCAAGATTTCGGGATATCAGGAAGCGCGAGCGCCGTTGGAGATTGCTGCAAGGCTGCGACTACAAAGTGCGTTGCTCGACGTCGTTGCAATGGCGTTGTGATGAGTTGTAGGGGGGCAGGCGTCTGTCACTCTCGTCGTTGTTGGATGGGGCGCTGGAGGAGCGGTTGAACGGTTAGGTTAGGTTAGGTTTGAGCGACGACGGGGAAACGGCTGGCCGGGGTGGGCTGTGGCTTTCGGGGCGACGTCGCATTGGCGCGGAGCGGGGAGGGAGGGGGCTTGAGGCGCTCCACAACACGCCCGTAACCCCCGAGGGGGTCCGCTGGGTGCTGGCTTGCTTTGCGACGGACCACTGACAGACTGACTGACTGACTGACTGACTGAGACCTGAGACGTCCCGCCAGGCCGGGGGGACACTCCGACGTCGAGATGTTGCGCATTGGCAGCGCTACGATGGCCTCGTACTATACATCGTCCGAAGCGAAGCTATTGACGAGGCTTTGGGCATGGCATCGCCGTCGCCTGGTGTGGGACTGCACGGAAGCTCGTCCCCTGCGGCCGCATTTGCTCGATGCCACCATCGACGCTGGGCGAGTCGCCAACCATCGAGCACTACAATGACGAGGAGACCCAACGTCTGAGACTTCTCTGCGGGTAAGCAAGCATGCCCATGAAGAATTTACTTTGGCGACTTTCCCCGTCGGCAGCAATCCCGTAAACACCTCCCAGCGAGCGCCCCCATGGGTAGGGGTCCGAGCCAGGGGGCGTGCATCGCGGCCTCATTTCCTCGACCCCCGTGCTCGGAAGTACGGCATGCGCAATGGACGTGATGGCGACATTGTGCCCGCATCGCCATTGTCCGTTGGCCTAGAGGACAGGTAGCAAAGAAGCAAAACATCTGACGCTTTCTTACTGCAGCAACTTCATCACCGCCACTATCCAATATGACACACATCTCACGCCGGATAGCCAGCCAGCTACGCAAGACTCACACCCCGCTCATCCACGCCTCCAATCCGAGCATGGAAGCGGCCTACTGTTCTGGTCGTCCTCTTTTCCGCACGATTCTGTCCATTTGGTGATTGAAGCGCTTGTCACAGTAGCCCTCCCGCTCTGGGCAACCCCGTAATACTCGTAGACCCTGTCCAGCCCTTCCGCCCCCGTCACATCCTACTAGCTTGGCGAAGGCTTGTGCTGCCGATCCCGCGAACCACGCTGCTGGGTCATGGTGCCCTTGCGCCGTCGTCCTGGTGCCATGCTGGTGCCGGTGTTTGTCGGTGCCGTCGTTGACTGTGCCATGGACCACTGCCCGTGCGTTTGCTGTTTTCAGCCGCATCAAATTCGTCGCAAGCCTCATGCATCTCACGACGACCCGTCTCAAGAAAGTCCGATGGTATTGGTATCGGCCCTCAACACCAACGTATGGAACTCGTACCGCTTCGTACAGTGTAATATGCCACCGTTCCCAACGCCCAAAATATGCACCTTTTCCCCCCATCATAACAAGTCGCTCAACCCATGTTTCCCCTTTTTTTTTATCCCGTGCCGTTGCCATGCGCTTTGAAGCCCTATTCTCTGTCATCAGACATCATCATTCCTCCTCGTAGTCTGGTAGCGCATCTCCAGCACCCACTTGCCGTCAAAGTCGATTCCTCTTCTAATCTTTGTCCCCGCCTTTCTCCATACGGCGCTTCCCAGGCCCATGTCGGCAATGAAGAGCCGCCACTCGTCCTCCTGGGCGACGTTGCTCGAGAGCCCCACGTCGCCCTCGGCTGGCGGCGTCACGATCTCGACCAAGCCGCGCTTTGGCGCGCCCATGGCAACGACGTACCGAGGCTTGACGTACAGGTGGCTGCCGTCGATGATGGCAATCTTGCCCGTGGTTGGGTCGATGCCCGTCGGCACGTCGACGGAAAGCACAAAGGCTTCGTTGCGGTTTGCCCACTCCATCAACTCGTACACGGTAGCTTGGTCACCTATCCGAAGCTCCTCAAACGAAATGGTCAGTCCCAGCAGCGCGTCGACGATGAGCGATATCGACACGGGCGATCCAGAGGCCGAGCTCTTCCGCAGGTGCTCGAAGAAGTCGTTTTTGCTCAGCACCTTGCCGCCAAAGTTTCGGTACAGCTGCATCTGCCGCCGAAGGTCCTCCAACAACTCTCGCTCGCGCTCGATGCCGACCACACAGACAATGACGTCGATGTTCTTGTTTCGTAGATGACGACCGGCTGCCAGAGCGCGAACGCCCGACTTGTTGTTTCCGGCCAGGATCACAATCGCTGAGCCGCTCAGCGAGGCGTCCGCCGATGAGCTTGCCATGGCCAGCTCAAACCGAACCTTCATCGCCGGATCGCTCAAGGCGGTCATGGCAACCTCGGCGATGCCTCGGCCGGCATTCTCTGCCATCAGACTCTCACTGAAGCCGAGCTCATTCGCCGCGATATTCTCGAGGTTCACCATCTGGAGCGTCGAGATGGCCTCCAGACGAAGATTCGACGGGACAAGATACATACCTGGCTGGTGGCGTTGCTGCGGCTTGTAGTCAGTATGAGTGTCATCCGATGTACGGGGAGAGCCTTTCCTAGGCGACTGAGAGAAACGTACGGCAGAGTTGACACGGCTGAGCGGGTGTCCTCCCACAGCGCCACTGGCTTTACGGGACTGCGACCGTCGAGCGGGTCCAGATTTGCTATCGGGGCGACGAGCGCCCTGCCCATTCCTGGTCTCGCGCCCGCTCAGCCTGGCCTCCTCGTTCACCGCGACATCAGCCTCGCTGTTCCAGAAGTCGGCGCGCGGAGTGCCTGCCGTCGAGGGTGCGTCCAGCACGTTTTCCGTATAGTGCAGATTTTTGCCTGCCGCCGTCCCGGGCTTGGGGCGGCGATTGTGGGACACGAGGCGACTGGCATCGTCGACTTGATCTTCTTTGCGCATCTGGTCAAAGATGGTGCGTTTGTCAAACTTGGCCAGGTTGTTCTCAAAGTCAAAGTCACCCATCTCCTCGGTCACCTCCTCTGATGCCCAGCCGTTGTCTTGGTTGCCATTGCGGCCCTTTACCTGGCGCTTGAGAGAGTTGAAGGGCTGAAAGGAAGCCGTGCTCTCCAAGATGGGCGTCTGCCTCCAACCCTTCCCATGGGCGCTCTGGACGGTGCTTGCCGGCGAACCATCGGTTGCCTGTGCCGCTTGGTCGATTGCGGAAGCCTTTGATTTTCGAGATCGCGTCTTCTTCTTTTGCGGCTGAGCCTCACGCGCCTCAAACATATTTCCGTTTTCCTGCTCCTGCAACGGCGTGTCGACCTTTAGACTGCCAATAGAGTCCAGGATATCCTGCGCGGAGTGCACATCCCCTTGACGACTGTGCACAGTGGGCAAGCTGCGTTGCTCTGCAATTTGTTCTTCACCTCCGTCGGACTTGTACTGTCGGGCCGAAGCAGGTGGCGTGCCGGAGGTAGGGCGTCTGCCCACACTCAGGATTGCTGGATCGACAAAGGTAGGCTGCGAAGGCGGCTGAGAGAATACCGCAGCAGCCACTGGCTCCAGCGCTGGCGCGGCGTAGGTTGCTGGAGGTGGCTCATCGTGGGGTATCTCCGACAAGTCCGCAATGTTGGCCGCGTTGATCTTCATCTGGGCGGTACGCTCTTGTGTGGCAGCGACAAAGACTGGAAGAGAACATGTGTCAATGAACCGAACAGGAATACGGCATTCGAATCCCGTACCATTCGTCAGCGTGAGGCTGCTGCCAGCTTCAACATCCCTAACCGTGCCGGTGAGACGGTACCCAGAAGGGTCCCGCAGGATGACCCGCATGTGAAGGCCGATGAATTGGCTCGCCATGATCTTGACGTTTGCCGATATCGTCCGTTTTGTGTCGAGACGCAGTCGTTGCCTATCCAGTGCGGGCGGCGGGCCAAGTATTACTGTGGCTTCAAGCCCACACGAGCATCAAGGGAGATGAGATGCGACCGCTGAACGAGTCCCGCGAGGACTGAGGATACACGCTACCGTCGACTATTTCGAGCCGCAGCTCCTCTCGACAGAACCTTTCTGCCCTCCTCGGAGATTGCAGGTCGAGTCGTGATCGGGCGGCCGGGTCGCCTTGCCTAGCACGATGTGGAGTAGCCACGGGCCGTCGGCTCGCTCGTCGAAGATGGATTGCCGTCGCCGAAAACGCCGTCGCACGGGCGTCTCGAGGGACTTGGGTCGAACGCAACAGGCTCGCGGGGTGCAGCGGCGCCTGGTCCAGACGTTAATTATGCGCAGCGCTCGAGGAGTCGGCGGGCTTCGAGGAACGGGTACCAGGGCAGCGAGCAGCCTACGGTGGTCCCTCGCTGGACAGCATCGACCTTTTCTTATCGATAAGCGTCCTCCACCCCTGCAGGCGGACCTGATCTTACTCATACTTGTACACGTGACAGATGATGATGATCGGACCTTCCAACAGCGTCCAAAGTTTGAAGCACGAAGTCGAGTCAGCCGTTCTTACCACGTCCATTTATTGAGGACTACAATGTGTGACATAGGTACGATTGCATTCTCAGGATACACAATTGGAAACGCCTCGCTTTGAACCAGTTGAACTGTGTCGTCCCGGCGGACCAAGTCTTCAAGGGAGAAATGTCATCGCACAACCCCCTTGTTGAGCTGCAGAGACGTGCCACGTCTGTCAAGCTCCCAGACCTATCATGCCCTGACATCACACTGTATCAGTATCCGTACTCGTAAGACGCCAGTGCTTCCTCGTCGTCGTCCATTTCAACGACGACCGCCTTCTTCTTGACTATCGGCAGAATCGGCGCCGAGGGTTGCGGCAGTTCCCCGCGTTTAGCTGAGACAAAATCCATCACCGTGTTCGGTCTTGACACGTTGGCGTGCTCGGCAGTGTACAGCTTGCCGTAAAAGTCTACGACGCGGGGATGCGCCATGACTTTTGACTTGTCGAATCCCAGGACTCTGAGCCCGTCCTGAGTCGTTGCTCGGCTGAGAGCAACGTATGCTTGTCCCTTTTCAAACACTCGTCCGAGGTTGACTGTGACTCTTTCCAGAGTCTGCCCTTGGGCCTTGTGAATAGACAATGCCCATGCCAAGATCAAAGGAAGCTGGTTCCGCTTTGCTTGGATCTCTCCATTTGGCAGCTCCACCTTCCATTCCTCCGGTACGCATAGGATGACGCGATGTGCGCCGCCTGTGGCTACAAACTGCACCACTGGATATTGTCGGTTCGTGGTCGGAGGGCGCTCACCGTTGCGGCTGAATCCCTTGAGCTTCCTCTTGGCCTTGGCCACTGGGTCGTCGGACCCATCGTCGTAGGAATCGGCACTGGTCATGTCATACGTCTTCTCATCCGAGAAAGCGACAACTTTGCCTAGTGATCCGTTCACCAGCGTGTCGTCTAGGTTTTTTACAAGCATCACCTGCGCATTGAGCTTCAGCTCCAGACTCTTGGGAGCCATCATGTTCGTCAATAGCTTGTCCCTGATTGCGGGATCTCCCGAGTCCATGGCGTCGTACTTGTGAGCTCTCCCTGGTAGTTCCCGCAATCGCTTCTCGTTGGAGCTTTCGACCTGCGCTCGTGTGGGGTATAACTCAGCCGAGTCAACGCCGTCGTCAAACTTCAAGGGTCTCGCCAGAGCTCTGAAGGCGTCAACCGTGCCCGGGCTGATCTTGCCCAAACGCATCTCGTTGAGCATTCGCGCGAATTCAGGGTCGCGCTGTCGGAACACTTGGGTGAGGCCAATCGTGTGGTCTATGGATGTGCTCCACGTGGCAGCATCAAATGCAAACTGCGCCTCCCGCTTCTTGTCGTGGTCGGGCACGGGGGGCAGTTGGAAGAAGTCACCAGTAATGACCAACTGAATACCGCCCCACGGCTGGCCGTTGTTTCGTAAGACGCGTCCAATATGCGACAGCTTGTCGAACAACTCTCCATCAACCATGGAGATTTCGTCAATGACGAGACACTGTGTCTTGATCCAGCGGTTCTTCGCCTTCGGGTTCCTCCTGACTTTCCTCACCAAGGCGTTTGCGTCTTCCTTGCCGAGGCCAATCCCTAAAAGGTGTAAGCTCTTCCGTCGGTAGAGAAGAGAAGCTGTCAGTTCGCGAAGACACGTCACTCACCTGAGAAGCTGTGGAGGGTCATGCCTCCAATGTTGCAAGCTGCGAGCCCGGTCGAGGCCGTGACGGCGACTCGGTCAGGATCCCGCTTGTACTTGTCTTTCAGTTGGCTGATTATGGCCCGCATAAGCACAGATTTTCCTGTACCAGCTGGGCCGGTGAAGAACACGCTTGCTTTCTTTTGTACCACCAAGTCGAGGACCACTTCCTGTTCAGCACTCAGGGTGACAGGCACTGCCTTTTGCGCAATAACTTCACCTTCGCGGACTCCCTCTGGCGGGTCATAGTCATCGGCTTTGCTCTGAGTCCGCTGGTTCTTGAGGTGCTTCTTCTGCTCTTTGATGGCACTCGCCGAAGTATCCCAGAGCGCGTGGGCCTTGGGAACAGGAGTCTTGACCACGATGGGGAAGTTCTCCTCAGTCTCATTGTCCGTTTGTTTCCAAGCCGCCGGGAGTGCTCGCTTCTTAGCTTTTTTCTGGGTAGGGGCATCGGGTGTGCCAGTCTCCCCCACGGACTCGCGCTTTAGAGAGCTTTGAGTTCCAGTGGATGCCTCGGAAAGACTGCGTTGAGCGGTCGGAGGTAGGAAATGGGACGCCGGAGAAGATGACCACGGAATCCCCGTCTCGAGCTGAGATTGGCTAGGTGGCGGCGCCATCGTCTCTCTGGCCGATTGCATGGTAGGGTGGGATGGGAATGATGGCGCTTCGCGGTAGAGGTCTCTGGCTGGAGGTTTAGAGGTGGTGGGGAGGAACCTCGGCGCTTCGCACTTGGGGTCTCTGGCTGTAGGCTTGGAGGATGGAGGAAGGGCAGTCGGCGCTTCGTAGTCCAGGTCGAGGTCGTCATCGTCACTGAAGTCGTCCTCGGCAAAGAAGACGGCTTCTTGGGTCTTCTTGTGGGCAACCGGGACCGTCAGGTCGACAAAGTTAGTGTCCTGCCTGAACGACTCCGAGCCTTGATACAGGACCCGCATCCTCGATGGCTCGACGCTTCCTCCGCTGGATCGAATTTGATTTGCCGACCGGTTGCTGAGGGGGTCGGGGAAGGGTTGTGCGGTCCTCGCCGACGCAGAGGCAGCGATTGAGCCCATGGAGCCTTGCTTTCTGAATTGGTCTCGAATGTCGCTGGACGCGCTCGGGCTGCTTGACGGAAACAATTGCCTGTCCAGGGCATCGCGTGGGGGCGGTGCATTGCCCGGACGCTGGCTGACAGCTCTGTTCAGCATGGTGCTAGCCACGCTGTGTGTAGACCTGACTTTGCTCTGGACATGGGCGAAGCGGCGTGCACTCTGGAGGATGCTCCGTGGGGTCGGCGAGGATCGGAGGGGCAGGGTCGCGATGCCAGCCGTCATCAACGGTGGCTCAATATATTCGCTCGGTGAGCACTGCAGAGGGGGACACCTGCGGACGGCAGGCACAGCCAGCAAACACGGCCTCAGGAAGCGGTCGAGGTCTGAGGCGCGCGTACTTGTACAGGCTGCAGGTTGCGAAGGGCACGTTTGAAGCGGGCCCAGTAGCGTTAATGGGCGACAAGGGGGTCAGTCGCGTCTCGATACGCGCTTCCCGTCACCGATTCTCCGGCTGACTCACCACTTTCACCAAGGTGCTGCCCCCCACGGATCCAATCGACCCACATGGCCTCGTCGGGGCGAAGCTCGCGGGGCCCGTGAAATAATGGTATAAGTGATACAATTTGCAGTTCTGGAAAGTAAACAAATTGGATATTGGCTCTTGTCAAAAATGCGCGGGCAGGATACAGGACTGCGCCATGAAGTAGGTAGGCTTTTCAAACACGTCCAACATGAATCCATCCTCGACAATTTGAAGCAACATGAAGCCATCTCAGCCCTTTTGGTATGATGAAAAATAATACTGCCCTCGTCTGCCCACCGGAGAAAGCGGACTTTCGCGCTCTGGCCCTTTGGACCGCTGCCTGCTGGATAGCATGTATTGCTGAGCCTCGAATGACTCGCGAGAGATACCACCACCGGCCGCATCGCGCCGCAATCTATCCTGCATCCTTCGCCCTCGCTCCAGGTCATCACTTTGTCTATGATAAAAGGCGTCTTGGTCGCGTCTAACGTCACGGTCCCAACGGTCCTCGTCATCGAGATGTGTTCGATAGAGATGATCGCCCATCTTATCCAGGTCATCCGCGAAGATTTCTCTTCGAGCCTCATGATCCGGTAGGCGGCGAAATGACGGTGAGGCTTGGATTACCTTGGGTCGAAGAGCCTCAACCCTCGCGGCATCGTCTCGGCCGTCGCGATACGCCCGCTCCACGATCCGGTCGAGGTCTACGGCCGGGGCCAGTGCTCGTGGTCCTGGTGAGGAGGGCGCTCGGAGTAGTTTGTTCGAGGGCAGGTATTCCTGGTCGCGTTTCGAGTGGCGACGTGGAACTTCCAAACCAAAGTTCTCGGGCCGATCTCGAGAGTGGTGGCGGCTGCGGTTCCTGCATCTGCGACCGTGATGCGAAAGACGAGAACTCGATCCTGCTGAGGAGTCTGGCGTCATGTAGTCGCTACCTTCGGAATCCCAGAACTCGTCTGATGTGAAGGAGCTCCGCGAGTCACGAGGTGATCCGAAATACATCTTGATCGCCCCTCGACGTCCGGGAGGTATCACTTCGACGTCTGCTGGTCTTGCCTGCCGTCCGTGGTGTCCTGGACCTAGTGGCGCAATGCCTTGCCCAGGCATTGGGAAGCCTGGCGGCGGCAGCGGCTGCTGCTGCTGTGGTAGTGGTGGTGGTGGCTGATGATGCATGGGAAGAGGATGCTGCAGGGGCTGCGGCAAGACCACGGGCTGGTTTATAGAACCCATGGGAGCGGGCTGCGTTGGCGGTTGTCGATACTTGTATCTCTCCTTTTCCTCCAACATCTTGAAGGCGTTCTCTTCCGGCCTCGGCATTCTCTTAAAGTAGGCCGTGACGGACACCCTTTCCAGCTTGTCCTTGTGCTTTGACTTGGCTACCTCGATCTTGTACTCTTTGTCTCTCTTCCTATACTCTTTGACTCTCTTCTTGTCATCCTTGCTCTTCCTGCTCTTGGAGTCTTTTTCGCAGAAGAGCGGGGAGTCGCGATCAATCTTCTTCGTCTTGGACTCGAGCTGGGCGAGAACGTAGTGATAGCGGGGATCTGGCTCCTGTTTTTCCAAATTGCCCTGAGCTGCCTCGAGTTGCCGCTGGACCGATGTCCCAAGCTCGCTCTTCTTGTCAGCCACGGCCCCTTTCTTCATCAACTCACGGACTTTGCGAGTCGCGTCTTGCTGGGAAAGATCAGTCTCCTCCATGCGAGTCACCCGCTGCCAGGTTGGCCGCAGGGGGTACCCCTCCTCGTCGACTTCATTCGAATTGGCCGACTTCTCCAGGCGGATGACGATGAAGCTAGAGAGCTTGTGCCGGGCATCCGCTTCAGTGAGGTTCTCGCTGCGGATATCTGATATCTCTACGGCGTTGGTTCGACGCCTCTCGGGTGGTTGCCGTTGAGCAGGTGCGCGAACCGGTAGGCCCATCTGAGGAGGAAACATGGGCGGAGGCATCTGCGGAGGCATTTGCAGTGGTATCTGGGGACGGAGCGGCATCTGCGGTGGCATCTGGTGAGGCAGTTGGTGAGGCATCTGGAGAGGCATCTGAGGAGGCATTCGAGGCGGCATTTGAGGATGCAGAGGAGGAGGCATCATACCCAATCTCCGAGGATCCGAAGGAATGAACTGACGAGCCGGAGGAGTAGGAGCAGGAGGCGGAGGAGGAATCATGATGTTGGCACGCTGTTGAGGGACAGGTCCATTCATGCTATTCAGCTGAATCACCCCCGGCGGTAAGATATTGGCCATGGCGGACAGCTCCCAGCGAGTTCCAGATGGACGAAGATGCTGATCAGGTCTACAAGACTCGAACGACTGTCGGTCAAGAGCTAGGGACTAGGTAGCGGTTATATCCCCGGCCGGCCGGGCACAGAGGACACTGGGGCAGTGAGGTGCGGCTCGGTTGGCCCATGGCCTCTGTTGCATTCTCCTCTACGCAAGTACGGCAACCGAAAGTGAGGCGGTCAGGGACCAGTGTGTGCGTGTGTGTGCCATACGTGGCCGGCACAGGGACGGTGGCCATGAAGGGTGTGGCAAAGCCTCTGATGCCGGGCCTCATGAGGCGTCCCTACGCAGGATCCAAGGCGCCTGCCTACGGGTACGACCTCGGACCGCAGCTCTCGGTGAGGTGGCATCGCGTCGATTGGGAGATGGCGCTGCTGGGGGCCGTGAGAGAACCGTCACTGCCACCGGGGGCCATACGCGGGGTGCGTGGCAGGGATGAGGAACTGACGGCGTGAACTACTCGCGGCGTCGTTGCGGCGTAGGCGTCGATGAGTATCGTAGTGCTTCCGTCTTCCTCGACCGAGCTGAGCCTCTTGCTGGTTCAGCCCCATTGTGCCGACTGCCAAGTGTAGAGGATTCGCAGCAGCCACACAAGAGCCAAACAAGGGCAATGACCGAACCCGTCAAGCGGCCTGGTGCTGCGCAGGGCTGCTCGCCCGATGCTGCTGCAGTGGTGCAGCCTCGACAAGCACGCTATCGGGCTGGCCGATTATGAGGCTGCCTCGTTCTCCCTGCAGCGCAGCTAGAGTCTCAGGGTGGCTCAATACTTTCGCCCCAAATTGTCTGCGAATCTGCATGGACGAGACGAGTGCTCATTGGTGGGGAGGGGGCCAAGCAGCGTTCTTACAATTTGGCATCGGGGCCGAGAGGGTGCAGACTGCAGACTGCAGATGAGGGGAACGCCCCTCAGGGATCATGTTGGAGGTGCATGGCAACGAGACGGAGACAATAACAGGGGTGGCGCAAGATATCTGGACATTCCAGACTTGCCATGTCGAAAGACGTCCCATTCGCGCCTTGCCTAGGTACGGAGAATTAGACATGGCGGCTTACACGCCGGGGATTTCTGCAGGCTTCGCTCTGTGCGACGCATCACCACCGGCAGGCCTCCGAGCGCACGATTCGGCGGTACAGCCGGAAGATTATGTCCTTGTGACGCCTGTTCGACGGCGCCGTCTTGTGCGTGTCAAGCGTGTGTTTGTACGAGGCATTGGACATCAGCACGTCGTACGCGCTGAAGTGCCGCTTTGTGCGGCGTGCTGGAACCTGATGCTGCTGGAGGGGAGCAAAGTGCAAGAGGGAGTCGTAAACGACGGTGAAGCGGCCGATTCACAGTCGCATCCTGGTTGCCCCTCGTGACGCCGTGCGACACGTTGATACGTTTGGCGCCTGGTTGCCGATGGCTTGAAACGTGATGACCCGCCATTTCTGGGTGTACGTTCGAGTCGGCCGCTGCTAACACAAGCTGTCAAAGTCATAAAAGGCGGATTGCTGCTGCACTAAGTGTGGCGTCACATTTTTGAGTGTGACACAGGCGTTAACAGCAATCATGTACCATTAGCATCCGAACCCCTTGCCCACCACTAAAAAGACAGACAAAGCACCGCACATATTCACTCGTGGAGCTAAACATGCGCCCCTTCCTTGTTCTCTCTTTCTATTGCACCAGCCTGCAGGCTGCCGTGTGACCATGAAAGTGTGGCCTTGCCCCGCCCGGCTAGCCACCGCGTTTGCGCCGCCAGTCTGTGATCTCATACTTGTGCTAGCTCAATCCCATTGTTCAGTCCATTACCTCAACTCAATTACCTTTTCTAGATGAATCTCTACCGTAAGTTTGGGTACCTATCGTCCGACCAAGGGTCGCCGCTAACAGTATATGCATAGAGGATCTTTCATTCTCCCCTGTTTCAAAATGGGGTTCAACGAATTTCTTGCCACTGTTCGGTCTGTTGAGAACGTTGTTATCGCGGCTGCAATCATTTCTGCAGGCGTCACTGTAGCCTACTACAGGGTCGAAATCGCCAAGTTTCTCCGGGATGTAGCTAGGAGAGGTTATGCCACAGATAGGGCCGGTCGTGGTGCACAGCTTGGGATGTCGTGAGCCGGGGATGCAAGGATTGGGTTGCAACTTGCGGGTGGCTTATACGCGCGCCGCGGCGTGTTGATTCCGGGATGGCGTTGGGAGGCGGTGCTCCAGAAGGTCAGCCGCTGTCAGATATCTTCGAGGCTGTTGGTTGTCAAGCACGGAACAGAGGCCTTGAAGCTGTGCCGCTTACATGATGTTGGTTCCTGCTTCAACTCGGCCCCCGTGGTGTAGTGGAGAAGTTGAGGCAGCGAAACGACGTTGATGGGTGAATGGTTGACAAATTAAGCCGTACGGCAGACAGGGAGTTGACGACTCAACACCAGACAATTTGGACCTTTTCAGCCAAAGCTAGGTGCTTGCCAGGTCGCAATTTCTCACTCGATTCATATGTTACTAGTCTCGGATAAGTCCCCGTATTCTTTTCACAAGGAACGGGCTTCCATCTGCCAACGAGACCTATGCGGCCACAGCTTAATCTGTCACCTCGTTCAAGGCTCACTCACGTACCGGTGTCTTTCCTCGTACGAGCGAGATCTCCACGCAACAAAAGATGACTCTTCTAAACTTGTCAACGTTGACTTTGAGACTTGTCGCGCCAGCTCTTCTGCCAATCATCACCGACCCGGCGGAGCACCATGTCTACTTCAGGAATTCACCCTCTTCGATCCGCGTCGCCACGCCCACCTGCTGCCCACCATCGTCGAGCTGCACATCCAGTGCATCGAGATTGACGGCGCCCTCCTGCGCTTCCACCCGCCCTTTTCCGACGCGCAGCGGCGCCAGGTGCTGCGCTTCTGGGAGGAGCGCGCGGAACACGTCGCCGCGGGGCGCAGGGTCATGATCATGAGCATGCCCGGGGCGGAAGTCTTGGGCGGCCTCGTCGAGCTGGCCATGCCCGACGCAGACGCGGGTCCGTTCCGCGGCGACGTGGAGATGCTCATGGTGTCGCCGCAGCATAGACGCGGCGGGCTGGGCAAGAAGCTGATGCTTGCGCTGGAAGACGTTGCCAGGGACAACGGGAGGACGCTGCTTGTAAGTCGTGATGCTCTTTGCGCGACAAATTACGTATATTGTGGTGCTGAGAATGGGACCCTCGGCCACGGCAACTCTGCACAACGGCAGGTTCCGTCGCAGAGGAATACCTCTATCCTCGTCTTGGATACACAAAGGTTGGTTTTCGGCTCTACTAGGACCTATTTCGCCATTCCTTGGCGTCCTTACTGACGTTCAACCAAGATCGGCAGGGTGCCCAACTATGGCATCACGCCCGTCGACCGGAGGCTTGTCGACGGCATGTACTTTTACGAGGACCTAAGCAGGCCGCTGGGAGGCAGCGACAAATAATGCACATGTTCAAGGCCATGCATATACTTTCCGTGTTTTTGACATATTGAACCTGCAGAGTCCAAGTAAAATCCTGCTGCGCCAAAGCCATATCTGGCATCATTCTAGAGGCAGAGCAGGGAACTGGCGCGCCGCGTCTCATAATTTGCGTCGTCTTGTAATATACTACAAATGATTCAAAGTAATTGGGGCCAGCACACTGTTCGCGAATGCTTCGTCCATGCCTCTCTGTAAGGTACCAATAGCTGGCTACCCTGTAGTCACTAAATTTCACCTGGGCTGCAGAGCGAGGCAAAAACAACTTTGGCTGAGTGTTGCTCATTATTTCTCAACACCGTGAAGCATCCAAGGTGCCTCACAAGGGCAATCCACTCTAGCCACTTCTAATCTTCCTCATACAAGCATTTCGCTTGCGATTAGGTCATCTCCCATTCATACACACGAGCTTCTCATGCTCCAAACTCCGTATTCCTTCCTGCAAAACTTGGGCAGCCCTCAAGCCAGATACGTGTATTTGTTGTCCTCCCTCTCCAGGTAGTCCTTCTCGATAAGGCTGCGTGATGTTGTCAGCCTCAAGATGTCCAGAATCTTTACAGCCAAGGGCGGGGGGGGGGGCCAAGCATACCTTTCAATCTCCTTCTTAATCGCAGCTGGCTCGATGCTGCCTCTCTTCTTCGTCATGGTAATCACCTCAGCCACCAGTTCTGCGTGTCCCATCGTCTTGCGACTCTTCATGATGCGCACAATCGCCGCCTGCGTCTCGAAGCGCCTGTCTTGCGCAATCCTCTCGTGCGTCGCCTTGTTCTCCTCGCGCGTCTCCTTGAGCTGGATCTGGTTGATCTTGACTCGATACTTGGCATCTGTAAAGGCCTTGTTGAACGTAAAGGTGTCAGTCGACATGACGTTGCGACCCTTGGGATGCTTTGACAGCACGCGAGCCTTGCCACAGGCTAGAGATTGAAGGGTACGCTCGAGCTCGCCGCCTTGAAGACCCGTCGCCAACGAAATCTGCTCCACCGTCAGGTACTCGTCGGCCGGGACCGAGTTGAAGAGCATGAGGACGACTCCTTGGAAAGCGGAAACGAGCAGTTCCTTGACTCCCTTGGGGAACGTTGCCTTGATCGCGCAGTGTGCCAGCGAGTGCTTCCACGTCAAGACTCGCCCCGTATGCTTGTTCTTGTAGTGCCTGTCGAATCGCTCAATCTGAGTGGCCACCTCATCAGGCAGATTCACCCGGATGTCCGGGTACGTGGGCCACGCGGCAGCGGACAGGATCATGACCGCCAGGTCCACTGCAGGTTCGCCTTCCGAGTTGGCATTGCTCCACTGCTTGTACGCCTCCATCTCATCCTTGGCAAGTTCCTGGTCCTTGAACATCTGCTCCAGGTTGTGTGTAAAGTTGGAACCGCACTCGCCGCGAAGCTTCGTCAACATGTTCCGTTCGGCATCCTGGCTTGCGCTGCGGCCCATGAGTAGCCTGCGGGCAAGGTCCTTTTTGTAAAACGCCTCAAAGGTATCCTTGCCCTCGATGAACCGAAAGAGCTCCAGCGCCTGGTCGAGTTGTCGGTCAAGCTCGGCATCTTCATCGGCGCTGCTGGCTTGACCCTGCTTCTCGGCTGCAGCCCTGTCCTTGACATCTGATAGAAGCTCCTTCGGAAGCGCCTTGAGTCCGCCGCGCAGCAGCATGTCAATGTACTTTGCCGTCATTTCGCCAATCTTGGATGTCCCCGTGTCCCAGCAGGCAGACGTAGTGCGATCGTTCATGAATTTGCCAAACGCTTCTCTCATTCCCCACAGAAAGTCTTCATCTTTGCCAAATGCGTCACGAATCATGAGGTCCAAAGAGCGACGTAGTTCCAACAGGCGGAGAACCATTTCGTCACCGCGATCCTTGTCGGTGATGATGGAAGCGCCTGTTGTTCGAATGTAGTCTCCCCATGGCGCCTTCATCTTCTTCTGGATGCCAGACAAACGCAACAGATCATACAAGCCCTTCATCGACTTGACATCCTTTTCTGACAGAAGATGCGACAAGCTTCCGCCGTTGAGGAGCTTGTCCGAATAGTGATCGATGAGGATGTCATGGGCCGAGTCCATCAGTTGCTTCTCCGTGGTGCTCTCCAGATTGTAGGCTATGCAGCGATAATCTTCCTTCTGGAGAAGTGTCTCGCAGGCTGAGATATACTCCTTGAGACTCGACGCACTCCACGACGCGCCAAACTCCTTGAAGTAGGCCACTGATTGCCGAAGGAAGACTGGCTCAAAGTGCTTCACGTACACACCCAAAACAAAGAGCATCCGAACAGAGCCCTTTAGCAGACCTCCGTCCATCCTGTTGTCGCCGCGACGGTCAAACTCAATCATTTCGCATATGCCGGCGATGGCCTTGGCACCAACCGGACCCCCAGAGGAGACTGAGGCATCTTGCTGCGGAAATGCCATTCTGCGGAAGTGGGCAATGGTCATATCGTTGATGGAAGGCAAGGATTGGCGAAGTAGATAGGTTCGGTCCAGGTAGCTGAACGTCGAACGGATGGTGACCTGAGCAGAGTAAGCCAAACATGTCCGCGCCGGCAGCGATTGGACTAGAAGACAAAGGCTTTATGCGTACCGCTTGTGAATTCCAAGTCTTCCACTCGCCCAATACGCTCCTCAGCACCTCGAGGCTCGAGTTCCCTCCCCGTCGTATCCGGGGGAGCACCACCGTCTGAAGATGAGCCTCTACCCGCGCCGCGAGCATCGTGTACACCTTCTCGGCGTTTCCCCTACGGCACACATCCTCGACGCCGCGGTACAGCCTCTCCTGCGGCACGGCCGGGCGCGTGCCCGCAAAGACTGCCCCCAGGGCGTCCTGCAGCTCCCGCTCGGTGCGCGCGTAGTACTCCTCGACCTGGGCATCGCGGCTGCTCGGGGCGCGCAGGTTCTTGATGACGAGCTTCTTGGCGCCCGTGTAGGGCTGAAAGGCCGAGGGCCGCGGCGTCAGGTCAATCGTCTCGGGGAGCTTGCCCCGAGCTCGCGCGCTGGCCATGGCGGGCGTGTCGGCGAACTTGGGGCGCTTCGAGGTGGCGGCCGACGCCGACGCCGACGCCGACGACGATGACGAGAGGCGTGGCCGGCGGCGCGAGGGGTTGGCTGCTTCGTCTGGCACGGATGGCATGGGGTGATGAGGCACTCGTTGGCGCGACGTGCTGCTACGACTCGGCTCCCCAGGCCGCGGTCCAAGTCTCGCCGTCGATGGCTGTCGCGATGTTGGGTTCCGGTTTCAACGTCAGGATCTGCCGAGTGGGATCCTGCGAAGGCTCGAGGAATGTAATGATGGCAACGACAAACAGATTCGCGGCGGAGAAGGGGACCGTGTGAGGCTTGAGCTGTCCGAAGGGAGCTAACAAGTGGTTATGTCACTTCAGTTGCAGAATGGACAGCTCCATGAGAGGCGCATCAGCGCCGCCACCCCGCGACTACTTGTAGATAGCGGCTAACGGAGTTAGTGGGTCACGTTAGTTCCGCCACACCACCACCGCCCTCTGCTTCACCAATGCATGTCTTGCCCTGCCAGAGTCGCCTTTGATGCACCGCAGCCGCTCTCCTCTGTCGTCTTGCCGGTCGTCGCAATTCATGATGCAGAGCATACGTCTCTGAAATACGATCAAGTTGTTCCACGTGATGTGAAATTGCCAACGAATGAACAGCAGCTACCCGCATATGCCATGTAGGAGAAAGATCAGCGCTCCAGTCGCTTGACTCTGGCCGAATTGAAATTCACACTGCAATGCCGAGCCGCTTCAACCCTTGGTAAAGAGACATTCGGCTTCTTGAAACAAGTCTATCGCTGACAACATGAACGCTACGCATCTGTCACACTCAAAAATGTGACGCCACACTTAGTGCAGCAGCAATCCGCCTTTTATGACTTTGACAGCATCGCTATGCCAGAATAGCCCCCAGAATTGTGACTCCACCCGCCAATCAAGCATACGCAGCCCACCCTGATCCAGGAGCATTAGTATTCGCATCATCAGTGACAGCGGCCTACACTTACCAGAGTACAGCACGGCCAGGTTGCGCTCATCCGTGGCCTGGTTGATGAGGTCGTTCACCGTCGCCGTCACGCTCAGCGTCTTGGAAAGCTTCTTCCTCACAACCTCGAGTGCTCGATCCGCCTCGGATGGCTCGTTGAAGTGACCCACTACCTTCTTGCCACCCTTTGCGTCGGCTTCACTTTGGTCTGGCTCTTCCCCTCCCGTATCATCCTCTTGTCTCGCCTTTTGCAGCTTGGCAAGCCTGAGAGGCGAGATGGACCACGTATACAAGGGATCGTACCGCAACACGTCGAGGACAGTCATTATCGAATACTGCTCCTCCCTGAGCGCGTCCAGGGTGAATTCGCAGCAGCGCCGGAACACTCCCTCTGTCTTGGTGATGCCCATCCCGTCGACTATATCTCGCGTCAGTCTAAAGGGCACCAGTTCGGGCACAGGGAGAATGCGCCCAGCCTCAAAGGCCACGCCCAGATCAATGTGCACGGCCTCGCCTGTCTTTGTGTCGAGGATAATGTTGTGGCCATGTCGATCACCGAGCCCGAGAATGTGTCCGAGCATTGATATGGCCGCGGTGCTTCTCGTGTATGCTAGACGTTTGGCGAACCACTCATCAGGATCGACAAAATACTCCATGAAGAAGAATCGCATGACTGGATGAAACTTGTCCGTCACTTTTCGGTAGGTGCCGATGCGACTCTCCACGCTCCTGTTTTGGACGTTGAATATCTCCTTCCTGCACTGTGAACCCTTCAGATCTCTTGGATGATATCTCTCGTGTGCAGGCATGAGAAACTCGTGTAGTGGGATGGTGTTTGGGACAAATTCTATCAGACCAGAAGAAGCAGTGAGTGGCAGAACCTTGTAGGTTCGGATCCCCAGACTTCTCTGCTGAGTGCTTCTGTGTAGTTTCAAAAGTGAAGAGACGGCGGCGAAGACCTGCTCCATGATGGCGTCTTGTCGTAGGTCATCATGTCCACCCTTGACCAGCTGCTTGTACTTCTTTCCGTTGCTGCCGACGGCTGTGATGATCTTTGGCGCACTCACGCCAGAAGCAATCGTCATGGTGGGCTCGAATTTGGAGACGATGGGTACATGTGAGTAGTCCTTGGTGGCGGAAACCTCGATGTGCATAGTCGGGGGTGGAAGGCGGAACCTCGCTAGGCAATTCACCAAATGTTGACCAGCCGTGGAGTCCTTTAGGGGAAACTTGGCACCAGACTTGTACTTGGACGGGTTTCGATCCATCGCGAGGGCGTGGTAGTACTTGCTCGTCTTGTCAATGGCCAGCCACTTCTCCGTGACAGTCTTTGTAGCCACGAGTCGCTGGGCAACCCTTTCGGTCGCCTTGACTCGAGAAACCGCCACCTCGTCCTTCTGTTGCGCCTTGGCCTTTGTCCCCGACCAGATCTGGTACATTCCGTGGTAAGGATGGTCTACGCATATTGTGTAGACAAGATCGGACAGAAGCTTCTGGAAATTGCCGTCTTGGTTCTGAAGCCGTGATGTCAGCTGGTTCATCAGGTTGGCGAATTTTCTGGTCGGGACAGAATCGAGATGTCGCTGCACCGCCTTGTTGGTGACTTCTTCCGTCGCCCGCTCTAGCCATAGCGCCGTGAATCGCAGCGCGTCGTTGTTGTAGTCGTCAGAAGCTGCCAAAGCGAGTAAATAGTTTTCCAGGCTAAGCCGCACGAACTCGCTTCGTGTCTGCTCGACACGGCGTAGCTCTTGCTCGTCCAAGTCCAGCCACTGCTTCTCCTTGGAAAGCACGTGCGAGTATCGAGTCTTGAGCTGCGTGTCTTTCGTAGCGGAGACGAGTGTCTTGAGCTCCGCTACCTCCTCGCTCTTGCCTTTCTTCAAATTCTGCAGTCTCGCAAGATCCTCTAAACCATCAACGTCTTGCAGCTGCTCGTCGCAGAAAGTCGCAAATTGATGATAGACTGCGCCCATCTCCTGGGCTGTAGCGTTATCGCGCTTGAGCTCCTTGAGCGCCGGCTCCAGGTACGTCTTCTGAATATCTCGGGGCTTTTCCAGGCGGGCAATCGAGACCTTGTGACCAATCTTTGCTAGCAGGTCGGACCGACTGACCGAAATGCTCTGCTTGCCCAGAGAAGAGTCTTTGTCGATACCCTGGAGCATGCGGATAGATGTACTCATCTCTCCGTGGTCCCATAGTGAGTTGGCAACCTCAATCCTTATCGCGGCATCCACATGGAGGCTCAAGTCCTCGCAAACAGGGAGTAGCTGGTTCAGCGATGTTGCGATGTTGAGAGACTCTTGCGTTGCCTGGTGGTAGCGATGAATGCTTGACGACATAAGCATCGACTCGACCTGCAAGCGCCTTAAAGAAGACACAGGGAGCTTCGCATTATTGAAGAGGGACGCGTGTTGACTGAGCATGCTCGCGGCGGTTTCTCGACACGATAGGATTTGGCTCACATCGTCATACCTGAGATCGAGGGTCAGACGCCAAACTTGTGCAGGAAGATCAGGTCAACTTACGCGCCACTCCTCATCCACTGGCTGCGACTCTGGAACTTGCGCATAATGCTGTCCACGCCAACAGTATCAGTGACACTCAAAAGGTCGTCAAGTTCCGAAAGAGCGGCCAGCGCTGCCAAACGGCTTCTCAAGGCGGTGGCACGGGCCCTGGTGCCGGTCATGCTTCTCATTATGCGACTGAAGCCATCGTACACGGTTGACCGAACAACTGCAAGCCCTGTGGCTTGATGTATGCTTTGATACGCTTTATAGACGGCAACGGTATGATGGTCCCTCGTCGGCGGCGCAGGAAGATTCCACATCTCAAGTCGTCTTGCGGTGCTAAAGGTGGTCTCCAGCGTCGAGTTCGAAGTGCCCTGATTCTGTTGTGTCTGAAGCACAGAATGCGACAGCCCTGACAAGCCCAAGGTGCCGAGTGCTCCTACCAGAGCCTGTGCGTCTGACATTGCGTCTGGATGTCGGAGACGGAGGTGGCTGTCGTATTGTGCACCCCTGAACGCTAGACTCTTTGACCCTTCCTTCTCGAACTCCACGCGAGCGAGAACTTTGGCGAGGCTTGCCTCTTCAGGCAAGCCGTAATAGGTATCCGGATCATCTATGTTCTCAAAAATAGCGAGCAGTGTGTCGTTGATATCGGACTCTCTGGATACGGACGACCTGCGAGACGCACGCGTGCTCTCGGTAGCCACAAGTTCTGCAAAAAGCAGGGCTGTCTTGTACATGCCACATCGCGACGCCGCGGATGCTGCAATGGCATAGTCAATGTCCAGCCAATGCAGCCGATCCTCTATAGAAGACTCCTTCGGGTATTGTTGGGTTCTCAGATATAGTAGTGTGTTGATGAGGAGCTTGAGATTGTCCTTGGCGCCAGCGTCATTCGACTTCATCCATCCTTTTATTGCGGCAGACAATTGGCGCTTCATTGTTTGCTGTTGTTCCAACTGAAAGTAGAGAACCAAATGAACAATGAAAGGAAACGCTTTCTCTGCAAAACCCTTGACTCCTGTCAACACCGAAGGGAGGACTGACAGAAGGATCGACTCGGGCACAGACTTGGCCAAGTGTACCACTAGCTGCTGCAGCCAGGATTGTGACGTGATGTCTTCTGCCCAAATGGTCTGAGGTTCTTTGGGGTCGGAGATTGCTGGTATTTCAGATGGAGGCGAGCGGTAGCTTCCCCATTGAGAGGCAAGGAATAGAGACTCGGACAAGCTCCGCTGACAAGCCACAACAAGCGGTTCATCGTCCTGCAGCACAGCCTGAGAAACAGCACACCTAAGTGAAGCTTCGGAGAGCCCAGCAACGACAGAACTCGTGTGTGAGGTTAAATCTTGAAGAAGCCACAGCAAGCCCATTTCCGAACCATCTTGTCCCGAGGCTATGTTCTCGTAATGCGCAAGTCGCGACTCGCGAAGAATGCCCCTTGGGATGTCGCCAGAAGCAGAAAAGTATCGCCCGACTACCCTCCCAGCCCAAGCAAGGTAGTTCTGACTAAGACTTTGCGCGTCACAGCTCTTCCATACAGCACTGGCATGAAGGATAGCGTCCTCATCACTCTCGATTATGTCATCGACAAGGCTGGAGGGTACGGTGAAATCACTGCAGAGCAAGCCCAAGGCGAGCTCACGAGAGGTCTCATTCAGGAGTCCTTGCTCCGAAGCGCCGTCTTTCAGTATGTCTAGGAGCAGTTTGCTTTCGGAACTATCCTTTTCTGCATTCCCAGACGATCTTATGTGCGCTGCTGATTGGGTGATGGATTCAAACGAGTTTCGCTGGAAATCGTTTCGAAACACAGGGGACGTGTACTCGGCGAGATACTTGCTGAACCATTCGTGAAAGTTCTGAGCTTTGCTCATGGTGGCTCTGAATTGACTTTCCTGGGTCGTGCTGGATTGAGTCGACTCCAGAAACACTCGGAGTGAAGCCAATGTCGACAAGGCATAGCCAGCAATGAAAGCTGGCGTTTGGCTCAAGTATGAAGATCCGCCAGCAAGTAAATACTGGCTGATACCCAAGGCATCATCGGCGCACTCCGAGTCAACGATGAAGGTGCGAACAGAGTTGAGAAGCATCTCAAGACAATAAGACTCCAGCGCCACCGAGCCAGCCAAGCAGACGACAAGACGGACTTTCCGAAGCACTGAGCAGGCGTGGAGGGACCCCAAAGCTGGGTGAACACTGCTGAGAAGCCTCCTGGCAATCGACATCACCAAGGCAGGCGTCCAGAGATCGTGAAACTGAAATTCTGTCCCTTGACACAACCTGAAAAGATCGTGGATGATGAATTTCGCCCGGAACAGTGGCTGCTGGTTCGACGGCAGCTTGGCTGGCGAATGCGCAATACGCTTCATGGCTTCCAAATTGTCGGCGGCGTACGAGAGGTCTGGGTGCCTGCGGAAAACTCTTTCTGGTGAGTCCTCTTGGTCGATGAGATCAAAGAACAAGGCAACTATGTCGACAAAATGAATGTATATCGACTCAATATGAAGTTTGCTCCCCAGCGTCTTCTTGATTCGATCCTCGCCCTTCACCGTGGCTGACCCGCCGAAAGCGTCATCGAAAAGCATGCAGTAAGAAAGGGCAGTGGCGAAATTACTCTGTATGAGCTCCTTATCGCTGGATGCAATCAGTCGGGACAAGTCTGAGATGGCCGTGTCTTGGCCGCGCATCAAGGCGAGTCCCATCGTCTCAGCTTGGGCTGCTTGAAGCAGGTCTGCAAGCTGGTCGAAGCCAAATATGGCAAACGGAATGCTCTCCAAAGAGTCGCTTTCCATCCACGTGTAGAGGAGCTGACGAGAGAAAAGGAGGAACAGGTCTTTCGGTGAGCCCAGGCCCAGCTTGCTGGCGATGTCGGCCAAGCACCAAGTGGCGTACTCAGTCGCCTGAGCAATCTTTCCTGGGGTCTCGAAGATGTGATAGATGCACCTTCTCAACAACGTTGGCCAACGACAGGCTAATTTCGAAAGAACGAGAAGCCTGTATGCGATGCCTGCAGCATCGTCGAAATCTGCTGGCAGGCTGCCCAGGACATCCACGAAAACCTCATCGTGCAGCATGAGAATGTAGAGCTCGAAAATACCGGCAATTCTGTCCGCGATGAAGCACTTAACCTTCATTGTGCCACTGCCGAGGATATAGAGCAGCGACGTGCGGCATGAATCAAGGCCAAGGTTCGTGCCATACGCTGCATCGGCATTGAGAAGTGTGAAGAGCAGGCGAGCCATCGACATTTGAGCTTTCGGGGAGAGCAATTTCGAAGGAAGGCAGACCTTGACGAAATAGTTGTATAAGTCGCCTACGCCCTCGGCGAGGTCTCGGCTGTCGTTCAACCATATTTGATGGGAGCCATCAATAACTTCAATGCAGGCAGTGAGAGCGACCTCGCAACACTGGTACTCCGAGTCACTGATTATGGTGCCGAGCCTCCGAATCAGAGCTAGCGCCTGCTCTGAATTCATCACGAGATTCGAATTGGACATCTCGATCAACAAGCGCTGACATGACAGCAAGTCATCGTCCGGCATCGATAAGAGGACATCCAGCCAGCAACCTGGAATAAGGCCAGTTTGGTCGACGTCGTCGTGAAGCGCTCGCAAGAGAGCAAGACGCATTTTCGTGTCTGTGTAAAAGGCTCGAGGACTTGTGGACATTTGCGTGTTGTGTCTGGGTATCGGAAGAGGCATTGAGGCCGTCGTAGCCCTGCTGCTTTGTGACTCAAACTCATCGTCGAGCTCCATAGAGTCCAGATTATTCGACTCTTGCCCTGAGTGTCGCCATTCTAGAGAGCTTGAGATCTTCGTTATCAGGCGGAGCAGGCCTGCGTCCTCTTTATGAAGACGACTCAGACTCTCCGTGTTGAGATTAGGAATGCAGGGTCGGAGAAGTCGCAGTACTAGGTCAACAAAAGCCGCCGGCTCGACGGAACTCAAGGCAATGGCTAAGCTCCCATCTGCCAGGTCCCCAACAGTCGGCTCCACAGAGGACGATTGAGTCGTATTTAGATCACTCAATTGGGGCAGGAGCATGGCCCCAATGATGCAGGCCGAAAAAAGACTCTGAAAACGCTCAAGAGATATTTGGCTGCCTCCTTCGCTCGACTTTTTGGCCCAAGAATTGCAAAGATCCACCAGTTCCTCCATCTTTGGATAGAAGAGCTCCAATATGAGCGTTTTCGACGCGTAGAAGCTGTTGGTGTCCGCGAGGGGCTGGGCTCTGCTTGCCTTCGGCAGATGGCCATGATCATTCAGGTCGAGATTATGCCCCTTATGCGGGAGGAGCAGAAGGTACTCGTTGAATTGGGAGATCTCTCGCTGAACCTTCCACGCTTCGGAGAGTGCTGTGCCAGATGCTGCGTATTGCCCATACCATGAGAGTGGCTGCGCCCCGCAGCATAGTCGCAATAGGTTGGCGAAGTCGATAGGACGAACATGAAGCGACTGAGAGGACGAATAGCCCGGCTCGTCTTCATTGCGTACACTGTCAGTCCATGATGGCATCTCAATAATACGGAAAACTCACTAGGATTCCACTTTAACAATACCCATCTGATGATGTAATTGCTCGTAGCTTGACTGGCGCTCGGCAGCCGAGCATTGCGTTCGTGGAAGAGGTGAGATGTCAAGGACAGCGAAGTGTCGCAGAGAATGGCTGGCCCATTGACATCCGCCGTTGTGACGAAGTTGTTAATGTCTTCCGAGAGCGTATGAAGCGGCAGAATATCTGCCTCTAGCATGACCTGCAGCAGGAGGCACGACGCACGGCTGGTTGCAGGAAGACTGAGCGACCTCGCGGCTATGTGCCACAACTGTCTCCAAATGTCTAGCTCGCCTTCATGAACATCATGCAACGAGGCGTAGCTTAGTGTGTTAGCATCAATAATATACTGAGGAATCATCGGTTGCATACCTTGCACAAGCGACCAAGGCCCACGATGATGTCGTGGCATTCCTGTTTGACGCACAAGCCCCCAAGTCCGTAAGCAGTTCCCTGATCTCATCAACTGCCGAGGCATTGCTGGCGACAAGAAAAGGGATCAGTTGAAGGGCTGTCCTTTGGATGCTAAGGTCCCTCGACTTCAGCTTGAGCCTCAGGCGGCTGGAGTCCTCTTGAACCCGTCGCCTCTTGCGTGGCTGCTCGACGCGATCGTCCTCGGCTGCAGGCAGCCTCTTCTGGGGTCGTAACAGAATCGCTTCCAAAAACGCCAAGTTTTGGACCAGGGCCCAAGAACCCTCTCCTTCGAAATTATGCTGGCGAAGACCAAATAGTTTCACTCGAAGAGAATCTGATGGCAATGACGATGAATCAAAGGTAACATCATTGAGCTGTAGTCGAAAGGCGTCGCTTCGCTTGGAATACTCGTGCCACAAGGGTTCAACCAGGCACTCCACATCGTTTCTCACCGTAGCATCCAATGAGTTAATCACCAGATTTTCAATGTGTAAATGCGTCAAGAAGATGGTTCTTGAGATTTCGTTCCGCAGAGCCTTGATCAGCTCATCCTGCGAAACTTTGTCGGGTCGCCACCAGTAGCTCATCAAAGGCAGCAGATTCTTCACGAGAGCATTTGCAAAGGTGAGATCATCGGCTTGAGCTGTGGCAAATGTTGCGTTCGCAATCGCAAAACAAGCAGTCTGCATTGAACCGAGACTGAGGGTTTTCAGTCCCAAGACCCTCAGAGCCAAATCTGTGATGTCCTTGGACTGCCTCAGAATGGGAGCGTTGGCCGCCTGTACTAAGTAGTGCAAGCCTTCAAGGGCATCGCGAAGAGGTCCTCCGTCGGATGGGTTGGAACGCTTCTGGCTTTGCGTGGAAGCACTCGACCTTGCTGTTGACCAAGCTGTTGAGGTTCCATGGGCAGGAGAATCACGGCTTGTAGCTATAACACTCGAGTGGGACTCGCTCGGCAATATGTCGACGGCAATGTCAAGGAGAAAGTCGACACAACTTGCCCACGGTGCCCCGTCCTTCCTGCACAGGAACTCGACGTGCGACGGACGCGCGAGCACCTCGGCAAGAGCCTTGACGTAGTCCTGAAGCAGTGGCGGCACAAAGTCATCATTGGGACCGGGAAGGACCTGCGTGATGTGATCTATGAAGGCGAGTAATGTCTTTCGTCCTAGCTTCGCGGCGCCTCGGGAAGCGGCCACCCTGACCGCAGCAGCGCATTTCGAAAGCCGTGACGCAGCGCCGTTGCGTTTCGTCTGAGTCTTCTTCTTGTCATAGAAGACAGGCTTTTCCGAAAGAACGAGATTGAAGAGGGCCTCGAAGATCTCATGGTAGCTCTTGTCCTCCAGAGCGGTGCTGGTCTGTGTTAGCAAGCAAGCTAGCAGGCTGGGGCTTGTCAATGTGACGTGATGCAGCCAGGGAAGAGCCATACAGATTCGCAGCTCTGTTCTTCAGCAGGTAGGTCAAATCTAGAGCCTATTAGGACCATCGCCAACATAGGTTTGAGTGGTCTCAGCGTACCATCTACGGCTTTCTCACGATCCTTCAAAGAGCCAGACTTTATATCTCCTGCAGGCCGTCAGAGTCATGACAAGCAATCAGACGCGATGAGCATACTGGCAAGATTTCTGACGGTCGACATATGAGAAGAAGTCATTTTGAAATATTATGCCCTTTCCACTGCAGACTGCCGGGCGCTGCGGTAGCAGGTTGAGAATTGGGGCTGCTCGCTGCCGCCAGAGTTGCCGGATCGCATCAGGAACGGGCTTCTGGCGCCTTGCACCACCGCAAAAAGATGTAAACGACAGAACGCAGAGGGAGTTTCGTCAACAAAAGAGGCCATGGCTTTACACATTCGTGCTTCTGGAGCTCGAGACTGCAGTGCAATTGCGCAGCATGAAGCGCAGGACGGAAGTCCTCCGAGCGGTCGTCATTTGTCCGAGGTTCGGGGGCAGCCTCCAGCCAGCCAAGGCAGCCTTGGCGAGGGAGCTTGGGAAGCTCCCCAAAATCCCCGGCAGAACCCACACCGCCCACCAGGATGTTTACATCGGCCCGCAACATCTGCGCTCCCGCCCGGGCGCATCCAATGGCAAGGTGCTTTGTCGTGCCAATAGCAGGCCTGCGAGCAGCGAGGCTGCGGATTCTCTAAACGTCGCGCCCTCTCTTGCGCCCTGCCGGTTTGCCCAACACACGACGAGGCGGCAACGATCTGGAATCGTCCCGACGGGTGACTGTCCTCTCTGCGCCGCTTCCTCCTTTCACGATGCAATAGCGCCCCATCGCCAAACATGGCCGAGATTACAACGCTGGATGCCTTGCAGGCTTTCCACCGAGAGCTGGCGGCATTGGACGGCGGCTACGGAGACGGAGTGGAGAGCCTCGAAAATGAGTTTCTCGTGCAAACATTCGAGAGGGAGATGGGCAAGCTGTGGGACAGCCCGCCCAGGAAGGAACAAAGCCGGAGCATGGTCAAATCAGGTACGCATCGCGCGCCATGCAGCGACAGCCGAGAATCATGTCGCTAATAGGCCTCTAGGGAAGCTTTCTCTCGACGGCAATGAGTACAGCATAAACGAAAAGTTTCAGCAGGACGCGCTGCTGCTCGCTGACGAGATCGACATCGACGAGCTGGACGCGGCAAGATGCCTCCTCGACTCTCATGACGACCCCTCCGTACTCGGCCGATCTCTCCTTGAATGTGGCATCATCCGTTTCCACCAGCAACGGAAATACCTTCTCGATGCCCTGAGGCTACTCCTGGAGCTGGACGGCGCGGACGACGAAGTCGAGGAGCCCAGCCCCCTCGAAGCCATCAGGATATTCGTCGCAGCACGACTGTTCCAAGCCGGACCCAGCGGATCGAAACGATTGGTGCCAAGATGTATGGCGGCCATGGTAAAGATACGGTCATGGCTGCAGAGCCTTGGAGACAAGATCGCGGCAGCACAGACGTTGAGCCAAGGAACAGCCGGGGGGTTGTCAGAAGAGATGGAGACCGTCGAATTTTCGCGCCTGAGCCTGATACAACAACACGAACAGCTCGGAGTCATCCTTTGTCGCTGCATTGAGAAGCGACAGGCCGAAATGCCCGACTTTCTGGATTTCATCTCGATACTGAAGAAAGCAGACAAATACGACACCCTTCTCGGTAAGTCCCTGTTGCATTCGCCCTCATAGCGTCTACTGACAATTGAGATAGTGCACTTGATACCTGCCATTGGCGCATACATTTCAGCCTTTGCGTCAACAGAAGGAGGGTACGACCTCATCAGGGTCCGGGAGCTGAACAGCAAGCTCTTTCCGCGAGCAGATGATTCAACTTGGCCGTTGCCACACTTGCATGCTGCCTTCCGGGCCTGGTGGCTTGCTGAGTATAGTGGATTCTATCTAGACGATCCGCCCGAAGCTGCCATACCTCCTAATACGGATCTCGATGAGGGTAAGCAAGCCTGCTGTGATTATATCCCGATGCATTGCTGACGAAACGACAGAGGATCGTCAAAGGTCCAAGCAGTTTCTCGAGGCCTTGAAAGATGGAGCCTTCGACTTCATACTATCAGTCGCGGGGGATGTTAAACCGCCTGACTGGCACGATTCCGTTCGAGCTGGCATGCGCAACTGGCTCCAAAGAAAGTCGTCTCCTTTGCCATCCGAGTCGATCCAATTCTCCGGCTTCTTCCGCCTGTGTCTCATGGCGCAGCTCGAAGTGTTTGTTGATGCATTCATCTCAAACTTGCCAGACGTCCTCAGAAAGCTGCGAGTCGAGGAAGACGAGCAGCGGCAGCTGAGTCAAGCGCATGAGCAAGACTTGGACCTGGAGCGCTTCCTGCTCATCATCGCGTACTCATATGAAGGGCGCCCTGATGCGGCGGCGAACTTCTGGTCAGACCCGGACAGCAACCTTGCCGGCTTCATGCACTGGGCATCTCGGCGTGCGTCAACCCCACTCGTGACGGCTTTCTGCGAGATGCTGCAGGCCATTTCGGATAGCGATGAGTGTGCCACCGCCGCTCACGAATTCCTTCTTGACGACGGCCATCACTCCTCGGGCAAAATGAGACGGTCGCAGTCTTTGACATGGGCCCAAATATTCAGAGAGTTGGATTTCTTCTCGGAAAAGATTCGGCAAAAGCCGACAGCGACCCAGACCGTCAGATATCGCGGCGCGAAGCCAACGAACGACCTCCTGGAGACGGAGCCCGAGTCAGCCATGATGCTCGAGTGCTACCTTCGGCTCATCAGCAAGCTAGCCAGCGAAAGTGAGACAACCAGGGTGTTCCTGCTGCAAAACCCGGGATACAACCTTGTCGACGTGCTCTTCGAGCTGGCAAGCAGCCCCATCCCCCCCCAGCTTAGGGGCGGCGTGTTCATGGCGTTGAAAGCATTGATGGCGAGGAAGTCTATTCAAGAAAGCCATACCATGTGGATGTGCTTGGAGAATTGGATAACTGGCGGCTATGCTGGCCCCGCAACCGGGCCTCTACGGCAGACACAACCAGCTCCTCTCGTGTCAACCGAACGCATACTAGATGAGATGAGCAGCGGCTTTGAGGACCCTGAATCATTCATTCAACTCTTGCTAGCTTTGGTGTGTCCAGCAAGAGACAGCAGCTCGCTGAATGACTCGTTGCCTTTCCCCGAAAGTCTCGGGTCAAGTTCTCGATACCCCGGCATCGAGGTCTATGTGGACTTCGTCATGGGTCTCGTGTTTGCACACAAGTCCCAGGAGCTCCAGGAAAAGCATCAGATACGGGTACTGAGGCTCACTTGCCTCGAATTTATCCTCACCTGCCTGTCCACTTTCAACGAGGACCTCATTGTCATTGCAAATCAGACCAACATCATGATCGACTCCGTTGTCTCCACCACAGATCTCGCGGCGTACGTGAGTAAGCATCCATTCGCCAGGGTCATGGAGTGGATGTACAACGACAAGGTTATGACTGCTTTGTTCAACACGATCCACCAGGAACCGGCAGATGTTGGCAACGCACCACCAGACTCTCCTCTCATTCTGGGAATTTTGCGCGCAGTGGAGGTATTCTCGAAGGTGCTTGATCTGGAGGCTACTTATCATGACTTGGTCCGACCGCTCATCAAGCTTCAATCTGGCCAGCGGCGCCAGCCAGTTGCAAACGCAGCTTATGCCTCGTTCGAAGATGGGCTAATTACGAGGCTGACTCTGGTTGTGGATCTCGGCAACTACTGCGGAATCGGGCACCCCGATGTCACTCTGGCATGCCTAAAACTCTTGGAAAAGATGGCGTCCTCGGCCAAGATAACAGCCACTTGGTCAGGATCAAGCCAACACGCACACCGCAACAAGGCCATTGTTGCTCTTGAAGCAAATGGGGAGCACGAGGCGATATCTCGGTCGTTTGGCTCCGAGTTGATGGCTCCTTTGGAAGCGCAGCGCGAAGCCGATTCTCCCAACTACATCACCAAGCTCTACATTCTAGACTTCTTGTTGCAGTGCCTAGAGACGACGCCAAAAGAGCCAACTATTGCTCATCTGCTGCTGGGGTTTCAGTGCGGAGTGGACTCTCTCTCTATCGACAACGGTGGATCCTTCGCAGCACAGTCATCCCTATTCCACAACCTGGTCAGACTCCTTTTCGAGGTTCCCTCCAGCGATGCACACGGGATGAGGCACTGGCTCATTGCTCTCAAAGCACGAGTGATGCGAATATTGCACATTCTGTGGAGCTCTTCGCTCTCTGCACCGCTTGTCATCAACGAGCTACGAGAAAACGAATTCTTGTTCCACCTCTTGATTCGGGAGTGTGTAATCCAGCCTGACCTCCCGTGGGAGAACCACAATGTGGCCTCAGCTCACTTCCCCATGACAGATGGCGCTCCCACGCTCGTCGACTATCTGGCACTGCGAAGCTTGACTTTGGAGTACATTGCCATGGAGTTGTGTATGATATCACAGGGCCGCAAGCCCAGCGTCAAGAGACGCATATATGATGCCTTGAATGGTCAAGTCCTCGGCGATGGTGACCAGCCGATTCAGACGCCGACAATATTCGATCTATACGACTTCTTGCTACCAGACGGTATTTGGGACATGTCCCCGCCTCCAATCCAATTTTACAAAGACTTGGATCTTTCTGTCTGCCTCGAGAGCGATGCCGACTTCAATCAGATCTACAATGTGGACCGGGTGAAGGAGATTCTTCTCCTGAAGCGAAGCGAACAGCAGGGCCAGGGAAACGTCATTACAGTCCAAGACTTGGCTGTGATTGAAAAAGAAGAGGCCATGATTGTGGAATACTTGGTCTCGTCTAACAGACAGAAGCAGATTGCAACGCAGTGTCTCAGGGTGCTCAAGTCGTGGACCCGGCTGCTTCTAGTCATGGTCGAATGCAATGACTTCAAGGGAACTGCGCAAACATCCTTCTTCCTCCAGGCGCTCCAGGCCATTCTCCCGAGTCTTGAGGCCTTTGCAGCGGACCGCCCCGCCGAAGCCCTGGAGCTGGCGAGATTGGCTCGAGTGCTACTTTTCAAGCTTGATCTGGCGGCAAGCGACGGTGGAGATGAGCAGAGCCAAGCTGTCGGAAACCTGGTCAGCGATAAGCTGTACCAGCTCTTCCAGATCTGCCTTCAAGCTATTGGCAAGTGGGCTGGCTCTCCCGGGCTGAGATCAGTATACTACGAGATCTGCTACCGGTATCTTACCGGCATGTGCGAGCAAGGGCCACTGAGCTCGAGCCGACCCAAGATTACGAAAACGATTCAAGTCTACGGAGAGAGGCTCATCAACGCCATCTGTGACGACGCCTATTGCGGCGACTCTACCTGCCAAGCTTCGGCATTCATCCTCCTTGATACCCTCGTCAACGTTGGTCGGCAAGACGGCGACAACCACGTCGTCGAGACACTCAACCGGCTCAACTTTATCGGCATCCTCGTTGACTCGCTGCGAAACATCATGCATGAGTGGCATGATGTGTTTGCATCTGGTATGTTTACCTCGCAACCAATACCATTACACTTCTAGTCAACTGACAACTCTCCAGGTCATGCGGACCAGCAGAATCATCAAAACGCACGTCTAGCTCTTCTTCTCCAGATTGCGCAATCACGCACCGGCGCAAAGTACATACTCCATGCCAACCTATTTCGCGCCATTGAGACCTCGGGCCTCTTTGCTGCCGACCCAGAACTCCAAACGGACACTCGAAACTCGCGCGCTCTTGAGCAGCACTATGATCTGCTGGCCAAGATTACCCGGATCATCGGCGCAGCGCTGCTTAGCCGCGGCAGCCACAACATTGTCCAGGGACGTAGGTTCCTGACGGAGCACCGCATGTTGGTGACGCATACGCTGAAGCGCAGCGCCGGCATTGGCAGCGGCAGTGTCGGTGCGGCCCTGGAGGAGCGGATCGGTGAGCTGGCCGACGCCTTGATGGTTGTCATTGCCGCGACAGGGTTCCTGGAGGTAAGTGCACACAGCACAGCTGCGTTGCCCAAAGACAAGACAGCCCAGCGCTAACATATATGCAGTATGAGAGTGATTCAGTGGTAGTGTCGGCCACGCCGGACCATGTCTTGTTCCACTGAGGTGTTTGATAGATGGCATGGGACGAGGCGACGTCATGGAGCACGACCTCACGATGGTCACGGTGCTTTCGTAGATTAGATTATGGCTGGGACTAGGCTCTAGCCAGGTGGCGTTGGGATAAAAGTAAATGGCACTGCGTGCATCTGTGAACGAGAAAGCACCTGCAGAGTGTCTTTCTTGGCCCAAAATATACCTGCGTTTTTCGATAGGCTCTTGCTGAGATAAATCTGTCTATTCACAACCAGCATCGGAGACGCTCATGTGCTCTGTTGCTTTGTTCACTGCGGAGCCCAGCAATGTGGCCTAGCTCCGCAACCAGCTCCTCTCGAAGCCCCGGCTCCCATACAAGGCTATCGACTCTATAGCTCGTGGCCAGCATCATGGGAGTCACCATCCACCCTGTGGCATCATCAAAGCCTTACGACAAGTCATCGGCTTTTCTCTTGCCCTTTTTCGTAGCAGTCATGAGCTTGAGCTCGAGCGGCCAGAAGCCTTTAGTCTTGGTGTTGTACGACGTGCGAGGCTTCATGTCTATCTTGGCGCGGCACATGGGGCATTTGCCTCGAGTGGCGTCGACATGGAGCGACGAGTGCAGACATTGCTGGCAGTAAAGGTGGCCTAAGGGAACCGTTTAGTAAGTGCATGAGCAAAGAGACCCAAGTAGGGACACCTACCGCAATGCGTGACCGTCAAGGTCGAGACGTCGTCCATGCAAATGACACACTGAAAAGTCGAGATCTTGACTCTTTTGTCCACTTCTGGTTTCTTGAGCTCTTCCAGCACGCCGTTGGCCTCGGTCAGGTCGATGGTTGTGAGCTCCTCAATGTCCGCGACATCGAAAGTGTTGTCACCAAAGATGTCGTCGTCAGATGCTAGGGGCAACGCCAACGGCGTCGAGTCGCTATTGCTTTCCTCGACCACTCGCCGTCGCTTCGCAGTGGGTGCGTCTCTTGACCCTTTCGCATCTCGCTGTCGCGGGGGCGGCATCTCAACGAATAAGCTCTGCGTACTCTCGGACAGCGAGAGGTCTTGGCCAAATTCGTTTGTGAAGAGCGAGTTCTGCGACTCTCCGACACTGGACGCGGAGAGTTGTGTTGTGGATCGTGAAGGCGCGGCAAAGGGTCGACCGCAGGCTGACGAGCGTCGGGGAGGGGTGGCGGAGCCAGGATGCGCCGTAGCGGTGAATTGAGGCTGACTGGGAGCCTGGCCTGCCTGCTGGCTTATGCCTGGCGATATGTTCAGGAAGGAAGGGTAGCTGGAAGGCGAGGAGAAATTGCCTTGAACCAGATCGTCCAGGAGTTGATTATCACTCGTGAAGTCGGGCAAAGGGGAGAAGGGATCGCCTGGCGCCACCAGAGAATCATCAACCGTGTCGTCACCCCAAGGGGTTGTGAGGTCGACGGCGTCAAGCCGTCGCATCTGCCAGTCAGAGGGAGACTGACGCCTTTGTCGGTCAGGTGTAGAGAAAGGCGAAGGTGCAGGTGGGTTGGCCGTGACGGTCGTTGGTCGTGTCGCGGCGGAGGAGAATGCTGAGGAATGATGTCTGGGCGAGGAAGATCGGACGAGTGGCGAGGGCAGTTGAGGCAGCGGCGGCAGACGGGAGCGCCAGCTGTCTCGTCGCCCCGACGGATTGCCAGGTGCATCGAGGTCCACGTGCTGTACGTCGAACGTCAGCTCGACGGGCGGATCGGCGAGCGTCGCAGACGTGGACATGGTTGCCAACTTGCCGCCAAGCGACTGCGGGTCCGGGCTCTACGGGAAGCGGCGTCGGCGGGCTGGCGTCGAGGAAGACTCTGGGACGGCGAGTCTTGCACGAACCGTGAAGCAAGGCCGTCGTCGAGGGGAGCGAGCGCAAGTTGGTTGGGAGCGTCCCCGGACGGACGTGGATGGTGTTGGAACGAAAGTCGAGGGTCGGCCTCTGCTGAGGTGAGGACTCGGTGGGGGCGCTTCCCGTGGTGGCGAGATGCAAGCGCGAGGGCGTGTTTTTGGTAGCGCCCAGTGGCAACGCATCTCCTCACCTCAACTACCTTATCTTGTTACCAATATCGCCGCCCAGGCAGCCAAGCAGATGTCATGCGATGGAATCTTGCTAGCGGAAGAATTCCTCCGTTTCGACACTGGGCCAGAGTATGGTGCACTCTGGAGCTCTTGACACCGTTGTCAGACAGTGCCCGGACTCATTTACGCGCATCCCAGACGCGCAACAGGCGTAGCCGCCAACGCGAGGACCCGGTAGCGCCCACGAGTACAGAGTGCCTTTGCCGTGAGCTCAAACTTGATTACGATTCAAAGCCATGTCGACGGTCACCGCAGAGCTTGACATTTGGTTACATGGTTGTTGCCTTGTAGTCGGGGAGCTGCATGTGCCTAGGTAGGTACCAGTAGATGGATGGGATGGGTAAGGTAGGTACTCACAGCAAGGAGAGAAGTGTGGGCTGGTAGGATGCGCCGCAAGTCAAATTTTCCTTTGCCTCATCTCGGTTTCGTCCGTGGGCCGTTTTGATTTCTCGTTTCTCGTATAAACCACAAACGGGATCGCCAATTCCTAGGTAGTCTCCCGTATGCATGAAAAGCAGCTTCGCCCTTGCTCCTATCCGCTCATGGCTCACTTGTCCGAAATCTGGGTCTAGAGTCTAGGCCATGAGGACTTCCAGATCCGGTAATTCTCGACCCCACCGCGACCGCACCCTGCATGACGCTCTGGATGACCTAATTTTGCAGGCAGATCAGAACCCCCTTGACAACGTTTTGGCAGCCCGCGTCGACCTCCTCCCCGCCAAACGACATTGACGCAGCATCATCGCATCGCCTCAGCATCCGTTGATATCGGCGCACAGTCGTCCTGTCGTGATGCTGCATCGTCGCATATGAATGCGCTCGCCCCCGCTGCTGGTCGTGTCCAGCGCGCCGCGACGGCCAGCTTTGTTCGCATCGCGCGCCACCATGCTTTTCGCCGCCACGCATGGAGGGCCCATGTGCGCTGGCTGGCCGACGTCGCCAACGGGCCAAGCTTGAAACGCCAGAGCAGTCTTGCGGGTTTGTGCTCAGATGTCCATGTTCGCAGCGAGTCACTGACCGTGCTGCGCCCAGTGTCGTCGCAGTCTCGCTTCAACGAGATTGGCGTGCAGCAGCTGAGCTCCCACGTCTTCGACCAGCTCTTCCCAGATGGCTGCAAGCCGGCCCCAGAAGAGCTTGTCCGGCTGTGCAAGGATCATTTGCGGAAGCACGACTTGCTTGGCAAGAATACCGACGACTCCGAGCCCATTGCATTCGACTTGCCGCAACTACAAGGTCGCACATTAGACGAGCACTTCCACAAACTCGGCGTGGACTGTGCAGAGCCGCATCTGACCTTCGCGAAGCAGTTCGTACGCGCCAACATCCCCCCTAAACCGAGAAAATGGACACGCAGAAGCGGCTGGACCAAATATTATCCCGATGGGCGCACGGAACAGGTCGATGCGCCCAACGAGAGCATGCTCTGCTTCGACACCGAGGCTTTGTGGAAAGAAAGCCCTTTCTCAGTCATGGCCTGCGCCGCAAGTCCGACTGCTTGGTACGCTTGGCTGTCTCCTTGGCTGCTGGGTGAGACGACAAACGACCGACAACTCATACCTCTGGGCGACCCCAGCAAAGACCGTATCATTATTGGGCATAATGTGGGCTACGATCGAGCGAGAATCCTGGAGGAGTACGACATCAAACAGTCCAGGAACGGCTTCATCGACACCATGTCTCTTCACGTAGCCGTCAACGGCATGTGCTCACAACAACGACCGACGTGGATGAAGCATAAGAAGAATCGTGAGCTGCGGGAAAGGGTCGCAACGCAGACACCAGACAACGAACTTGCGGAGCTCCTCAGCAACAGGAGTATGCAGGAAGAGGAGGAGCTATGGGTGGAGAGGAGCTCTGTGAACTCACTGCGAGACGTTGCCAAGTTTCATCTCAACGTCTCCATCGACAAGGCTGTTCGCGATGATTTCGCAGAGCTCAATCGCGACGGCATCATGGCAAAGCTTGAGGTCCTGATGGACTACTGCGCTGCCGATGTCTCCATTACGCACCGCGTCTATCAGATTGTCTTTCCAAATTTTCTTGACGTTTGCCCACACCCAGTAAGCTTCGCTGCGCTTCGACACCTCGCATCCGTCATTCTTCCCGTAAACAAATCTTGGGACGCCTACATTGCCAACGCAGAGACGACATATAAAAAGCTCTCCGACGCGGTTCAGGAGAGGCTGGTTGGTCTCGCAGAAAAGGCGCTCGAGATGAAAGACGACGCAGCAAAGTGGATGGATGACCCCTGGATGCAGCAGCTCGATTGGTCCGGCCAAGAAATCCGCATGGTCAAAGGCAAGCGCAAGAATGACCCCCCGAGGCCAGCGGCGAGACAGAAGAAGCCCGGGATGCCCCAATGGTACAAGGATCTCTTCGCCAAGAACGACGCGCCAATCAGCATCACGGTACGAACCCGCATAGCACCTCTTTTGCTGAAGATGTCGTGGGAGGGCCACCCACTGTTCTGGTCGGACAAGTACGGCTGGGTGTTTAGGGTGCCCAAAGCCGAGGTTGCCACATATGCGGCGAAGCAAATGGTGGAATGCGTCTTCGACGAGACCGAGGCCGCCCTACGAGACGCCAGAGATTACAGATTCTTCAAGCTCCCTCACAAGGACGGGCCAACGTCGCGCTGTGCCAACCCCATGGCCAAGGGCTACCTGGGCTACTTTGAAAAGGGCACCCTGTCGTCCGAGTATTCCTACGCAAAGGAAGCTCTGGAAATGAACGCGTCTTGTTCGTACTGGATCAGTGCCCGCGATCGTATCATGTCTCAAATGGTTGTCTACGGCGACGACGTACGACAGGCTACTGGGAGGAAGAGCAAAAGAAAAGGTTCCGTTGACCATGCCGAGGGATTCATATTGCCGCAGGTCATTCCGATGGGCACGATTACCAGGAGAGCGGTGGAAAACACGTGGCTCACCGCAAGCAACGCCAAGAAGAATCGCGTCGGCTCCGAGCTGAAAGCCATGGTCCAGGCGCCGCAGGGCTATTGTTTCGTCGGGGCCGATGTCGACTCCGAGGAACTGTGGATTGCCAGTCTCGTGGGCGATGCGACGTTCAAGATCCACGGCGGCAATGCTGTAGGCTTCATGACGCTCGAAGGCACCAAGGCCGCCGGAACAGACTTACACTCACGCACAGCGGGTATCCTGGGCATCTCGAGAAACGATGCCAAGGTGTTCAACTATGGACGTATATACGGAGCGGGCTTGAAGTTCGCGGCAACGCTTCTAAGACAATTCAATCCTGGCTTGTCCGAGAAGCACACCATGGAGGTGGCGTCGAAGCTCTACTCGAACACCAAAGGCACCAAGACGAGCCGAAAGGCCATCTACAAGCGGCCATTCTGGCGCGGCGGAACGGAGTCTTTTGTGTTTAATAAACTCGAAGAGTTTGCAGAGCAAGAACGGCCTCGAACGCCAGTCTTGGGAGCCGGAATTACCGAAGCGCTCATGGGTCGGTTCATCGGAAAGGGCGGGTACCTGACGTCCCGAATCAACTGGGCCATTCAGTCGTCTGGTGTCGACTACCTCCACTTGCTGGTTGTCTCGATGGATTACCTCATGCGGCGTTTCGACATTGACGCTCGGCTGGCAATCACAGTACATGACGAGATTCGCTATCTTGTGAAAAACGAGGACAAGTACCGAGCTGCCATGGCCCTGCAAGTCGCCAACGTCTGGACACGGTCCATGTTTGCGCAGCAGGTGGGCATCAACGACCTGCCACAGTCTTGTGCCTACTTCTCAGCTGTGGACATTGACCATGTCTTGCGGAAAGAGGTCGACATGGACTGCGTGACGCCGAGCCACCCGACAGCGATTGCTCCTGGGGAGAGCCTCGACATGAATGCTCTACTAGAAAGGGGACAGGAGGCGATGCTTGATGCAGCCATCGAGCCGGACGCCAAGTACGCGCCGAAATTGGACGGCATCCAGTATACGCCTCGGGTCCCTGTGATGGAGACTATACAGAGCGAGTCTGGGGACAGCTTGCCATTCATCAAGGCTCAGATTGCGAACGACGACGAGGAGCTGCGAGACATCATCAAGAACATCAAGAAGGCAGAGGCAGAGGCGGCGCCCAAGGACAAGCCCCTGAGCCAGAGGTCCCTCAGGAGCGTCTTGCCGTATCGCGCCCAACCTCAGCTGATGCCGATGGAGGAGCCAATGTCTGTGGCGGATGCCATGAGCGCCAAGTATCGCCACGGACACGAGGGTAAGAGTCGATGGTCTTGGTCACGGACTCCCACCAAGGGCTCGCGGCCGGCCTCGAGGGTTTGAGCCCTCACGCTGGGGGCGTTTCACCTTCTTACGGCCATTTCCTTCATGTACCTTACTGTATGATTAGCAATGTCGGGGCATGTACGGGCGTCTACGGGGTGAGCTGTATCTGTACTTGTATCAGTTGGACACGAATGATTGCAACCCTCGGTCGAGCAGGCGGACTACGGGTTCCATAATATGTTGTGAGTTGCAGCATGAGCGACGATGCCAGTCGTCTCAGCAATTTCAACACGACTTCAACTCCTCGAGCGCAGAGCTGCGATTAGCTGGATGGCCTTGACGTGGTGTAGCTGCACCACACAAGTTCCACAACAGTCCAGGCGAACTGTGAGGTGTTCCAAGACCAAGTGCGGGGCAGTGGCTGCATTGGCGGAGTGCTAGGCCAGCCTGGCCCATGCCTTGGAGGGGTAGGTCAGGTAGTACGGGCGGGGAAGCTACTCGCATGCATGCCTCGTTCCCGCAGGACGGACGAGTATCTCGCACCGGCATATCACGACGCCGTCCAACCAGAGAGCATCGCCGGCAGTCCGCCATCGTCATAGCTTCATCTGCACGACGGGAGCCGATAATTGCGCCCTCCCCTCCCCTTCCCTCTCCCTCTGGCCGCATCCCAGCGCTCGGTCCTTTCTCGTCAAGCGCCCGCTGTGCTGCCACCCCTCGGACGCAGCGACGAGCAGCATGGCCACCATCGAGGACGTCGCGCAGCGGCTCAGGGAGTCCAAGCCGCCAGCCACGGACAGGTTCACGTACTTGACCATCGTCGACAAGTCGCTGTCCCCAGAGATCCTGCCCGTGCTCCAGGAAATACTCCAAGATGTGGAGCTCACCAGTGACATCGGCTGGGACCTGGTTGAGATGCTCATTACCGTGCGCGGGAGCGAGGACTGCCTCGAGAGCATCGCCCGTCTCGGCAATCCCCGCGAGGTCATCCTCAAGGTGCTGCAGGTCATGGACACGACTGCCGGCGAGGGCGAGAATGGCGCCGAGGGCAACAAGGCGTTTGTGACGTTGTGCGGTATGCTGGGCATCCTCCACCGCAGACTGCAGGTCAAGGCGCCCTCGCGCTTCCTGCACACGACGCTGGACACGGTCTACAGATCCTACGATCCCGCGAGCGCCGAGGCCACCGCCGCCGTCATCTCGCTCGTGCGGTCCATGTCGGGACAGAAACGCCCACCGCTTCCGACGCGCCAGTCCAGCACCAGGCTCGAGACGCCTTTCCACGAGAGCGACCCGTCGAGGAGCGCGCCCGACCCGGAAGCCGACAAGTCACATCGGCTCGACGACGACGAGCCCGAGGTCATGCAGCTCCTGCTTCAATCCTTCATCACCTGTGTCATCGAGGCATACGTCAACTCGAACAGCTTGGAGTGGGCGTCGAGGCTGCTGGAGTACACATACCCGCACAGAATAGTGCCGCGACGCAAGACGATGATGCAGGCCTTTAAGGAGGTGGAAGAGCTGCAAGCAAGAGACGCGTTGGTCGGACAGCTTGTGGTACGTTTCGCTTAACACGCACCCAGTTGCTGTTCTTTGGTGGTACTTACAAGCTCCTAGGCGGCTGCTGGCGATTTGGGCCTGTCCAAGCTGCCGTTCGCCATCTTGAAACAGGCGGTTGAAGGTCCCATTTGCCGAGAACCCTTGGCCATGGACTTTGACCCTCAAAAGCCCGAGGAGATCAAGCTATCTACCGGTGGCCTGGTATGCCTTGTGACTTACTTTGTCTTTGCTGCGGATGTCTTTGACGCAGACCAGCCGCGGCCCGACATGCTCATGTTCCCGGATCACCTCCTCCTGTTGAAGCAGTTCCTCGGGGAAGAAGACCCGCAAACACAGATCATGGGCAACCCGGGGACGGTCGAGGCTCTGGTGGTCCTTGCCATATGGCTTGACGGCCAGCAGCGCATCACGACGGAGAGCAACGAGGCCGAGGCAAATTACATGGGCTACCATCATCTCATAACTCTCGTGTCCGTGTTTCATCCGAACCTGCGGGTCCGCAACGCCGCGACCGTCATAGCTGGACTTGTCCTGCACGCCGACCCCGACGAGGAGGACAGGCTCACCATCCTGGAAGACTTGCTAGAGAACTGCATGTTTTCGTCACTTCAGGCTTGCGCCGTCTCTTGGCTGCGCGAGGAGATTATCACGGCCAAGAAAACAAACTCTGGGGGCCGTTTCAGCAGCCCAGACTGCCTAGAGTCTCTGCAGTACTCCCTTTTCCCCAGCCTCACATATCTCAGGGAATCCGACGAGGACATGCTGCTGGAATTCTGGACGCAAAGCGCTCCGTTGCTCTTGCAAGCTGCCAACTTTGCGCTGTTCCTCTACGGAGGGACCGAGTACAAGGACATTGCGCCACCCGGAATGGCGGCAGCAATCGAGGACAGGTATGTTGAGCCGCTGTTGCACACGGCGAAATTGCTGTTGGCGGCGGTGGAGGAAAAGGGCATCGAGGCGCAGGACGCAGACCCGGAAGTGCTGATGCAGTTGAATGTGCTGGCGGACACGCTAGGTAGGGTCCCTTTGCAGTAAGGTGATGGAGGAGGAGGAGGAGGAGACGGTAGATGTCTATGGCCAGGATTATTCGTACTCGAAGCGAGATGCACGTGGCGACGACTGGCTCGGTAGCTACCGTATAGTGCACGGATGTATGACATGCAAGGGCAAATTGCTCTGGCAGATTCCTTTGAGCGCTGCGTACCGGCGGGTGCGGTGAATAATAACTTCATGTTCCTCTGTCGCCCCTCGCGTCTGCCCATTTTCCGCTCGTCACACGACGAAGCATGCACGACGACGGGGCATCTCAGCCAGCGAGGCCCGATGCCGAGGAATGAGACGACAGACGGACCCCAAGTTATTGTCCGCCCGCGCCGGGATGAGCCGAGCAACGGCCCAGACCATGCAAGTCTCGTGGCAGACCCGCACGTTCCGAGGCCGTCGTCGACAGGGATCTACCGAGTGGCGGCGCGCTCGTGCCTCGGACCCCGGACTCCAGAAGCGAGCTTGCCTCTTAGCTACGGCCTTGGCTCTTTTTTCCTCTCGCCGGTGATGTAATTAAGCAGACGGAGC
>JALHBZ010000150.1:83960-113458 GCA_024340015.1 Tolypocladium ovalisporum | reverse complement strand
CCCCCCCCCCCCCCCCTGCGCATCCATTGCACCGTGATCGCTCTGCAGGCTGTCTTTTCCTTGTGATCGCGCATTCGGTGCTGGAGCTCGGCTGAGCCGGGAAACCTTGCCGCCGTCGCGCGGGATTCATGGCGCCGCGCGAGAGCCGGTCGCCGCGCCCACCTGCGAGCAGTTCTTATCTACTCCTCTGCCAATTGTCGCCCCTACACCTGTCCTCGCGCCTGGCCAAGACACCCGACGACGAGTGAGCTTGCACTCTGACAGCAATACCATGGCGGACCACGACCAGACACCGGCTTTGCTGCTCAGCACGCCGGAAGGCGAGCTCGCAGATCCCTTGAGCGTGGCGCCAGCGAAAGCCGCGATGCCACGGGATGCATTGGAGGCGGGGAAGCGGCAGAGACAGAAGTCGACGTCGTTTCTCACCAACGAGGCTACACCGAGCGAGCGGCCTCGCCGGCCATCGTCGCCGGGGAGACATCTCAACGCAAACATGCCTCAGCTCACCACTTCGACTACGGCGCCCGAGGTCGGGGCGCGAAGGAGAGGCACCGTGGTGTATCCCAGTGGCGCCGTATGGCAGGGAAGCCACGGGAGCCTCGTGGGACACGAGTCGACCTCTTCATCCGACGATGAAGATTCTAGGCCCTCGATCAGCGAGACGGCAGAGGGTGGCGCACCTCTCGCCAATGTCATCACCAAGGGCACCGCAAAGGCGAGACGGCCCTCGCAGGTGGATGCCAAGGACAAGAAGTTTCGAGGCTTCCACGTAGCCGAGGAAAATTTCCAAACGACGGGCAAGGTCAGCAAAGACGGCCGGCTCCGCATCACGGTCCACGAGACGGCCCACACGGGCTACATTGCCAAAGCGCTCGGCGCCGCGGCGCACAAGATGCTGCCCAAGCGGCACGAAGCCGCCCTGGCCGTGAAGCCATTGCCGGTCGGAGAGGCGCCTCGGCGTGTCGTCCAGGTCCCGCCCAAGCTCAACGTCGTCATCATGGTCATTGGGTCCCGGGGCGACGCCCAGCCTTTTCTCAAGATTGGCAAGGTCCTCAAGGAGCAGTACGGCCACCGCGTGCGCATCGCCACCCACCCGGCATTCCGAGAATTCGTCGAAAGAGACTCGGGGCTTGAGTTCTTCAACATTGGCGGCGACCCCTCGGAGCTCATGGCCTTTATGGTCAAGAATCCCGGCATGATCCCGACGATGGAGACGGTCAAGGCGGGCGAGATTGGGCGGCGCAGAGATGCCATGGCAGGAATGTTTGAGGGTTTCTGGAGGGCCTGTGTTAATGCTACGGACGATGAAAAGGACACCCAGAACCTCAAACTGATGACTGCCAAGGACCCCTTCATCGCAGACGCCATCATCGCGAACCCGCCGAGCTTCGCGCACATTCACTGCGCAGAGGCACTGGGCATCCCGCTGCATCTCGTCTTCACCTTTCCCTACACGCCGACGCATGCTTTTCCGCATCCCTTGGCGAGCATCAAAAAGTCCAACCTCGACCCGGGCTACACAAACTTCATCTCGTACCCCTTGGTGGAGATGATGACCTGGCAGGGGCTCGGCGACCTCGTCAACAACTTCCGCGTCAACACGCTCAATCTGGATCCGGTCTCGACATTGTGGGCGCCGGGCGCGACGTATCGCATGCACGTTCCCTTTACATACCTGTGGTCTCCGGGCCTGGTTCCCAAGCCTGAGGACTGGGGCGACGAGATTGACGTCTCTGGCTTCGTGTTCCTTGACCTGGCTACATCATTCACACCGTCGCAAGAGCTTCTGGACTTCTTGGACGCGGGAGAGCCTCCCATCTACATTGGATTCGGGTCCATCGTCGTCGACGACGCGGACAGGTTCACCGACATGATATTCGAGGCCGTCGAAAAGGCTGGCGTACGGGCCTTGGTCTCAAGGGGCTGGGGCGGCTTTGGTCGCGACGACGTGCCTGACAACATCTTCATGCTCGGCAACACACCTCACGACTGGTTGTTCCCTAGAGTCAAGGGCTGCGTCATCCACGGCGGCGCCGGGACCACTGCCATCGCGCTCAAGTGCGGGTTGCCGACCATGATTGTGCCATTCTTCGGCGACCAACATTTCTGGGGCAACATGGTCGGCAGCTCGGGCGCAGGCCCGGATCCCGTTCCGTACAAGCGCCTGGATGCGGATAAACTGGCCGAGGGCATCAAGTACCTCTTGACCGACGAAGCCAAGGCGGCCGCGGGCGAGATTGCAGAGTCGATTGAGCGCGAGGGCGACGGGGCGGCCAATGCCGTCAACTCTCTCCAGTGGCACTTTGACAACTACGGACCAAAGACCATGCGCTGCTCCATCCTCAAGGACCAGGTTGCGGTGTGGAGGCCCAAGAACTGCCATCATCTCAGGCTGAGCCCGCTGGCTGCCAACATGATAGTCGAGAGCGGACAGATGAGCTGGAAGAAGCTGCGGCTCCTGCGGCACGTGGAGTGGAACGACTTTGAGGGTCCGGGGGAGCCGGTGACGGGCGTCGCGGGCTCTCTGACGCAGACCATGAAAGGCATCTTCACGGGGGTGGGGGCCGCGCCGTATCGACTGGCAAGGACGGCGAAGAAGAGGATCAACCAGAGGATGCAGAAGAAGCGCAACAAGCAGCAGCAACAACAAAACGCCCAGCAGCCGGACAGCAGCGATGCCCAGGACGGCAGCACCTCCAACGGAAGCTCGTTGAAAGGCAAGCCAAGCGACACCCGGAGACCCTCAGCCGCGGCCCCGGGTCCCGAAGCCTACATCACCGACGTGGCCAAGAGCGTCAGGATGACGGTCGTGGCCATCACCAAGGCGCCCGCAAGCCTGCTCCTCGCCCTCGGCCAGGGCTTCCACAACGCGCCGCGGCTCTACGGCGACGACACGGTGCGCCGGCCGACGCGCATCACGGGCATCCGCTCCGGCCTCGTCGCCTCGCGCAAGGAATTCGTGTACGGCCTGTACGACGGCGTGACGGGCGTGGTGCGCCTGCCCATCCGCAGCGCCAAGCGCGAGGGCACCCGGGGCTTCGTCAAGGGCGCGGGCATGGGCGTCATGGGCTTCGCCCTCAAGACGACGTCGGCCATCATCGGCCCCTTCGCCTACACGCTGCAGGGCCTCGTCAAGCAGGCCGAGCGCCGCCACTGCCCGCAGCGCTACATCCGCCGCGCGCGCATCATGCAGGGCCAGCGCGAGAGCAGCGCGCTGAGCGACGAGGAGCGCGCGCGCCTCGCCGACAGCGTCATGCAGGGGTGGGCCGTCCTCGGGGACCTGCGCGCCGCCGTCGAGGACGAGATGCGCCGCCGCGGCTTCGCCGGCCGCGTCGACAGCGTCCTCCTCGACACGAACCCCATGTTCGCCGAGATGCACGTCGCGCGCGAGTGCCTGGCCGAGCTGCGCAGCGGCCGCCCCCTCGACGAGGTCCTCGAGGCCCACGGCGGCGAGGTCAAGTGGCAGTGGGTGCATCACGGCCACAACAACGGAGCCCGCAACGGCCAAGGGCACAACGGCGGCAAGACGGCGCCGGCACCGGCCGTCGACGAGAAGAGGGCGGCTGTACGGAACGGCGAGGTCGCTGCTGGGGAGAAGCAGGTAGCTCATGCACAGAATGGCGAGGCCGTGGGAGCACCCCCAGCTGTCGCGGTCGCGACGTGAAGCTCTTTCGTTTTCTTTTGTGCGTCAAATATACCCGGAAAGCAGTACGTAGTAAGCAAGTGCCTGGATATGTAATTTATTCTTCTTGTGGAATCGTCATCAAGGTCCTTGACCCCGGCGTACCGACTCCTGGTATCGTCGCAACGCCTTTGCACACTCACACTCTATCCCACATATCATCTAGCAGATTCCGTCGCGCACTATCCGAGCTAGTCTGCCTCGCGCGCCTCAGCGCCTCCGCTCCCTGTCCCTGTCCCGGTCCCGGTCCCTGTGCCGGTCGCGGTCGCGATGCCCATCCCTGTCCCTGTCCCGGTCCCGGTCCCGATCCCTCTCGCGATCCCGCTCCTGCTTGTAGCTGTTTTCATGCGTCCTGCCCTCTTTCCGCTTGCTTTCCTCGCGCCTGTACTCGTCTAGCCGCACGCGCTTCTTCTTGGCGCCGTTTTGGTTCCAGCCGCCCAGGTCCTCGGCCTCCTTGAGCTCCTTGGCGCCGAGGCCGAGGCGATTCGCGCGGCGGCGCGCCTGCTTGGGTTTGGGCCCACGCTCCTCGCCGTTCCAGCCCATGCCGCGGAGGAGCGCGGCGCCAAACTCCTCGACGGGCATGGCCTCGTAGTCGTCGAGCGTCGACGCGGCGCCGGCGCTCTCGGCGTCGCGGCGGTAGGCGTCGTCTTCGGAGAGAACGGGCTGCAGGATCGTCTTTTGCTCCTGGGGCGTGCGCCCGAGAAGGGCGTCCATGGCTTCTTCGTCCGCTGTGCGTCTGGGCCCGGAAGACTCTGGTGCGGAACGGCCGTTGGGTTGCTCTGGATCCTCGTCTGAAGCATCGCCAGCCGGCTGGTCGTCACCCCTCGCAGGCCTCTCCTTGATCGTCAGACCCCATTTAACCTCCCTGTCCTGGTGTGCAGGTTCCGTCTCGGCGGTCGTGCTACCTTGTTGCGCTCGCGCCTCCGCAGGTAGCAGGTTCTTTGTCGGTCTCTGCGCCCTCACCTCGGCCCTCCAGTCGCGGTTGAGCTGCCTCTCGATGACGAGTACCTTTTTCTCCGCCGCTCTTGCTCTCCTCTCGCGCTCCGTCTCTGCGCCCTCTGCGCCGAACCCCGTGATGACCTCATGGCGGCCTCTGTGGTGGTGCTCATCGTCAGACTCGGAATCGGAGCCGGCTCCTAACGCGTGAGGGCGCGGTCGTTTTCCCAGGCTAGACGGCGGTTGAGGACGGGGAGACGGCTTGTTTGATGAGGAAGGCGTGCCGAATTTGATGGCGATGCGCCCCTTTTCTGGCTCGCCCATGGCGCAGGGCGTGGGAATGCGGGTGTTGGATCACTGCGTTGTGTTGGAGAGTCTGCCTGGCCATCAAGGAAAAGAGACGGCCCACATTGAAGGCGCTAAGATACCCGACGCCGGCACTCTACGTCAGCCCCCAACGCCAACGTGTGGCGGGTGGATGCGGCTGGTGCCACCGTCCAATTCCGTCGGTCCATCTGCGGTTCCGTCACAGGCCATGGATCCTTGTATCTAGTGTCGTAAAAATTCAACACTGGGCTGCCTGTTTCTTGTTTGCCCATCAGAGGGTAAGATGTGCGCATCCGTAGACGCGACAGTCCTCGTAGACGAGGCAGGCAGAAAAGCGCACGATTGATGGTATCTCAATACGAATTACGTACGATTACTCCGTACTGCCGCCCGCACTGAGAAGAGACGAAGCCAGCCGCTCACTTCACATGGATCTCAGATTGCACATTGCTGGGCCGCGTCCGCTTGCATGCAAGCCGTGCCGTCGCAACGTTCACTGTGCACGTCGGCTGGTGGCCTCCCCTACGCCGCCATTGCTCGCCAGACGCGCCAGCTCGCTATCCTGCCGCCCGCCGTGGACGCACGCAGCCTTGTTAACGCCTCCGGCTTCTCCGTACAGTGCGACCCCGTTCGTCCACTAGCAAGCAGCAAGGCCTCCGCAGCGGGCTCAATAGCGCAGGGAGCCTACGCACGCCCCCGCCGCCGACCTCTGTCGTTGCCCCGATTCGGGTCCCCTCCCTCTGGGAAAATCTCCTCCACCGCTAGCAGCCCCCGTATGATCGCCCGAGTCTCCCCCCAAACCCGGGAGGTGCAGCCTGGCAAATTCTGTACACCACCTCACCCTCCCCCCCAAGCACCTGGCGACGCCCTCACCAGCAGAGCGACCAGACCGAGCGAAAAAATAAATCCGTCGACGCGGCATCAACCACCACGCTTTCCATCGCCGCGGCCCCCGTCCTTCATCTCCAGCGACCTCGCTCTGCAGCCTGGTGCATCCGTTTGGCCCGCAAACGGATGTCGCGACCGCCGATGCTATGACTGAGGTCGGGCACGCCGACCTGTCGAGGCTGCTTCAATCCAAGCGCAATGACTGCAGGTGCGTCGCGACCCAAACGAAAGAGCGATTTTTTCCGATCACAACGGTACTATTTTCGTGATGCTGACGATGCGCAGTGCAATCGTAACGTCGCGGAAGCGCAAGCTGCGCGAGCTGTTCGCCGTCGCGACGCAGGTCGACACCTTGCCTGACGATGGCTTTGCGAATCCCGACGCGCCCGCGGCCACGCCCGCCGAATGGCAGTTCCTGCAAGCCAGCGACATCTTACAGTACGTTGAGAGACTCGCTTCCCGTTCTTTTCTTCTCGGCCGCTTCTCATTTCCTGGTTCCCGTGCTTCCTTTACTTGTTAGCAGCGTGTTTGGTGGCCATCGTCGCTCCATGCGACGCATTCCATCGCAAACATACACTGACCTTTCGCAGGGGCAAGACGCTCAACGAGCTCAACATTCCCGCGAGGCCGAGCCCATCCCTGGAGAGACTGAAGCGATCGATCATCGACTCTGCCGATGCAGTCGTGAACCATGCACCACCGACGCCGTCGGGTGGCGTCACCCAGAAGGCGGCTTGCAAGACGCAGGGCGAAGCAGCGCCCTCTAATGTCTCGCCGATGAAGAATGGAGACGCTTCTCCCCCAGTACGAATGGCCACGACGCTCGACAAATCTGCGAGAGCCTCCGCGCCGAACCTTAAGGCACCGCCGTCTTCATCTCGAAAGCCGCCGTCGCCTGGACGACCAGTCAATGCAAACTCGACGCTTGTTTCGACCCTCGATACCCCGACCACAGGCAGCCCCGGCGGCGCGACGTTGAACCGCAGTACCAATCTGAACGGCGTGTCGAACAAAGAGGCAGCCAGCCATCGACCAACCCAAGTCAAGTTTCCGCCCGGGACCAAGGGTTCCCCATCGATGAATGCGACGACAAATGCGCCGCTAGGCCCGTCTGCTGGCGCCGCTCCGGGAGATGGGGCTGACGGCAAACTCGTTCCACGTATGGACGCCATCGTGCCGCTATCGATCAAGCAGCCTACGGACACATCCAAGGTTCCCGAAGCCATGTCAACCCCAGGCTCGACCGCCGCAAGTGCTACGACGCCGGCTGTCCACGATGCATCTACAGATACGAGTCCGGACAACGACGGTCCACGGTACAGGGTTGTGGCTGAGCAGAATGAGGCGAGCAACAACCTCAAAAGCCGAGGGGGCGCCACGGACGTGCAGGACCAAGGTCTGAGTGCGGAAGACCAGCTGCTACAGGAGTCGATTCAATCTGCTGCTGCAGCAAACAAGGCGGATCACGAAACTCCAGCCGCCGCATCCCTTGCCATCGCCGATGCATCTCCCACTACCGCTGTGGCTCAGCCTATTGTCACCAAAATCGCCTCGAAGCCACTCTCCACTCCCGATGAAGCGCCGCCGTCGACCTCTGCCTCAGCCTCCCGGCAGCCTCTGGCGGAAGTTCCCGACAGCCAAGGTGGAACGCCGGAGGTGATGGACTTGGATGCGGCTGAACCTCAAAACCAAACGACTCTATCTTCTCAAGAGCCTAATCTCCCAACGCGAAGCGCATCCACCATTTCTGCTTCAGAGGAGCTTTCGCCCAAGGAGCAACCACAAGCAGCGGAGCGAGCCGTGACTAGAGTATCATCTGGTGCTATGCGATTGAAGTCTGTCAGCGAGATTGTGGGGAACACGGCGCGACCAGCGCACATCACGGAGCAAGAATGCACGTCCAAAGGAGCCCACGATCGACTCACACCGGTCACATCAACGCCGCAGTCACCAGCCCCGAGGGTCCGGAACAGCGGCACAACGAGAAAAGACAGGACCAAGGGCCACTCCTCAACAGTCCTCTTCGGAAAGCAACCTAAGCGAGTTGAAGACAAGACGCTGGTACCTGGTCAGAAGGAGACGATTCAACCCTCCGACGACTACTACACACCCCTCTTTGTGCAAAACTTTACCGGATCTTCGAATTGGATGCAACCTCCCGAGCGAATCCTGTTTCAAGCAAACAAGACCATCTCTACCCCCGACGCCCATCTTGTGATACAGGACCATCAGGCCTGCAGAGTCCTGAGGAGAGTATATCACCTACAGCAGCACGACAAGTGGTCGTTGAGGCAGCCAAAACGCTGTCCAGAGCCCACTCGACCACCGTCTCAGTGGGATGTGTTGCTGCAAGAGATGAAATGGATGCGCACCGACTTTCGCGAGGAGCGGAAATGGAAAATGGCGGTTGCGCGGAATCTGGCATACGCATGCGCCGATTGGCACGATGCTAGCCCCGAGGAGCGCGTATCACTTCAGGTTCCGGCGGTCATTCCTCCCAAGCCACAACTGGCGGAAGGTGATCTTTCCATGGTTGATGCGGACGAGGATGGCGCGGAAAGTCGGTCCACGCCGGATCTCGTGTCGTCAGGAGACGTAGATTCTCCCCTGAACCTGGACGATCTCGTCGAAGACTTCGGCGAGACGGTCGCTCCGTCAGCAATATTTACGCTGCAGGAGGAAGACGTGGTGTTCGGACTCCGAAGGACAGCAGCTTCTGATAAGCTGCTGATGGAGCTACCCATGTACGGAGCCCCTCTGTTCATTCCCAGATTCGACATCACCGGCCCCGAATACGACCCTGATGCGCACTGGCGCCGCCCGGCTCTGCCCTTGAGCAAGTACGTCGAGGGAGAGATGAGGCTGGCGCTCCCAGGCCACCCGCGGAAGCGCAGCCGATTCGACTACGAGAACGAGGACTCTGATGACGAGAAAGAGGGTGATTTCGTTGCCGACCAGCTCGTGCATCACGTCACGCTCCCGCCCGGCACAGGTGAGGTGTCGTTGTTCAATCCAGAGTCGAAGCACATCCGCGATCGCCTCCACGCTGGTCACCAGTTCCGCCCTCCGTCAGAACATCCGATGCCGACTCAGGGCTTCTACGAATCACGGAGTCCGTCTCAGTGGACTATGCCCGAGGACGATGAGCTTCGCGGGCTCGTACGGGAATATTCGTACAACTGGTCCTTGATATCGAACATGCTTTCGACCAAGTCATCCTTCGTGGCCGGCGCTGAGCGGCGTACGCCGTGGGAGTGCTTCGAGCGATGGATCAACCTCGAAGGGCTTCCAGCAGATATGCAAAAGACGCAATACTTCAAGGCTTACCATAGTAGGATCGAGGCTGCCCAAAGAGTAATCGTTCAGCAGAACCAACTTGCTGTGCAGCAAGCTACCGCATCTGGCGGCACAATCACTCCGGTGCGGCGAAGGCCCTCTGTTCCCCTCAGAGTGGAGAGACGTCGCAACCAGAAGCACTTGACACTGTTTGATGCTATGAGGAAGCTTGCCAAGAAGCGAGAGACTGCCATACAGAAGCAGCAGCACTCTGCGGCGCAGAACGCCGCCAACAAGAAGAACAACGATACCGTCTCCCAGAGGCCGGCGAAGACGCCCAGAGACTACAGTCTCATGCGGTGGGAGCGTGACCAGGCCTTGGCGGAAAAGATGGCACAATATGCGCAGCGGCAGGAGGCTCAGCGCCGAGCTGCCATGCAAGCCAGGGCACAAGGCCAAGCCGTCCAAGCTACCGGAGCCGGGAGCGCTGGTGTGCCGGGGATTGCGAATCATCCTGCTGCCCATCCTACTGCCAGCAATCGTCCCATGTCAAACCAGCTCGCCGCTGCGGCGGCTGCTGCCGCCGCCGCCGCGCCTAGCCAAGGTCGGCAGCGCATGCCGATGCAGGCTCCGGCCAGCGGCGTGGTTGTCGCTGGCGTCCAGGCCCAGATGACGAGCGCCGGCGGCCTGTCGGCGCCTCCACAGATGAACGGAGCGCCGACGGCGCAGATGCAAGGCATGCAGCCACAGCAGAGGATGCCAATGCCTAATCAGCAACCGGATGCCAATCTGATGCTGCGCGCCCAACGCATCTCGGAGCAGCAGCGCGCTGCTGTCCAGATCCAGCAAGCCCAACAGGGCCAGCAGCATCACCCGCAACAGCAGAACAGCGTTGGGACCCCTGGTGCGACGAGTCAGCACAACTCGCCGCCATTGCGCAACGGCGTCAACGGCATCAGCCAGCAGACATTCATGAACAGCGCGCAGGCAATCATGGCATCCTACAATACCGCAGCAGCCAACGGCAACGGCCACGGCTCGCCACAGGCAAATGGCTTGCACATGCCGTCTGCTGCCAGCGCCGCCTCACCTGTGCCACGCGTACACGCTCAGCTGCCCCCCGGCATCACGGCGCAGCTCAATCAGCTCGAGGCGACGTTCCGAGCCAAGCATGCCAACCTGACGCCCGAGCAGGCACGCCAACTCGCGACGGAGCATCTGACGCGGGCCATGATGGCGCAGCGGCAGAATGCCATGAACGCTGCTGCGGGCGCAACGGGCCAGTCCGGCATCACCAACAACATCGCTGCGACTACGAGCCCGCATCAGTATGCCGCCTTGCTTCGTCAACAACAGCAAGCGCAGGCACAGCATCAACAGCAGCTCCAGCAGCAGCAGCAGCAGCAGCAAAAGGGTACGCCGCAACCGCACCACGTCCAGCCACAGGCGCAACAGCCGAAGCAGCCTCTACCACCGCATCCACATCAGCAACACGGCACCCCAAGTCAGGGCACGCCTGTTCCTCGAACCGCCACGCCCATTGCTGCTTCGGCCAGCCCTGCGCGGTCTCTCCCGCGTGCCTCCAGCGGCAGTGCGACGCCCTCGGCCGTTGCCAAGTAAGACGCGGTTACGTCGACTGCTCTCTACTTGTGGTGTTTTAGGTTTGCCGGTATCAATGGAGATACATGAGCAGTTGCTGCTGCACACTGAGGATTCGCAAGGCTCTTCTATGGTTGGACATGGCACGGGGAATGAGAGCCGGCCATCTTGGCCCGGTTGTAGTTCACAGCACGGCTTCACGGGATCGCGGGCTCGGCGAAGCGAGCGACATGCAAGGAAGCGGGAATGAATAGCATGAACTTCTATACATATTTTTCATGGTCGAGTGTTGTAGCCTCGCTCGAAACCTTGCCCCAAAAGTGGCAATGAACATACCACCTCCTCTACAAAGCACACTTGACCAGTTTCTCTCGATTTGTGCTTTACGTGCATCATGATGTTCTCGTAGCTGGGCCCTCAAAGCCTCACGGTCCGATCTAGCAAAGCCACAAATCTCTATCGGAAAGCACATAATAATAGTGTGACGAAACAAAACGCCATTCATGCGCTGATTGATATACACGAGCAACATAATGCCCGCTCAGACTACCTCGCTATATCCATACGATACAGTCATTACGCAGTTTTGTGCTTTGATCCCCGTCCTTTAGCTCGCGCTGCCGCCGCCGTGGCCACCATTGCCGCCGCCTCCCCGACCGCCGTCGCCGTGGAGCAGCAGCGTCGGCTTTATGAAGTCCTCGTCGAGCTGGCGGAAGAGGCCGGCGGGGTCCTCGGCGCTCCAGAGCTGCCTGAGGGCGCCCGAGGCGGTGATGGGCGTCGTGGTGGGAGCGTCTGCCGATGGGCTCATGAAGGGGCTCTCGGACTGCGACGGTGGGTTTGGGCTTGCGCGCGAGGGGGTTGAGCGGCGAGCGGGCGGAGGCAGGTCAGACGTGTCGATGTCGCTGCCAATTTCCGAGTCGTCGACGCCGGCGCGGCCCAGGAGGTCTGCGCGCTCAAAGTCGTTTTCGCCGCGGTTGGAGTTCTTGCGACTCAGGCTCTGGTTTCGACCGCCCGTATGCGGCGACGAGTGGCCCGACACGTACGTCGCAGAGCGGTTTGCTGCGCCTTCGAGATTGCTGAGGGCGACGTTTCCGTTCCGGCGTGGTTGGTATCCAATCGCCGCACCTGACCGCTTAGCTTGCAGGCCGCCGCCAAAGGACTCTATATCGAACTCGTCATCGCTGTCAATCTCTTCCACGACACCAGTGCGGATGCCCAGAATCTCCAGCATGCGGGCTGTGGTGCCGCCAAAAATGATGACTGTCAGCACTACCACGACCAAGACCGTCGCCCGAAGTGCATATGAGTTCTCGCCAGTGAGGAGTGCCGCCAGCGCCACGCCGACGGCTCCTCGGAGCCCCGCCCAGAAGAGCATGGCCTGGTAATTGTACGGCAGCTCGTCCTGGACCTCGACACCTCTGCGTCTAGCTCGGTACCGAATGACCCAGTTGATGGCCCTGGACAGGGGGAAGACGGCGACCCATCTGGCGGCAACCACGGCGAGGACCGTCACGATGATAAGAGGGGGTTGAAACTGAAGCGCGCTGTCCGTGAACAGGGCCAGGCCGAGGTAGATGAAGATGAAGTTTTCAGATAATTGCGACATGACCTGAAAGATGTACTTGGTGGTGAGTTGCGTGCGTCTCGACATGTTGAAGTAAGCATAGTGCTTGAGCGTGATGCCGCAGAACAGCAACGACACGATGCCTATAGTTCGTCAGCTCGGTCACCAGGTAAAGCTGCGCACTGGAAGCACTTACCAGACATGTGCACGCCGTGCGAAAAGAAATAGGTCGCGTAGGAGATGAGTATAATCAGACAGCTCTCGCTCTTGGGCAGCCTCCTCAGGTATGTAAACTTGAGGAGCAGGGCAGTCCCCGCGCCGACGACGACACCGATGAGCAAGCTGCCAAAGAAAATGAGCAAGAAGATGCCGGTACCCTCGAAGAAACTGAGGATTCCGTAGCTGGAATGGTCGCCCTTGTTGTACTTTTGCGCCGTCTCGAATATGACAATGGCAATGGCGTCGTTGAGAATCGACTCGCCAAAAATGATGGTGTACAGCTTCGGATCAACCTTGTACGTGTTGAAAATGGCCAAGATGGTGACGGGGTCGGTGGCGGATAGGGTCGCGCCAACGGAGATGGCGTCGATGAAGGTCAGGTCCAAAGAACCCGGAAGCATGGTGAAGAGCCATAGTATCAAGCCGATGACGACGGCGGACAGGAAGGTTCCGGCAAAGGCAAAGGTCAGGATGGTCCCTATGTTGCGGAAGAAGTTGGCTTGGTGCAGCTCGTAGCCCGATGACAAGATGATGGGTGGGAGGAGGAGGTTGAAGAATATTTGGTAGTCGAAGCTGATGAGAATGCGAATCGAGTCACCCGAGGTGACGAGGAGGACGAGGCCGACGGTCATGCCTAGTGTATTGGTTGGAGTCAGGGAACAACAGACTTGGCGCATTGAGGGGGGTCCCTGTCTAACCTGCAAAGATGGAAATGACGGTTTCGTGGACAGCCGTGACCTTTTTCATCTGCAGCATGTAGCTGGTGAAGAAGGCGGTGATGAGCAGCATGATGGAGATGAAGATGGCCCATGCCGCAAAGAGTTCCTTTTGAGCCGAGTCTCCGTCTGTGTTGAAGTCGTCAGCAAGCTGCCTGGCAGACGCGTCCACGTCTCGGGAGCTGGCTGCTGTCACTCACCTTCAGGGTCCGTGTCCTCGGTTTCTCGCCCTGTGTACGATGGTCAGTCCCGAAGCGGACGGACAGTTCAAACAGACTCGTGACGCACGGAAGAGCTTGAGGCCCATCTCGACGATGTGGGCAGCGGGGGACGGCATCGTGGTCCGGCGCGCGGTTGGGAGCTTCGTGACGGTGTTGGCTTGGGGGCCACGGTTGGCGGGAGGCTGCTGTCGAGGTTGAAGCCTCACGGCAGGACGTGTGCGGGGAGCATGGGTTGGCCGGCGGATCGCAATCGGCAGAGAAGCGGTCGTTTGCTGGATGCGCAGCGCAGCGCCGATGCCGAGGTGGAAGATGCGCCGAAGAGGGGAGGCTGGCCTGGATGCGCGGTGAAAGTCGACAAGCTTGCAACTATTCGTAGTGGAAGGCAGTGGAGCTTGACGTTGGTGGGACCGGCCAGCGGCAGCCGGCAGCTTGCACGCGCAATCCAGCGGGTGCGAACTTCCTGATCAGGCACGACGGAGACGAGCACGGCAGGTCGGGACTGGGGACCGATTCCAGGCACCCCGCCGGCCAAGGTAATCGGTACGTGCTTGTGCCCGCCGGAAAACGTGGGGGATTTCGGTAGCCTGTACCTAACGCACTACTACCTGTACGTGGGAGGGCATAAGGCAAGGTGCCCCACCTTGGGACTCGAAAGTGTCTCCCCTCTCTCGATGCTGCCCATTGCCTCATGCACCACAATTGCAAGACTTCTTGGATGGATGGGTACCTAAGGTATCTTATAACTGCCGACGAGTCCTTGTCCTCTACGTTTGCGAGACGTTGGTCTGAAAAGGTGCACCTCCGGCACCCCAAACGTGCCAGCGCTAGATTCACAATCACATTAACGGGTTGACGAGTCTCATTGTTATCCAGGTATATTAGTGTTAGACCCTATTCTGCTGTAAAACAACTCCGCATAGCGATCCCTGACTTTTGGAATTCAAGCTCAGACAGATTACAAGTACCACAAATCATCATGTTCAGACGGGGACATCGACGGAATTGTTCACTTGGATGACAGCCGGTGCCGCGAGCGCGGCATCCACCACAGCGGAGGCATTGTCAAACTTGTCCGTCGTCGTCAGCGCTCCATGGCTGAATCCTTGCATCACGTGCTCGGTGTACGGGAACTTGGCTTCGAAACTGATCGCGCTTCCAGTCCATTTGGCGTTCTCGATGGGCACAGAGAACGGCAGCAGCTGGCCCGTCGTGTACGTGAGATAGAGGCCGGTGCCGTTCCCACCGATGAACGGCGTGGCAGCCTCTGATGCGCTGGAAAGATCGGCAGAGAAGGAGAGCGTCTGGTCCTTGGGCTCGATGGCGGCGACGGGACCTCCATTGGTCGCCAAAGCCGGGAAGATGGGCAGATTGACTGCGCTCAGCGAGTACGGGCACGAGCCAGGCACGACGAACAACTGCAAGGCCGACCAGGCGAACGGCGCGGGGACCGTGGTCAGGAAGGGCGACTCGGAGGGCACCTTTTGCAGGAAGACGCGATAGTAGCCGTTCTGCTCGCCCTCTTGGCCGATGATGGACGAGAGGATCTGGACCACCGGGAAGAGCCCTTCCTCGGCGAAGATGACATTTGCGCCCTGCAGCGCGCCGAGCACGACGGCGGTAAAGGTCTCGGCGAGGTTCACGGCGTCGCGGAGGTTCGTCACGGGGAATTGGTACATGCAGGGCCCTGGTGCAAAGGCGCCCGCCCCCTCGAGAGTAGACACGGCGGCGAGAGCGTGTAGTTCCTCTTGCTAAGAGCCACGGCGTCAACACGACTTCAAACGCACCTCCCCAGGAATGGAGAGAGACTTACAGCGACGACAGTCTTGAAAATCTTGACCAATTCGTCCTTGTTCTGGGCCTCGTACCCAGCAACCCCGGAAGAGATGTTGTTGGCCAAGGAGTTGAAATACGCCGTCTCGAAGATCTCGTTGGCTGCGATGAGCTGGAAAGCCGTGGTGCTTCCAGCGCCAAGGGCCTTCGGAGCTGGTCCATCGGGCAGCTTGCCGCCCGCCACCTGCTCAATCTGCAATGTCTGCTGGTCGTTTGGCTTCGGGAACCCATCGTCCATCGGAACGGCCGCGCCGGCGGCGAGGCCCAGAACGGCCGACAGAGAAACTAGTCGTGACAGCATCGTAGAGGTTGGTCTTGGTGTAGCTGTGTAAGTGGTGGACGGTAGGTTTTCCCCTGTTTTTTGGTAGTGCAGTCAGGCGTTTTATCTAATTCATCTCAGCCCGTTACCGGCTGTCTGCCGTTGGCTGTCCCATCTCTGCCAGGGACTGGGCGCAAAGTCTATGATTGCACCTTGACGTTTTTGGTTGCCCAATGAGGCTCCATCTCGAACCCGCGGCGACTCAGGATGGGAGGCGGGGCACCCACAGTCCAGCATCACCGCCCGCTTCCGGGTGCCTCCAACTGCACGTCAGCACTGCGTGCGAGTTCTGTCAGCAAAGGGCACTTTTCTCTGAGCAGATTGACTATTGTGCTGCTCTTCCACGCCGACGCGCTAGAGTTCCGCCATGTGGCCATACAAAACGTCTCACTGGCTGGCGGCTGTCGTAGGCGTCATAGAGAACGCCGGATGTGGCAGTGCCGGTACAAAACGCCACCTCCGCCGCCGTAAACATCCTCGCAACAACAGCAGAAGCAGCAGAGCTGATTGCCTCGGAGCTCATTGTAATGAGGACGCATTGAGGTACTTGGGGAAGGGTGTCTCGTCCGGAACAGAACTTCCTCCTTGGCTGTGAACGGAGAGACCCTACTGGTCCGGCGGCGTTGCCTACTCGGTACAATGAAGTCCGCTTAGAGCTCGTCGCTTCCCGATTGTTTGCTCCAGCATGGTGATTGTTCCATAGGTCTCCTAAATCCGTTCCACGCTTTGCCTGCCGCGACCACACGGCTTCCTCTCACTGTAAAGAACAGTCGGGGGACTTGGAGCCATGACCTTGGAACACTGCTGCCTTGCACTGTGCAACGCAACCACAGTATTTTGCTCGCAAGAACTCGCCGCTTTTGAATGCGTTGCATTCCTTGACCATCTCTGGGACGAGCCGAATTGGTTAGTTCCTTGCTTATTAGTGCGTGACTAACTTGGGTCTGTGGCAGTCTCAAGCGTGTACATGGGAAGCTTGTCCTCGGGGATCACCTAGCACTGCATCGTCATCTTGGGTCTCGGGTGCTATTTGATCTACAACCATAGGAACAGCCGTCAACCGCGAGCCTGCAACCACCAATGATAGTGACCCGCAATCAAACAGTACTGCATCCGTGTATTCATATTCAAGCGCGGGCTTGTAAGTCGGCAGGGCATCAGACCTACCCTGTACACACGGGTTTCCGCCTGCAAAGGCGGTACGTCATTGTGCTCCAACCCTCTGACAGAACAAGTGGAGTGTCCAGCAGCAATCCCTGTCATCGTACCGCCTTTGTCAAACCAGAGGCTTCTTCATGTCGTGATGCACCGCAACAAACAGCGTTATAGCGTCGTCCTGCTGTACCTTGCGGCCAGCAACAAGCTCGCGGAGGCATAGCGGGGCCGTGCCGCTCGCTTGGGTGGGTCCTTCCCCCAAATGTCAACCGTCGGCGCGATTCATTCCACCAACGTCAATCCCAACCAACAGACAGTCCACGAGCAAGCCGTCAGCTTCAACCACAAAGGCTACTCCCTCGACCCCAAATTCCGAGGCGCTCTGTTTCCAGCCACCCGATGTATGCGACGCTTGCCTTGGAATCTCGGAGGAGGCAACTACAAAACCGATAATGTACCACCTCGCCAAAGGGCTCTATCTCTATGCTACGAGCAAAGAAGGTCAGTCCAGCCCCCCAACCTCGCGGCCAGACGGCGGCCATCTCTGACGCTTAAGCTCGCAGAATACTCCGTCATCCTCCTAGGCCTCGATAATGCCGGCAAGACCACGTTCCACGAGCAGGTCAAGGCGCTCTTCCTGCCCAATGCCCCCGAGCCGAAGCTCAAGACGGTGCCCACGGTTGGCCAGAACGTCTCGACCATAACCCTCCCCGACATGTACCTGAAGCTGTGGGATGTCGGCGGGCAGATGTCGCTGCGCAATCTCTGGCAGAGCTATTATGCCAGCTGCCACGCCATCGTCTTCATCATCGACAGCACCGACATCGGCGACGGCACCCTCGAGCATGAGAGCAGCGGCCGGCTAGAGGAGTGCCGCCTGGTCCTCGAGGACGTGCTGCAGCACTCGGAGACGGAGGGCGTCCCGCTACTCATCCTGGCCAACAAGCAGGACAGAGAGGACTGCGTCGAGACGATACGCATCAAGGAGGGGCTGGTGAAGAAGGTCATGGAGGGCGAGAAGGCGGGCGCTATCCGCGACTCGAGGGTGCTGGCGATGAGTGCCCTGACTGGCGATGGCGTTAGGGAGGCCGTCGACTGGTTGCGCACGAGAGTGCAGTGGAACAAGGAGTCCCGGCCGCCCGTCATGAGGTAGGCCTCTGGGGTGCACTCTTCTTTGATGCGGCTTGCGAGCTACGACTCCGGCCTGCATGTGCGTATGTGTTGGTGTGGGGTTTGGCATGGCGTCTTGGATGAATAGATTTGGCGCCACAGTCTTTACGTGGCCGACATGGGAGCACTCGCGGGGTTGTAGCATCTATTAGGGGGGTATCATCATGCCTCATTTCGGTTCTACCGTATGCGCCTCAAAACAAGAAGCCCATAATGCCTACCTCTCATTCTCGGCCGTGAGCTCCGCCATTAGCCCGCCCTTGTCTCTCCGCTTGGCGTCCTCTGCCAGTTTCCTGTCCAAGAGGTCCGTAAACTCCTTTGACTTGCTCAGCGCCGTCTGTGCGCACTGCACGAAGATGGGCGCGTCAATGTCGCTGCCGCCAAGCTTGGACACTTGGCATATCTCGCCGTGCTTGTTGAGACTAAAGGTGCAGCTGCTGACGCGCAGCTGTTCCTCGAGCCAGGTGGTGTCGAGGAGCACCACGTCGCCGTCGTCGCCGAAGAAGCTAAAGGTGACGCAGAAGGGTGAATGCAGCCAGCTCAGGGCCACGGGCTCGCGCTCGGCGGGCGTGTAGACGGTGAGAGCCTCGCCGTCCATGCTGGTCTCGGGCTTGCGAAAGTGGCGCAGGGCGGCAATGGCGGCCAGGCAGGCCGTGTCGAGGAGGTTGCCGTCGTGCGAGAGGACGTGGAGGTCGGCGCGGATGGACCAGCACTTCTGACCGGCGACGAGGCATAGCGACTCGGTGTCGAGGGCCCCGGACCGGCGAATCGTCTTCTCGAGCAGCCGCGAGAGAAGCACCTCGGTCTCGGTGGGACGGCCGACCTCAAAGGACGGGGCGACCATGGGACTGAGCTCCGAGGCGATGCTGAAGATGCCGTCAAAGGACCGGTCGGCGAACGGGACCGCTACCTCTGCCGAGACCTTGGCCGCAACTCTGTGTGAGAGGGTCAGCGACATGACCGTGTATGAGCGGGAGCGGCGCATCGTCGTTTCCTACCTTGTCTTGCCGCACCGGACTTCCACGACGCCAAACTCATGGCCAAAGGTGAGCTCGAGCGGCCTAAACTGGTCAAACTTGCGATTGTCCAGCCGCAGTCCCTCCTCCAGAGCCTTGGCCACAAACGTTCTCTCGGCGAGAGATGGCTCCGCTTCTCGAGGCATGTTGATTGTGAATGTCCTCTGCGAAATGGACTGTGTTCCCTGATGAAGGCCAGTGAGATGAGATCGTGGGGTGTATGAAGCATGTTGGAAAATTCTGCCGGGCGGTGAATGTTGCCGCGGCGGGCTGGATCGCCAACAACAACATCGCCACGGACCCTCATTAATGACACCGCTAACCTCCTACAAGCACTCATGTCCTCGATGCTCAAAGGACGGTCACATTATCGCACACATATTGAAATGTGAATGCTGGTCAAATTCACCATCTCCGGTCTCTTTGAATGCATGGAACTAGAATGAAAAGTCTCTTCACACTGGCATGGAATCGTCCCCAGAAGGGGTCCCGACTTCCCAGCTCTCAACGGCTCAGACTCTCAATACCCGCCCGCATGGCCTTGAAGTGACTCCAGTCATGACTGTCCTGTGCCAGGCTCCAGGCCATGGCACCCCCGAGCTTCTTGGCTTTGACAATCTCGTTGAACTTTTGGGTGATGAATTCGGGCGTGTCCCAGGTCCAGTACTTCTTTGTGCTGGGGTCCCAATACCACTGGCCACCGTCGGCCGTGTCGGCCTTGCCATTGTTGAGCACAGTGAGGAACTCGGCTGCGTTGAGATTCTCGACTTCGAACGTCAGGGCCCCTGACTTCTGTAGGTCGCTGCCGTCAGGGCCCTCCATCAGCACCGCCTGGCACCCGGTGGACGAGTCGCACGCGTCGGCCGTCTCGAAGAACTTGGCGTAGAAGGCGAAGCCGAGATTCATCTTGCCGGGCGTCATGCCGCGCCGGATGTACGTCTCGATGGTGGCCTTGGAGCCTTCCACCGAGGTGTGGTGGTTGGCGACGCAGTCCCGGCGGTTCATCAAGTCGTAAGTCATGACCTGAATGAAGCCGTTAGCGGTGTCATTTTCGAAAGCAACTTCACACGGGACTGGACACTTACGTTGACAAAGTCGACAATCTCGTCAATCTCGGGCACCTGCTCAGGGCCAAAAGCAATCATGTCGCCCACCTTGCCAGGCACAGCAATGGAAAGCTCCTTGTCGCCAATGGCGGCCTTGATCTCGGCCAGGAGCAGGGGGTACGCCTGTATCTCTCCCTGCTTTTGGATGTTGGGGATTCGCTTGTAGTCTTCGCCGTTGCCGCCCGGATACTCCCAGTCGACATCTACATCTGCGTTAGCCGTAGTCTGGTGCATACGAGGAGGTCGTGGAAGGACTTGCCAACACAGTCGTATCCCAACGTCGTTACCACCTGCGCGACGTTCTTTGCAAACTTCTTGCGAGTCTCATCCGTGGCAGCGCCGGTACTGAAGCCGGCGGTGTCTCCCCATCCGCCGATGGCCATGCATACTTTCGTTCCCTGGTCAAATAGGGCGCGGACCTCGCTCACCGGCATGAATGGCGTGTAGACAGCGTTATACTCGCTGAATGTTGTGGACGGGGCAAAAGCAGTAATGACATAGTTGACGCCCGCTGTGATGTCGCTGCCTGGAAGCGTCGTCTTGTGCCATCTTTACGCCCGCGATCATTAGTGCCTGGAACCTCGGGATTTGCCTGAGAATACTTACTGGTCAAAGTACATGACATATCGCGGCGACGCCGCGAAGGCGGTTGCCGCAGCCAAGACCGAAGCCCAGGAAGGCCGCATCTTTACCGAGCTGGGAGAATAGGTGCTTTGTCTGGGACCTATCAGAGATAGAGGTATAGAGAAGAAGTGAGATTATCTGGGAAGGAGAAGAAGGGGAAGTGAGTGGTGTAATGGTTGGGTTGTGGCCAACGGCAGTTGAGCAACCTGTCGTGGGGTCTGTTGGACCGTATTTATTAAATACTGCACCGACCTCAACAGAGATCGCCGCTCAAAATGACTGAAAGCGTGTGAAGCTAAGATTTCAGGAGGAGCAAACAAAGCGGCACAGCGGAAGTCAGGAACAGATCCCTCTTCGGCGTTTCAAATACATATAGACGTGGCCCGACACAGCCTGACAATGAAATCCTGACTCGACAATGAATCAGCGCAAAGTTGCGAGTCGCTTTGTCGAGGCTCTGAATCAATTGACACTTGTTCGGACTGGCATTCACGGCGGAATAAGAATTAAAGATGAACTCCGACGTGTCAGATAAAGTCCCTGGAACACCCTGCGCCAATTGGGTCGTGAATTGCAGTCATTACATTCTGGCCCTTTGCACGTGAGGGTGGAAGTGTCTGTCAAGAGGTGGCGGCGGCCCATGGTTCGAAGGGTCCGATAGAAGAAGGCATGGGTCTTTGATGTGGCTAAGTTGACGCTGAGGTTGACGCCGAGGTTGATGTTGTGCACACACATTGTGAACAATAGCTCCCAAGCATATTTCAACCCTATATGGAGAAGGAAGAGCCAATGCCCCGCGACGACCCTCTTCTAAACGGCCCAGTCTTGATGCAATAGGAACCCTAGCCAATACTACTACGGAGACGGACGGTGCACCATCCATAGGTCGCTGTTGAAGACTCTTGGACGCGGAGACGGGCAGGCTGTAAAGGCCAGCCATGACAAATGACGACAATGATCCGATTGATGCAAATGCCAGCGGGCGAGGCGTGGCAAATGACCATCAACCAAGGTGGGTTTGCATTCGCGCCTGACGCTACAACGAGGATGCGTCCTGCGCTTCTCAGTCTTTGCCGAAATCATTCGCTGGACAACAGATCTGGCGAAGAACTACCTCTGCGTTGCTCGATGCCGGGTATTTCTGAGTATCCCCATGACCACGGCTTTCCTTGATGAAGCGTTCGCAAAAGGTGCGGCTGCATTGAACCAGGGCCAACTAACAGTGGCTTGTCAATTGACAATAGCTGTGGGCAAGGGGGGGGTTTGGTGTAAATCAGCTTTAAAGCGTCTCGAAGACGCGTCATGTCAGCACTTTATCCTTGCTATCATTAGTACCCCTGTACGCAGTACCGCTCGAAGTGTTCGCAAAACAGGAAGCCAAGGTAGTCTCATTCCCACACTTACACCGCACCCAGTCCTTTAGCGAGTGGGATTTCACCGGATTGCGGAATCGAGAGCAAGGAAGTTGTCGAATTGTTCATCACTCATTGCAAGATGTTTCTGACAAATCCTCCCGAGCAAGGCATTGGGCAGGCCGGAGGGTCGTGCAGGTTCGTCGACGACCTCTCTGACTGATTGGGCAAAGGCATAACAGTGGCAGTCAAGTCGACCCGACGCAAACCAAGGCGCAAGTCACCAACCGCACCGTATAACTTACTCTAATGCGTCGCCAACATCAATTGGTCATCCAGAGACGATCTAGAACTCGAAACCAACAACAGAGGCTCCTGTTTGAAAAGGCAGGTATGCGGTGATGCGGCAGGGAACCCGTACCCGGGGGCGCCGTACCCGCCGGCACGTAGGCCGTGACGTGGAAGAACCCATTGATGCGGATCGTGCTTCCTATTCGCAGCTGGGACGCGTCACTTCGGGAGGGTTGATAAAGTTGCCCGATTGACCCCTAAATGTGATGCCAATCATTCAACGTCTTACCTGTGTGTGTTTGCGCCGTCTACTCGCAGACTCGGACCATCAACCGCCAACATGGAGGAGACGACGCCTCTTCTTCGCGGAGGGCAACCTGACCTGCGGGCCCCGGCGTCCAAGTTTCAGGCGCGCAAGCCCAAGACGGTCGTTCTGCTCTTGTCCTGCATGGTGTTCTGCCTGTCGTTGTCGGGCGCGCTGAGTAATGTACCCTTGACGCAGCTGCTCGAGGACAACATCTGCCGGGAGTGCTACGATAGCGGCGTGAGCGAGGCGGATGCGCCGCGGACGTGCAAGTCGGATGCGGTGCAGTCCAGACTGGCATATCTGAACGGTTGGCAGTACATGCTCGAGGCGATTGTGGGTGAGTCTCTCCCGTTCTGTTCCACCAACAAACTCAAAGTGCTAATTTGATTTTGTCAAGGCCTGTCGGTTGCCCTTCCGTATGGTGCCCTGGCAGACAAGTAGGTTGCGGTTATACAAACTCCGTCGAACGGCGGCGAGGCGGGTATGGGCTGACGCTTCGGTACAGAATTGGACGCAAACCCGTCATATTCATGGCCTTCATCGGCTTCACCCTCTCGAACGCATGGATAGGACTCGTCCTCGTCCTCGGATACAAATTGCCAGTCCACTTGATATTGCTATCATCGGCGTTTCTCTTCGTCGGCGGCGGGAGCTGCGTGCTTATATCCGTGCTCTCCTCTGCGGTGGCCGACGTGACCAACGAGGACAACAGGTACCCAGAAGTTGCATGCGAAGCGTAGTCGTCCTTTTCTAATGGACAGACAGGGCATCCGCATTCCTCAACATCTCTCTTGGAAGCCTCATTGGCGCGTTTGTCGGGCCAGCCGTGACTTCCGGCCTTATGCAAGTCACCTCACCATGGGTCCCCTTTCTCGCCAGCTTTGGGGCCATGCTCTTCAGCGCCCTCTCCATGGTCTTCGTGCCCGAGACGCTGCGCCCGAGAAAGGCAGACCTGGACGAAGAGCCGGCAGACGACATGAAGAGGTCCTTCCTCAGACGACACCTGCGACACTCGGCCGAGCAGCTCGAGGTGTGCTTTGCCATGCTGAGGCAGTCCGCGCTGGGCATTGTTCTCCTCACATTTCTTACGCCGGTACCAATCTCCATCGCGATGAACCAGCTTTTCGTGCAGTACGTCAGCAAGCGTTTTGACTGGTCTCTTGCCTCCGCTGGCTACCTCCTCTCTGTGCGTGGCACGGTCAACGTGCTGCTGCTACTTCTTGTGTTGCCTGGCCTCTCCAAGCTGCTCCTCTCCCCGTCCTTCGTCAAAGGATTCTCCGTGGCTCGTAAAGACCGCCTCATTGCGCAGATGTCCGCTGCATTTCTGACACTGGGCTGCCTACTCATCGCCGGCAACGGCATAACGTTCGTCATTGGCGGCCTCGTCGTCACCACACTCGGCGCTGGACTATCACCCATGTGCAGAAGCCTCGCTGCGAGCTTCGTCGATGCCCACAACACGTCAAAGCTGCAGACGCTGATTGGCATCACAGAGGCCCTCAGCTCGTTGGTCGCTGGTCCGACGCTCGCGGGGCTGTTTTCCAAGGGTATGAAGTTGGAGGTTGGCTGGATGGGGCTGCCGTACGTGTGTCTGGCTGCGTTCCTGGCGCTGACGACGCTGCCCATCTTCTTTTTGCGGCTTCCGGTAAAGGCTCCGACAGACGAGCTAGGTATGAGCCAAGTTGATGGTTCATTTTGCTCTCAGGATGCAGAGAGCGACTGTTTCTTGGGGATGCAATGTTCCGCACATGCTCCGGTAGAGGATATCACGGTGCGGCCGGGGTTCGCCAGGCATCGTTGATACAAGCGAAGATCCCGCGGCGTTATACCATAGTTGTCTTTCTGTTTCGTGATGAAGAAGCAACATTATTTTCGCATACTGCAAGGTTAGCTCGTTGGCTTTGGTGGAGCGAAACCTCAAATCACCCAGGCAAGGGTAGACAGAAACAAGCGTGGAGCTAGGCGATGAACAGGATATTCAATCGCGCTTTCAATATCTCCACGACCACCTCGTTCGCTTTAGAGCGGTACATTTGCGACGCCTTTTGATAAGACTTGATTCCACACATTGAAGTCGCAGAAGCGGCATAAGCGTCAAGTGGCCCTTTGCTCAAGCCTACCTGTTGCGACTTTCGAGCTCGTTCACTTGAGCGAGTAGCTTGGGGGACTTGACGGACTTGGAGGTAGACCGAGCACGTCGCCCATCAAATAGACTGGAAACGTTTCGTCTGTTGAGTTAAGTAAAAAAAAAGGCATCCGTCTATGTTCGTTGGAAGAGAAGAAACCGACTACAGGTACGTAGGGTCGTCCGCAAAGCCTCTGATTGGCTCGTGGCAACCGCCTGTCCCCACGTCGATTTCGGACTCACTGCTCTACTTCGTACTCACATCCACCTTGCTTCAACAAACACCACTGCATTCGACGCGCCTGACACGCTCGACTCTCTTGACGCTCCCAACGACGCTTCAAGATGACCACCGCCCACAGACCGACCTTTGATCCCGTCAGTACCCTCCGTCTCGCCCGTCAATTAACAGCAGACTAATCCTTCCCAGGCCCGTGGCAAAGAAGCCCTCCGCGGCCCTGCCTACCACCAGCGCCTCCTCCCCGCCCACACACAGCTCAAGTACCGCAAAGCCGGCCAAGGCGGCGACGCCGACGACGAGCCCGAGCGCGACCTCGCATCCGAGCTGCTGGTCGCCGAGGCCGCGCACTTTGCCAAGAAGAACGGCCGCCCCCTGCCCATCGACGACGCGGACGCCGACGGCGAGTCCAACGCAGCACCGGCCGGCGACAAGCGGTCGCCGCCGTCGGTCGATGGAGAGGAGAGCTTGGCGGCGAAGCGGCGGCGCATACTAGAGGAGACGCGGGACATTGATGCCGACGACAGCACCGACCAAGAAGAGGACAGCGACGAGGACAGCGAAGACGACGAAGACGCCGAGCTGCAGCGCGAACTGGAACGGGTGCGACGCGAGCGCGAGGAAAAGAAGAAGCGCGAGGTATGCCACATCTCAGGTTGCACCGGACAAGGCGGCTACGACATGTGCTGACAACTCGATGCAGGAAGCAGAGCGCATGAAGGAAGAAGAAGACGCCCGCGAACGCAACATTGCCTACGGCAACCCACTCCTCAACAAGCAGGACTTTACCATGAAGCGCCGTTGGGACGACGACGTCGTCTTCAAGAACCAGGCGCGCGGCACGGAAGAAAAGGGCAAGAAGAAGGAGTTTGTCAATGTGCGTCTCTATCCGCTCCATGTTCCATTGCGAGGTACGACTGGGCTGACTCTTGACCTTTGCAGGATCTCCTCCGATCAGATTTCCACAGGCGCTTCATGGGCAAGTACGTCCGATGAGCAGGTCACGGTGGGACTGGGTCCGGGCGTCGCAGCGTGAGTGTTGACCATTTCGTTCCTCGATGTTTGGCATGTTGCTGACCATTGCAGATCCGCCTGGCTTGCTCAGACTGCCTACGAGAAACTACTAGACGATAGACAGACTGGGTGCATTGGCGTAGCTTGTACGATAGAGATACCCTCAATAACGCCACGATCGTTATTCATTAAACCTCCACACTGGTGTCCTCACTCGTGCTTCTCTTCGGCTAGCAACCTCCCTTCCATCTCCTCAAACGCCCCAAGCACACTGCCGTACTTTTGATACGTCCCGTCCCGGAAACCCTCATCGACGCGCTCGATGGAGCCCTCCTCTTTCCACCGTCCGGCGATCAGCTCGTCAAAGGTTTCGCCGTCCTTGCGCTCCAGCGCCCACAGCGCCTTGTACGCACCCCCGAGGGCGCAGGCGGCGCCGCCCACGTCGAGCTTGTACACGCCGTCGGCGCCGCCGAGCACGTCGCCGATGACGCGCGCTATGGCCGGGTTCAGGGAGCCGCCGCCGACGAGGTAGACGCGGCGCGGCTGGGCGGGCAGGCCGGCGCGCGGTGGGTGGACGAGGCCCTGCGAACGCAGGCGCATCGACAGAGCCTGCGACTCTGTGATGATGCGCGCGTCCGTTGCCTTGGACCAGCCATCTTTATCGTCTGTCTGTTGCAAGCCTGAGCCATTGGCGTCACAGGTAAAGCGCCAGGTGCCAGGGCGAATGTTTGGTACCGTCTCGCGCAAGGGGAAATATAAGCCCAATCTGGCCCTGTCGCCGTTTTGCGCCATGTCCAGCGGCGGCGTGTCAAAGACGGCCTGATTGAACGTCTCCCAGCCGGTGCCGCCCTGTTCCGTGGGCTTGGGCAGCGCATCGCGCACCTTTTCGCGCGCGAGGCCGCCGTTCTTGTAGCACAGCATGAACATGTAGTGGCCCGCGGTGGTGGGGTGGTTGAAGAAGTGGTACGCGCCGTCGGGGCGGTAGGCGGGCGTGTTCATGAGGAACGTCGTCGAGGTGCCGAGCGACACGATGGCGTCGAGCGGCCGCAGCGGCAGCGCGAGGATGGTCGCCGGGTTGTCGCCGGTAAAGGGCACGACCTGGCAGTCCTCGCTGAAGCCGTAGCGCGACACAAAGTACGGCGAGATGGCGCCCATGGAACCGCCGCCATCGATCCGGGGCTCGCCCAGCTTTGCGCGCAGGGCTTCGGCGTTGGCCTCGCCGCCACCGGCCGCGAGGGCGAGCAGCTCGTCGCTGTACCGCTGGTTGGGGATGTCCCAGAGGTTCATGCCGCACACATCGGCCACGTCAAGGGGCGCGAGCGCGCCCATGAGGACCGAGGCGAGCCACGATGAGACGAGGGAAACACGTGTCGTGCGGGCGTACGTGTCGGGCAGAACGCGCCTCAGGCGCATAATCTGCGGGCCCGTGAATCTCTGACGGCACGGTCAGTTGGTTTCTTCGATGCTGTTGCTCAAGGGGGCGTACGATGGGGCCACTCACATGGTGCGCACCGCTGCCCGTCACGGCCGCCAGCTTCTCCCTGCCCCCCAGCGCCGCATCAAACGCATCGCACTCGCGCTGCGTGCTCTGATCCTGCCAGTTGGGCGACCACTCGTGCGCCAGTGCGCCGGCGAGCTGCTCCGCGAGCGGCGTCTGGGGATCCAGCCCGCGCAGCAGCTCCTCGGCGCGCGCGTTCCAGAAGACGCTGCCGTGCTGCTGGCCGGAGCCGCCGATGCCGGCGATGCGGCCCATGGGCACGGGCATGGCCTCGGCGAGGCGCGCGAGGACGAGATCGAGCGAGTCCATCCATAGCGCGACGGGGGCGTAGACCTCGCCCGTGGCCTCGCGGACGTGGACGCCCTTGTGGATGCCGTACTCGGCGCCAAAGTCGCCGTCAAAGTCGACCTTGGCCTGCGCCACGGTCTTGAGGGCCGAGTCGACGACGATGGCTGATGATCGATCCGGGTGGTTAGCATGGAGATGTGTGGGTGACGGGGGAAGGCTCGTCGTGTAAGACGGAGGACCGCGGCGTACCCTTGAGCTGCTGCGTGGACAGATCGAAGCCCAGGTAGAGCGGGCCCGTGTCCGGACTCATGGCCAGAGATGGAGATGTATCTATTTACTACGGGGGGGAGATGAACCTTGACCAGAGGAAGCTGAGTCGAGGAGTCTGGGTAGGCAAGAAGATGCGAATGAGAATGAGAATGAGAATGAGAGAACGAATGAGAAGACGCGGCTAGCTCGGTCGACGACGATGATGGCCAACTGGATGGATAAGAGGAGCAGTTCCACACACAGGACGGCGCACGAAACCCGGGGTTATGATGTGACGAGTCTCCAGCAGCTCGCTTCGATTTCCTTTGGTGGAGAGACTGCCAAAGCGTCCGACAGGCGCATTTACGAACCAGTCACTCGTGCAACAGGGAACCTCGTCCGAGCTTGCCAGTGAGCCCTCGTCGCGAAGTCGTCTGTTCAAGGACTCCGGCAGTGGCTTTAGCCTGAAACCGACCCCGGATCGCGAGCCGGAGCTTCCATTGCCAATGAGCGGAGGGCGCTTATACAGCAGCGGGGTTTGGAGGGGCACTACGGCGAGGGGCATCTTGGGGCACGAGAGCGCTGCAGTGGTTGCATCCAATGCAGCCATGGCGGCTTTTTGTGTCAATTGATGAGCAACACTTTGTAGGTAGGTGAGCTGCGCAGAATGCTAGGCACTATCGAGATGGGCCGTCGGATGCTGGTCGGGAGCGGGCGTCAACGCTGTGGGTGACATTGGATGCCTGGGCGACTAGGGCTATGCCATCACTGTCAAGCCCTGCCATCGAGCGCACAAGCTTCCAGGGTAGCTTCAAATGCCGTCCCTGGAGCAGAGGCGAGGCGAGCGAGACATGGCTAGCTGTGGCTTTATTCAAGGTGATTCTAGAGTCTATTCTTTGTGCTTGTGGTCCCCGTTGGGCGTCTTGCCGTTGCCGTTGCCGTTGCCGTTTCCATTCTCCTCGAGCTCCAGGTTTGCTTCCACCTGCACCGAGCCCGGGATGAACTCGTCAAAGGGCCGGACCTCGGGCCCGTCGCGCGACACGAAGCGCACGCGGACCCGCCGCACGCCGCGTACCTTGCCGCCCACCTGCGTCCGCACCGCGTCCTCGAGTTCCCGGACGTCCTCGACGGTCCACGCGCCCGGCACCACCATCTCCAGGTCGACGAGGTAGTTTTGCCCGGACTTGACGCCGCTGACATCGCGCAGCTCCGCCTCGTGGCCCTCGGTCACGTTGGCCAGCGCCCGGTGCGTCTGTTTGCGCACCAGCCCCTTGACCTCGTCGTCGATGCTCTGGTCGGCGAGCTCGTACAGCGACGACTTTGTGTTCTGGAAGCCGGCGTTGATGACCATGATGGAGATGAGTAGCCCACCGACGGGGTCGAGCCAGGCGGCGTTGTCAATGACGTTGGCGCCCAGGATCGCGGCGAGCGTCACGATGCCCGTCAGGCTGTCGACGCGGTGGTGGATGGCGTTGGATGCGAGCACGG
>JALHBZ010000150.1:56849-83715 GCA_024340015.1 Tolypocladium ovalisporum | reverse complement strand
GGGGGGGGGAGGGTCAACTCACTGGCATGGTATAGCCACTCCTTGATCAGGATGGTGCCCGCGGCCAGCCACACGGCGTGGATGCTCGGAATGTCCAAGTTCGCGGCGCTGTGCGAGTGGCTGTGGCCGTGGCCGACGTGCTCGAGGATCTCGTGCGCCATGGCCGGGTTGTAATGGCCGTAGAGGCTGATTGCGCTCTCCCAGCCCATGTAGAAGCCGCCGACGAGCAGCATGCCCGAGACGCCGAGCGAGCCCAGGCTCTCGACCTTGCCGAAGCCCATGGGGAAGCGGTCCGAGGGCGGCTTGAGGCTCCACGAGACGGTGGCGAGCGTCAGCACGTCCGAGGCCAGGTCCGCCATGCTGTGCCACGCGTCGGCCGTCATGGACTTGGAGTTGAAGGCCCAGCCGCCAATGAACTTTGCAATGGCCATGCCGAGGTTGGACAGCAGGCCAATGCGCGTTATCCGCACGCCCGAGTCGTTTTTGTTGGCCGAGATGAGGTACGAGTTGTCGTGGTGGTGGTGATGGTGTCCATGGCCGTGGCCGTGACCGTGGTCACCGTGCTCGCGTGTCTGCTGCAGGGCGGAGGCCATGATGGTCGACAGGGAGCGTATTCGGCCGCGGACGGGAGCGAGGTGCAGGAGAACGCAGCGTGCGGCGGCGTCGGCGTGTTGTTGATGGTGGAGGTGGAGGTGCGGAGCAAGCAGCAGCGAGGAATGGCAGGAAGATGAGGATGTGGGACTGAGACTCGGGTATGACGACGACGCGGCGAAGGAGCACGCCGGCGACGAGGCGATGGATGCTTGTGCAGCGGCCGAGGGCGAAGCCGACGACGAGAACCCTGCCGTCTGCTGCAGGTGCCGGGACAGGTTGGCGGCGGCTGCGGTTGGTGTTTGGTGGTGATGAGGTGTCCTCACCAGCAGGGCGGCAGGGCAGTGCGCTGGCTGGCCATGGCGTCGTCGCGCTCCTCGTCGGGAGGCGCACCGTGTCGCAGCAGCGGCCGCCGACGTCGCCCCAGACACGCACCGCACGGCGAGGCCCGTGGAGCGCCGGGCCTGGGGAGACATATATCAGGGCCGCAGTGCTCCTGTCTGAGCCCGTGTGTCGATCCCGTCTCGAGTCGCGAGAGAGCGGGCGCGCGCTGTGCCGTTCAATCGGTGGGCTGCTGCAGAGGGTCGGGTCGGGTCGTTCGTTGCAGGAGGCAGAGAGTGGACGGGGCGGAACGGAACGGGAGCGGCCGGTCTTTCTGTCGGGCTCAACGTGCTTAGGTTCAACGATGCCGGTCCGCCGTTGACCACGTCAGTAATAAGGTACGGTACGGTAGTTCGGTGGCACGGGCAGTCGAAGCTTTGTATCGCGGCGAGCGAGCTCGGTCTCCGTTGCCTCCCGTGCTGTCTGTCTGTCTGTGTCGCTGCCCGCCGCTCGATGGACCCTCCGCCGCCGCCGCGACGGCCTCACCGCTACCGGGCCCGCCGCGCTTCAGTCTTTTTCTAGCTTCCGTTGTACAAACTATTTGAACAAGTCGGTACGGACTAGCCGCCCTGCTGTTTACGGCCACGCGGAGTGCGCGCACTGCATGGACGCTGCGCACAACCGGCGCCCCGCGTGTTCGTCCAAGGCCCCCCCCCCCCCAGCAATTGACGATTCGTCGTCGGGGCCTCAGCAAGGGATTCGGCGCTGAGCGCCCTGGTGCATGCCTGCAGGCTACCTACCTTACCTGAGGCTCATGCTGAGGTGGTTCCTGAGCGACACGGCCGCTGCCCGCCAGGCGGGTCGGGTCCTTTGTCAGCGCCCGCTGTTGGGGCGTTGCCTCCCGAAGCTCCGAGCCAGCTGCAGTGGAGACGACCGGGACAGACTAGCGGGCTTCAAGTCGTCTCATGGTGTCATGCATGTGCTGACGCTGGCCTTGAAGCACACATGGCACGATTCAACAACAACGATTCCGAGCGACCAGGCTCTGCAACAACTGTAGAAATCCACTCCCCTCCCCCACTTGCGTGAGTTCGTCTTGCCCAATCGGTGCCAAGTCTCCTCTCGGCCGCCCGAGTCCGAACCACCCCAGTCTCAGCTCTCAAATCGCCGCTCCGATCCGCTTGACGTCTCCGTGAGTTACAAGGGCAACGGCCTCCGTGCGCCGTGGCCGGTCCGATGCGTAAACCTCTCATGCGCATCCCCTACACGGACGTCCTCGCGCCGCCCACCGTCACCCCGGCCTCTGCACGCTCCCTGCCTGGCGCCCTCGCCGCCCTCAAACACTTCTTTGCAGCGCCGCCCACCGGCAGCCTCACTGCGTCTACCGTCGTCCTCACCGGAGCAGGCCTCTCTGTCGCCTCTGGCCTCGCAGACTACAGGGGCCCCAACGGCACCTACAGGGTCAACAAGACCTACCGGCCCATCTACCACCACGAGTTCCTCAGCAGCCATGAGGCGCGCAAGAGGTATTGGGCCAGGAGCTTCCTCGGCTGGTCCAGTCTTCACAAGGCATCCCCCAACGCGGGTCACTTCGCCATCAGAGACCTAGGGGAACTCGGCTTGGTTCGCACTGTCATTACGCAGAATGTAGATTCCTTCCATATCAAAGCTCATCCTCAATTATCTTCCCTCGAGCTGCACGGCTATCTGAGAGCCACAGTTTGCGCTAGCTGCCGCACCGAGTTTCCCCGAGACGACTTCCAGGAACAGCTGGCCCGACTCAACCCTCGCTGGGCGGATCTCTTGCGGCAGGCCCTTGCGTCCGGCGCCTTGGATACCGAGGACCCGGCAGAGCGGCGCTTCCGGGGCCTCAAGACCAACCCCGATGGCGATGTCGACCTCCCCGAGGCACCGTACCAGACCTTTAGATATCCGGCTTGCCCCCGATGTCTGGCTGACCCTCCCGTGGATGTCGACAGCCACAGGCATGTTGTCCGCATCGATTCCGACGGCGCTTGGGCCTTGCCGAGCACAGCGGGTATCCTCAAACCCGCCGTCGTCATGTTCGGGGAGAGCATCGCCAGCAGCGTCAAGACGGCGGCCGAGGACGCAATCGACGGCGCTGGCCGCTTGCTCATTCTCGGCACGTCACTCGCGACATATTCGGCGTGGAGGTTGGCCAAGAGGGCCAAGGACAGAGGCATGCCCATTGCGATTGTGAACATGGGCGGGGTGAGAGGAGAGGACCTTTTCTTTGCGCAGCTGAGTCCGCACCAAGCGGGTGAGGAAGGAGTCAGAGTGGAGTTGTCGATCGACCAGCTACTCCCAGCGCTGGTCTCTGAGCTGCGCAAGGGCGCTGCAACGCCCTCAGATCGCGAGTCTGCTGCCAGGGCCTTGCGAGAGAATCCTCATGTCTTCAAGGACATGCTGTCCTGAGGCGTCGTATAAGCGCATGCGGGGATCATCTATCCAATATCATGTAGAGTCGGCTTTAAAAGAAATTGCCGAGACTGGCCGTCTTTGCCCTGGGTGGTGGAGGCTCTGATGCTGCCGCTTCGTCCAGAATCTTTGCTGTGCTCGTCTTCTTTTCTTGCGACTCTACTCGTTTCGACTTCTCCGGTTTCTGCGGTCTGCGCATGGCCTCGTCTCGTTCGATTGCTTGCAAAACTGCCGTCACATCAGAAACCGCGCTGCCTCGAACGAACAAGAGTCTTACCTTCGTCCCAATCCGCCTCTCTCTGCGGGTCGCCGGTGCCCAGCACTTTCTCGACGTCCACCTCTTCGCCATTTTGGATCCTCTCGACAACCTCTCGCAGCAGCCCTATCCTGTTGTCCGACTGGCGCGTGTATTGGTCCGTCTGCTTCCGGATGGCAATCATTTGGATCGACATGGAGCCGATGAAAAGGAACATGACGATAAAGTACGTCGCCGGGTTCCATTCCCTTGTTTTGCCCTTGAGGTTATGGCGGTTCTCCTTGCGTAGTGGCTTCGGGACGAGCGACTTCCAGAAGCCGGTGTCGACGACGGTCGCCGGGGCGGTGCTCGAAAAGCGGGAGCCGACTCGTGCATGAGCCGCAGAATGCGCAGCGGCAGCTGCTGCCCGTACGACGCCGCTCGCCCTGAAAGCAGTCCGTTGCAATGCCATCGCGGCGTGTGTGCTGTTGCCGAGTTTCGCAAATTCGAAGAAGCGTCGACGAGAATTGTAGTCCGCGACTCCGAGGTTCAATTAGAGGAGGAGTGGTGCAGCGCACGGGCCACTCCACCGCTCTAGCCTTTCGGTTGCCCCAGACAACGCCCGATAATTAGCCCCCACCACCTAACGGCGCCGCCTGCAACCACACACATTGCTCATCAACGATCACGCGAGTTCACGATTTACAGCATTGTGCGCGGCAGCTCCGACTTTGATTTTGGACACGGTCTTTTTTTCTTCTCTTTGGGATTCTTTACGCGATGACATGATATAAGAGACCACGCATATAATCACCGACATGGCTTCCTTACAAGCAAAGTCCGATGCCGTGAGGGTAGCCGTTTTGTCAACGTCGACCTGCACGCCCGCGACGGTCGTGACGCTCAAGGAGCTCCTGCTCCCCGAACCCGAAACTGCTGCGCCGAGAGCGAAGCCGACTTCTCGAGCGACAAAGGTGACCGCTACCTCGGGGGCCAAAGCGAACGGCGCAACGAAGAAGACGGCGGGCTCTGGACGCGACGAGCTGTTGTGCGCGCGCGACAAGACCGTCCTCGCGACCCATGTGATCAACGCAACGCTCAAGTCACTGGCAGAGGCAGCCAGACCGCCGCCCCCGTCGACACCTTGCAAACGCACCGAGGAGCTGCGACGTTCAGCCAGTAAGCGGTCCCTGAGGCGCTCGAATTCAGCCCCTCTGTCGCCGCTCCAGCCAAGGACACTCAATCGCGTCGCGAGCTCCCCGAATCTAGCGACGAAGAATGCCAAGTCGATGCCGCCATCACAGTCGACCGGATGCCTGGCGACGGTGGAGTGCGCCCGAGTCGCCTTCACTTGTCTCCGATCTGTCAAAGGACCGCTTCAGGAGGGACAGGTAGACTTGCAGCTCGAGAACGGCATTTCGGCACTGGTGGGCAAGCTTCTCTCGCTTGGGATGCATGATCAAGCTCTGAAGGAATTGAGAATACTGAAACGAAGATTGGACGGTTCGCCACCCGCGACAGCGACAAAGAACACCAAGGCGACCGTGACAGCTACCAATTCTGTTGCAGCTGGAATCTCGGACCTTTTGGTCTTCCAGAACAAAATACCTGTGTCGAGCTTGCCGACTATCACAGCCTGTCAGATACAAGTGCTCAAGCTTGTAGCGGCTACGAAAAAGCCTACGCATATTGAGACACTTCTCCCAGCTCTCCGAGAGACGAACCCGTCCTCGCCCATCAATCTCCTGTCGAAATTGGCAGAGCACAGCGGCAAAGAAGCGCCCAAAGCAGCCCGTCAGCTCGCGGCAGTGTCCCAACTACTCCTCTCGATTGTGCCGAGCGTCTCTAATTCTGAAGACACTGTGGCTATGGAACCCAGATTGAGCCCCAAACCAAGTGTCGCCTTTGAGCTGCAAGCTCTTGCATTCAGGACGCAACTGAAGTGGTGGAAGCTTGCAGGGCATGAGGGGAGCGTTGATGACGACATCTTGTCCCCTTTCACGCGCTGTATCCGAGCTTTTATCCGTCGCCAAACACCAGACGACAAGTCCGGATATCGCACAATTGCTACAGCTTTCGAAGACATCACGCGAATCCTCCGCTCCCAGGAACTTCAACCGACAACATCGTCCAAGTCAGCCCTGGCGTCCATTTACCAGAGTCTAGGGTCCGCAGCACATGCAGCGCGGCAGTACCACGAGGCGCACCGATGGTTTCGGGATCTCAAGAGCTGCTTATGCCCTGAGACCGATTCCTCTGTTCGAATTTGCTCCGTTTCGGCCAGGACGCTTGCTGCCGCGCTCAAGTCATCAGACATGAGCAGCAACGTTGAGCAGCTCGTACGGGAAGTCACTGATGGCTTAGACGGTAGTCTCAGCGGCACAGTCACGGAGCTCAATGAGCTACTTGAGAGTCTCTCGGCTGCAAGGCGTTCCGTTGTTGGGTTGCTTATGGACAGCTTGGATCCCAACTCTACTTCAACGCAGCTTTTTGAAGAAGTCAGCCCTCTCCTCAAGACTTTTATCCTCCAATATCCACGATTCGTGCGTCGCTGGATGGGGACACCGCCTGCCAAAGACGCCGGCGCGAAGCAGGCGCTCCAATTCGATCAGCGGCGGCAGATGGTGCTGCAATCCATCAATCAAGTCCTTGATGCTGCCTTGATGGTCATCAAATGTGGAATCCAAGCTCGTTCACTGGAGTGGCAGCAGACGGATGACGTTTTGCAGCACTGCACGTCTCTACTTGCGGGCGTCGCTGATCCTGTCTTGTCGAATGCGAAAACCGAGAAGCTGGGTACCTACCACGTCAAGATATCGAGTCTTTATTTTTCAGAGTTTATGGAGCTACGCAAGATGTCAAACCGATCCAAGGAGGCCGACAAGCAACTCATCCAGGCTCTCAGCCGATCCATCGATGCAGTAAAGGAGCGAACGGCAGCTGAGAAGGACAAGGCTCAACTTTCAACGAAATTGGAACTATTTGCGGATCTTTGCAAGGGCGCCGGCAGGTCCGATGACGCCGTCCGGACTCTACGATCAATCTGCACTGACATGGCCGTGGATGGTGTCTTGCTGGAGGTTGCGACGGCGTTGACGACACAAGCCCCTGCCATTGCTTGGGCCACGACTGAAAAGGCTTCCTCCCTTTCCCGAACGCTGCGCTCGATAGCGAAGCTGGATAGATCTTGGAATGACTGGACTTTCTTCTTGCCCGAGGCGGAACGCGCTGCTGTGCTCGAGCATCTCATGCACCTCAGCTCGACTCTTTCTGCGTCCTTTCAGCCGCTACGACTTCACGACCCCAGTCTGACGGCGCTACTGCGGATATATACTCTTGAAAAGTACCCAATTCGACGTTTGCGAGTCTTGCTCCACCTCTTTTACCAAAATATCGGCGACGAAGACGAAGTTGACGAGCTAATATTACACCTCGACCAGGCAGTGCAACAGCTGCAAAAGAAGGAGAAGGCAGAAGATGCGTCACTTTCACACTACATTCCTCATTTACAGTCATATCATGCCTTCATGCTGGCCCTTGCGGACGCCGACGCTTCCTTCTCTGTTTCATTCGTCACGAACTCAGTCTCCTCCTGGAAGAACATGACAGAAGCCTGCCAGTCAAAAGAAGACTTGTATGCTGTAATTGATGACCCCGAGAGCTTGCTCGACCATCTGCAGTCATTGAATCATTTGGCTGGCTTGAGGGGCGAAAGTCAATTACAGCTTGCTATTTCGGAGCTCTCCATCACTATGGCAAAAACGCTTGCGGATTCTGCGGGATCGGTTCGCGACAGCTTGGTCCTCAATCACAGCCACCTTGCTACTCAGCATGTCAATATCGGCAGGTATGCAGAGGCGAAGAAGGCCTTGGCGCAAACAAAGGCACTCATTGAACAGAACGAGGGGATTTCACGTGGAGTCGTTGCGGACTTTTATCTGTCTCAGGCAGAGTACTTCGCCGGCATCGGGAGCTTTGACGAGGCGTAAGTTTTGATTCAAGCTGCGACGAGGATGTGCGCTGACTATTACAGAATTAAATGCCTCTCAAAAGCAAACGATATCTGCGGAGATTCATACTCTACGTGGGCCCGCTCAAAATCTCAAGCTACCGTTCTGCTGTCGATGGCGTCGTTTCTGCAGTCTACAGTCTCCCTCCAGAAGGGTGACGTACAACATGCTCTCACGACCATCAAGTCTAGTGTTCGAATGCTTTCTCACGACTGGTCGAAGCTCGAGGCCTCATCGACAAATGTGAGTCCGAGTGCCGAGACAAGCATCGCGGAAACGAGCATGGCAAGCATCGACGTCAAGTCGTCCCAGAGCCGAACTAACGGACCTCAATTCTGGAGCCTTGCCTCGCCACTTTTACGAAGCCTCCTGCACATTTCCTCGGTATATGCACACATCGGCATGTTCCAGGAGACCATCTACTACGCCGAGACTGCTTGGAAGATTGCAGAGAGCACACAGTCAACACTATACAAGGCCCAAGTGTCGGCTTGGACTGGGTCCGTGTATGTCAAGGCGGGGAGGCTGGACAAGGCCCTCCCTATCTTCGACAACGCAAAGGATCAGTTGCCTCAGGATGTTTGTTCCTCACGAGTCCGATTCGCGCGCCAGCTCGGCGAGTTCTACTGGGAGATGGGAGACGAGGAGAATGCGCATAAATACCTCAAGATTGCCGAGGACACTGTCCACTTGTTGAGCGAGACCAATGAGGCTGCGGTTGCACCCAAGACAGAGGAGCCGGCGACCAAGAAGAGAGGAACGGTAGCTGCGAGGACTGTTCGTGCTACGAGAATGACAAAGGCAAACGCAACCGTTGCCCCAAGGACGACCAAACGAGTGCCTGCTTCCAGAGCAAAGCCTTCCCCACTTTCCGGTGTTTCCAACCTGCCCAAGGACGTCTACCAGTCATCATTGCTCACGGCAGTCATATTGTCTCGGACATTAGGACTTATTCATCAGAAAGACTGGGCATCAGCGTTGTCTACACTAGAGCAAGCCAAAGCGTTACCCAAGTTGTTGGGCACACTGTCACAAGAGCAAGTCATCACTGCGACTTCACTTATCGGACAGAGCATGGAACAGATGATCTCAGACCCCGTCTTTTCCGTCATACAGGAGTCAACCATCTCATTTCCTGCTGTCTGTGTCGGGCCGGACAAGACATCGTCCGAAAGGTCACCTGCTAGCGCATCACCTCCTAGGAAAGGTCGCGGTGGTGCAAGTGAGCGGAGGGGTGCCACGGGGCAAGGCGGGCCTGCATTTGCGGACGCGCTGAAGCAGGCTCAGAACCTGCTGATGGAGGCTCACACGTCTGCCATGTCAAGCGCCGACAGTAGCATGGTCCATCGCATCTGCACACTGCTACAGAGCACTATCCTCCTCCTCTCAGCAACGTCGGCGGCCAAGTCACGGCCGGCCGCCTCTTCTGGCCTGTCTACCGTCGCAGTCGACCTGGGTCGCAACATTACGTGGACGCGAGAGAGAAACACCCTGAAAGCCCCAACGAATGCTTCATTGAACTCTAGAGCGCCGTCGTCGTCGACTCGGAGGAGCAGCCTTGGGCTGTCGAGTGATCTGACAAAATTTCGAAAGACTTATGTGGAGATGATTCCCAAGAGCTGGAGCGTCGTTTCGATCTCGCTCAGTGAAAATCGCCACGACTTGTGCATCACCAAGCTGCAGGCTGGACACAGTCCGTTCATCCTACGGCTGCCTCTGGAGAGAGCCAACTCGCGAGACGCCGATTCGGAAGTGTTCAACTTTGAGCATGGACGGGAGGAACTTCTCGACATCATCAAATTAGCAAACGAAACCAGCCACTCGGCGCGAGACTTTGCTGCCAAAGGTGAAAGGAGTGCATGGTGGTCCGAACGGGAGGCGCTCGACTCGCGGCTGAAGGAATTGCTTGAGACGATTGAGACAACGTGGCTCGGAGGATTCAAGGGCATCTTCTCGCAGCACAAACAACGGCCGGACTTGCTGGCACGTTTCCAGAAGAGCTTCCAGCAGATTCTCGACGGTAGCCTGCCCTCAAGGAACAGGATCCGTGGTAAGAAGACGACGAAAGCACAGACCGTCACACTCGATCCGAGAGTCCTCGATCTATTCATTGGTTTGGGAGACCCGGCCGAGCCGGACTGCGACTACGATGAGGCACTGAACGACTTGCTCTACTTTGTGGTAGACATTCTCCAGTTTCACGGTGAGCGGAATGCATACGACGAGATTGACTTTGATGCTATGGTCGTGGAGACCTACGACGCCCTTCGCGGGTACTACAATGCGGCCAAGTCAGCAGATAGGGAAGACGGGACGCATACGGTACTTGTCCTGGACAAGGCGCTACATGCCTTTCCGTGGGAATCGCTGCCTTGCATGGTCGACCTGTCGGTGTCGCGAGTTCCATCCCTCGCATGCTTACGACAGCTCATTACGGAGGCCAAGATGCCGACTACGGGAGCTGCTGAGGATGGGCGATGGGGCCATTACGTCTCGGCCAAGTCGGGCACTTATATCCTCAACCCATCGTCAGACCTCAAGAATACGCAGGCGTTCTTCCAGCCCTCGTTCAAGACGCTCAAGTCGTGGAAGGGCATCGTCAACCAGGCACCGCAAGAGACCGACTTTGAACAGGCGCTATCCACATCCGAGGTCGTGCTGTACTTTGGGCACGGCAGTGGCGCGCAGTACATTCGCGGCAAGACGGTGCGACGGCTGGACAGGTGCAGGCCGGCAACGTTTCTGATGGGTTGCAGCTCGGCAGCTCTTACGGAGGCGGGCGAGTTTGAGTGCTACGGCCCCGTGTGGAACTACATGATGGCTGGGTGTCCTGCCGTCGTGGGAACACTATGGGACGTGACGGATCGGGACATTGACAGGTTCGCGGGGCGCGCCTTTGAAGAATGGGGCTTGGTCCCCAGGAGCACGTTCAAGGACGACGATAGGGGAAGCAGGTCCGCGGGTAGAGGCAAGAACCGCCAGGACGAGGGCGGTGTCGCATCTCGGAGTGCTCGCGCAGGCATGACTGAGGGCACATCCCTGGCCGAGGCTGTCATGAGGGCCAGGTCAGCGTGCAAGTTCAAGTACCTCAACGCCGCGGCGGTGGTGGTCTACGGCATTCCGGTGTACATCGATGAGGACGCGGCCGACGCTTGAACAAGCGCTGGCTGTCGGTGATGAGGCGACTGTTGGATATCGAGAGGACCATGGAGTTTTAGGATCAAGTTCGCATAGCGATGGCGTTGGTTGTCGAGCTTACAGGCGCATGCCTCTTTGGCCATGAATATATTGTGGTTTCAACATACTGATGGTGCTTTGCCCCGTCGCGTAATGAACTCATGACAATATTGTATCAGATGGCCCTGAGTTCGGAAACTCGTCGAGGAGTCACTTGATTTACTTTCGAAATACATCAGGATGATTGAGGAGAGGTGTACCAGGAAAGATACGGACGCTCGCTTGATGGCAGCTGGCTGCCTGGCTGTTGAGGGCCCATCTACGAACATTTGCTGACGGTTCTCCCAAATCCGTTGAACCAGGTGTGCTTCTCGAATTCACGTTTCTTATTTATGCTTTGAGACAATGTCCCAACAACCGGCAGTGGGATCTCAGCGCCACGAGAACACCAAAGCATGCGTGCGGGCCGCGCCCATCAAGCTAGCAGGACTAGCAAGAGAAGAAAAATCATGCTGGCAACGGGCCACACGAGCAACCTTTCATGGCTGGCTCTGGAAGAATGTCTCAGTTGTAGGGAGAGCAGAGACAACCGCAGCCGTGCTCCACCCACACGGGTCAACAAGCCAGGCGCCGGGAACTCCGTAGTGTCGGGCGGATTCCCGAGAGCTCCTCGTCACCCTCGCTTTTGCCCACTTGTGATTGGAAGTTTCTCTTACGTTTCTAGAAGCAAAGACAGCACATGTATCGAGTACCCGGAGGGCCACCCGGAGGGCAGTCCCCAGAAGCCGACCAGGTTACCAGTAGTTGCAGGGATGGGCTAAACGGAAGGGAGGCTCTACGGTAGGAGCCGGGCGCCTACGCAGATCGGCACAGCCTGGAACCCTGCTGACGTATGTCGGGAGGGAAGAGGGTTACGATTGTTGTTGGTGTTGGTGCTAGTGTTAGTGTTGGCGAAACCACACGGCGAGGCTTGGTGTAAGTGGCCTCACGTGATGCAGCCATCGCAGCAGCCATTGCAGCATTCGCCGTAAACGTGAAGACGGCATAATGACAGATTCGAGACTGCTCTGCCCGAGCATGTCTGATCGAAAACGTTCCCTCAAATCTTTACCTGCAGTCTTGGCGGACTGCCGGTGAGCTACTTTGCGCGATCGTGGCTGCTGGTGCTCCACGACGGAACATGACCGCCACTCGGTGACAGTTGATAAGCTCGACTAGGCTGAGAGCATCGCGGAGGAGGCGAAGCACCTGGTGAGAGCGCCCGCCCACCTGTCGTGGCCTACACGCCGTGACACCCCCCCCCCCGACGCCTTCGGGAGTACCGCGCCCCAGATCTGCAGGGCGGCGGCAGACGGTAAAGGCGGCATGTTCCGCGATCGAAGAGCCGAGACAATGGGAACTGCGCCTTGGATCGAGTGACTTGGTTGAGACTTGATGGAGTCATGGATGTGTTCGCTTGTGCTGTACAGGTACAAGTAGTCGCGTGTGAGGCAGGACCGCTATACTTCGTACGATAACCGAGCAGGCTTCGTGCCGCTCGCAGCGGCGCGATCTGCACGGCTCACTCGGTGTCTGTCCTGCCACGTGCAGTTGACGGCCTGTGGCGCCACGATGGGGGCATGGCTTGTTGCTGGGGAATACCTGCGCACAGGGCATTGCTTCTTTTCCATGTTGTCGCGCGCTATCACGCATCGCCCAGCCCCAGGCCACGTGCTTTTTGTTTGTCTACGAGGTGAAACTGAGACGCACGCGCGGTCTGGCTGCGATTTCGCGTCGGGAAGGTCCCGTGTAAGTCAGGCGCGCAAGCCGGCATGCATACGCGCCTGTCGCAACTCATCACCCAGCTTAGCAGGAGAAAAGTCACTCCCAGACGTAGATTCGGCCGTAAATCGGCCGAATTATACCGATCTCCCTGCGATGGCTGTCAGGGTCCCCATGTGGGAGTAGAGTTGGAACATTCCATGGGTGACATGTCGAGGCGCGCTGCAATATGCATTTGGATATTGGGCTGAGATGGTCAGGCGAGCCTGAAAGTGGAAGCTCGGGAAGTGTGGTTCGTGTGGGACCGACAAGGGGTGGGGGAGACTGGCTGGGCGCAATCTCGCCTCGCGCGCAAGGGCACAGCGAAAGCAGGTAGGGCGTCCAATGAAGAAACAAGACGGCTGAATGGTTGATGGCGGTGGTGATGGTGGCATGTTGAGATTGGTGAAACGGGCAAAGCCTATCTCGTACTCCGTACTTTACGGCAGATGGGAGGCGCCGTGTCGCTGAGATGACAAGAGGGCCTCGACGCCGCCGCCGCAATAGGCACCCGGTTCTGCCTTTGCGCTTCCTGGCCTGGCCAGGCATTGAAGTCGGGGAATAACGGACGTAAAAGTTCCAAGCCATGGACTCATGAGCGCCGATCCGGAAGGACTAAGAATACTCGTACTCGTACGGAGCTTTCCGCAAATGGAAGGAAGCTTGTTTGATAGCCTTGCCATGGCATCAGCAGATCCAAACTCCATGCTCGTAATGCATCACCGTAAGGTACTCGTAGGTTTCCGGTGGCCATTGCGGGGACAAGTGCCGACGGGCTCCAGCTCAGCAGTCGTTGCCGTTGGTTTGCCCGTGCCGTGCCATCCAAAGGCAGATCGTACCGCAGCGCCGGGTCCTACTAGGTCGTCTACGGAGTACGAGTAGCGACTCTCCACTGTGAATCGGCTTGTCAAAAGGCTGTTGGACATGCCAGGGTGAGGTACGGACTGGGAAGTACTTGTAGAGGGCATGAGGATTCGACAAATCATGTGGGCCAGCAACGCATCCTTCTCCACCCACCGACTAAGGAGAAAGGCGACCAAAGGATAATCAGGAAGTGCCTTCTGGAACGCCTTGTCTTGGGCCGCAGCAGGCTCGCGGGGTCAGACACGTCTCTGTGGAGAGATGAGATGAGATGCTGGGCATTGGCGGGGCCCGGGTTTGGCGAGATCAGCGGCACGCTCGCGGTGAGCCACGTGAAAGGGCCGTCGGTCCTCGTCCATCCCGAGCTGACTACCTGGCGCTCGTCATATTTCGGACCTGCACTAGATCTATCGTTAGAAAACGCCAAGTGCCTCGAGGTTGGTATGTCGCGCGTTGCGCAGGTGTGCCGGCGGTCCAAGTCGCCCGAGCCACTCGGCGCAAGGACACCCGGCGCGCTCGAGCGCCATGGCTGCGGTGGCCGACGAGAAGCAAACGTCCAGAGTGAGCGCCACAGTAGCCACACAGGGCTGCCAGGCAAGACATGGAATGGCTAACCCTTGATACTGGCAAAATCCATCGTCTCATGTCTTCTGGTATGTGACCGAGGCCGCACGGGATAAGAAACCGAAAATGTCCGAGCCCGGCAAGGGCTTGTCTTTCGGCCCTCCCGTGCAGCACGACGCTGTTGATGAGCAGTAGGCAGTCCAATGGGGGCCCCATCCGTACTGGCAAGGCTAGGGACCGCAGCGCAGGATCTTGGTTGCTAGCCCAGGAGTGGGAAGGCGGTTGGCCTGAGCTTTGGATTGGATGCTCCCATGTCGTGCAACACAGCACAGCGTGGGGGGGGGGAAGTCGGTCGCATGCAGCAGCTGCAGCCTTCAGCAACAGAGCCCACACTTGCACGGAGTACTTGCTTTCGTGTTTGTCAACCTGATCCCCGGAGAGACCGCAGGGTGCAAACCATTCGGTGAGGCCCCAATAGAGGTCTTTGGCTTGCCTGACGCCCTATGGCATGTCAACCGGGCCATATGGCATGATATGAGAATCCGGCGACGCGACGCGATGCGAAGTCGTCACCGGGAGAACTTACATGTACGAGTATACCACCCAGCAGTGGCCTCCACTCCCCATTCGCACCCGAGAATGGGGGACACTCACGCCACAGCGGCGACCAACTCCGCCGCGATGATACCCTGCGATGTGAGAGACCGACCCATGCCAAAGCTCCTCGTACAAGTCCAGCATTCGGTCATCAATGTGGGAGCAGCATGCTTTGCCTCACGTGCGATGGCTTTGTCAGACACGACCTAGACGGGAATATAGCTTCACAGCTGCCAACTCGGGTCAGCGATGTGGTCCTTGGTGCCCGGAACGGGGGACTTGCCACCGCCCTTTGAAAGGCAACAACATCCGAGTATTGATGAAGCGCAATGCACACGGGACCGGGTAGGGTACTTGGCGCGCATCGTTCGGAGCTTGGAAATAAAATCGCTGTCAAAGGGCTGCCCAAGTACTCCCTAGAAGAGAGTGGACACAAGGGTCGAGGCGCTTGTGAATGTAGGCCAATTGCGCGTAGCGGCACGGCGTTGAATGGACACTAGACGGCGTGACCGGTGTGATGGAGGCTGCATCCACTGCATCGCCAGGCACGGGACGACGGGGCAGGCGCCAATACAAGTACAAAGTCAGCTTGACTTGTGCTGGTTGTTCGTTTGCGCGAGACATTGTTGGTGAGGTCGACTGATTCTAGCCGTTAGCGAGCTGTCGTGCGTGCGGTATACTCGTAAAACGCGCAAGACAAGCGCTGCATGCCTGTGATGTGGCGTCCGTGCAGTATGGTTCGCCTACCCAAGCTCGCGAAGATGTTCGTGTACGAGTAGTATTCCGCTGACGGTCTGTCCCGCTCTGCGTGCACGACGGCATCAAGCCTGTAACCCCGTATGTGGGCAGAGATTGACTGGTGTCCCACCCATACGTTCGAGGGCACGTACGAGTATACGAGTAGACCTAGAGCCTACTCCATCGTGTCTCTGTCTCTGGACGAACACTACAATGGGCTGCAAGACGGCATCACCGCCGCAAGGAGCCAAGGATCGACCCTGCGAAAGCACATCGCGAACTCGGCCTCAGCCAAGAAGACGGCCTGCTAGGCATATCTTGTCCCACTGCCGCGCGAGTCATGGAGCTGCCTGCAGTGTGAGTCTCAGCGGACGATGAAACCCGGCTCGTGAATGGCGTCTCTGCTCCTGCTGCCATTCAACCTTTTTCGACGCGAGGTCAAAGGTCGTGAGCGAAGGTGTGGTTCAGCGGCGACGTTGTTCGTGCTCGGTAGGTCCCTTCGTCGGGCCCAGCAGAACCCCCTTGGGGAATAGACGCGCATCTGTGAGCGGTGATAAATCCCGGACGCAAGCGCAGGTTCCGAGCGGCGCTCATCCGGCTAGGGTCCGCCAACTGCGACCCTCGTAACCGGGCCTCCATGACAAGGTGACAAGTGACAGCATGAGGCGAAGCCTCTGTCTCTTCTGAGCCTAGGATGGCTCAGGTAGCGCTCTCCTTGGATAGATTCGCAAGGGCCAGCGGTAGGAGTGGCGCCCGGCGCAGAGTAGCGGCCGACACCCATTGCATCCACCATGGCGTATTCTCGACCGCGCTGTTGGGCCGTGGTCGCGGGGCCATCGATGTTTACTTACAGCCGTTGCACTCCGCCAAGGTACAATCTATCAGTGGATCTTAGGTGCGCTCCACGTCTCCAGGTCTTGCGTACCTTATTAGTGGACTGCTCGACGGTCCTGTGCCTGGTCAGCCCCGGGTTTGATTGTCACACAAAAGAGAAGTCGGGGAGGCCCCCGTCGTTGTCTGGCTGGCTGTTGCGCGCCCGATATACGCCTGCTTGACAAGAAGCACCTCAGATGCCGAGGTTTCGGGTAGGGAAATGGAACGAATGGAGATTTCCCGGCGGAGTCTCGAGTGTCTCGGTTTTGCCCGTGGCACTGCGAGCCTCTTGCTGCCTTACCAGGCATACAGGTACAGGCAGCCGAGCCACAGCCACAGCCACCGATAACGAGACGACCTCGTCACTGATAGTCCACCCTGCGCGTCGGCACAGACCTCCCTCCACCGCCCAGTCCATGGCTGGGGAACCCTGCTTCCAACGGCCTCGATACGGAGTATCCCGTACTATAGCAGAGGACCTTGGTAGAGACCCATGATTCTATTAGGCGCCTGCCATAGTAGGCCTGGCTTCTCCTCCTCTACAGCCATGGGCCATGGGGCACGTGCTTGGCCGGTGAAGATGGCAAGCAAATTTGCAATCGTGAAGGGCCTCTGCCTCGCGCGCGGGCGATGGGGACGATTAGATGGGCATGCACCGCCTGGCGCTGTGGAACCCGGTGGACGAAGCAGGGGAATTTTGGGGTGCACTAATAAGATGAGATGAGATGAGATGGACCTTGATGCCTCGCACGCCGCGCGACCGGGGCTGCCACAACGTCGCTGGTGACGAGGCGAGTCTATTCGTCTGCTTCGTCGCAGGTGCTTGGTAGAAGCTGCACGTACCGAGATGACGGTAGACGGAGGATGCGTGTACGTCGGCAACAGCTGCATCAACATCGCCAGCAGCTCGCCGACAGAGGTACGAGCACGAGGCTGCAAACGGCCTCTTTCTTCCTCGGAGCCACGGCGCTTGTTCCGGTCGGTCCTCAACACACCAGACGTAGGGTCATGGTGCGTGTGCGTTCCAGCTCGCATGCCTCCTTGTCTGGGCACATCATTCCCGAGCAACACCTGAGCGCGCGCCGGAGTCACTGATTTGACTCGCGGAACACGAGGCTGTGACTGGACGGGTAAACCGGCTAAAGCAGCTGGACCAGCTAAGAGATCCGGGTTGCAACGTAGGCAGAAGGCACAAATCATGGGACCCGCCCGGGCTGCGAACCATTCGACGCTCTAAGTCGAACGTTGAACGTTGAACGTTGAACGTTGAACTCTGAAACGGAACATGGCCCTTGGACGGGCATGTATGAGTACTTTCGTAAGACGAGAAATTGCATCCAGGCGACATGGAAGTACTGCGTCGACCGTGACGGAGACAACCCTACGAGTACAGACGAGAAAAGATGCTGTAGTCCCGTTACTACCGTTGCCCTGCTGTAAGGCAGTTGGCTACCTTGGAGTGATGGAACCAGCGAGTCGAGAATAAAGCAGCTTGGAGCAGGAGCGTTTGTACGGACTACGTCAGGGAACAACCACCACTGCCTGGTTCCTTCTCGGAACTTGCCAGAGCGCTAGGCGCTAAACCGACCGAACCCCCCTCCCGAGTCAACCGTCACCATCACTGCCGCAGCAACTCATCAAACCTACTCGTCGTCGTCGTCGTCGTCGTCGTCGAACGCCTTGCGAGCGTCCCGTCGCCGCTCTGACCGTCTCGTTCCCTAGCTCGTGCCGCAGGCCTTGCGGTGGTGGTCGCTGGCTCGTGGCTGTGGCCAGGATGCAGAACTCACGTGTGCGCCCGGCTGGCCCCCAAAAGCAAGCCCGTCATCTCCTCTCGAGCGCATCATCGAGCGGGCTCTCGATGGCAGCCATGGATGCCAGGAACACGCTGCTGGAAAAGTGAGAGAAGCTGACAAAAAAAGCTTCAAGCCACAATCTCAAAGGGGCACACATGGGAAGCTCCGGGGTAGGGGAGGGGACGTTGCGGATGGCGTGCGCCTCGATTCGCGATGACCTCTCGGGCATGGGCTTCCCTGGCCACGCCATGTGCCTGTGATTCCACCGACGGTCTGTGCCCCTCAGCCACTACGCCCGTCGACCGTGCTGGTGACGATTGCCATGCTGCAACGCTCTGCCAGTACTCGTATGGGTCGAGCCAAGAACTTCTGGCTCCGCTGATCTGACGCCCTGTCCGGTTCTGGCGTCCCTCCTGACATCGACGACGACCCTTAGCTCGACGTCCATCGGCCCCTCTGGAATGTCGCTAGCTTCCCACTCGACTCGGGAGAAGAGCGCGCGATCAGGCCTGAGCACGTTCTCGGCTTTCCTTTTTCTGCCGAGACTGGCCCGCAATGTCATTTCATGGACAGCATGCGGATCTGGATGGGACACACTCACGACCTCGAGCCGTCTGAGCTTCGTGTCTCAACACCCCTGGCGTGGACAGCCGAGTATCCTGCCTGCGACGAGGTAGATGCACAACAGTCACCCCACGTTATCTGTGCGAGTGCCAAGGTACTGCCACTGGCCACCCAGGCATCCTATCCGTCTGCATCCACGTTATACAAGAGTCCCTACAGACAATGGAAGTTCCCAACGCGCAGCCCGCCCAAGTCCAGTGACGGCCTGCCCAACACAGCACCACGCAGCGCCGGGCCGCACCAGACGCAACCCCGTTGTGCCCTGCCCCAGCCCAGCCTGCATATGCACGCTGCACGCTTCATGAGCCATATGCTGGTCAAGGCTCGTCTGCGATGCCAGCTGCTGGCATCCCTTTGCAGACCATTACGCACGATCGGGCCCCGTTTATGAGGGGGCCGCAACGCGATCAAAGACTTCCCAAACGGGCGCCAGCGGCGAGCTACCCGTCCTCCATCCTCCGGCAGACGCCATTAAAGTTCCATAGCAAGCTTTGCAAGCCTCCGCCCGCCCCACCGCGTGCGCGTCTGGGACTGGATCGCTGGGGCTTGGGACAGGCGGGCCCGCTACCAGAGGGGCAGGGCCAGCAGGAAACCGGGGGCGCCCGAGGGTGTGGCTTAATATGCCACGTTCTAGGAGAACAAACCACAGACACGCACGCCGCGGGTCCAAGATTGCTGTTCCGGTACAGCGTCATGGCCGCGAGCATTTGATCAAGGCCTCGGCGCGTTGCAGGAGCGGGCAATGCGCAACTCCGCGGATCAACCCGACCGGACCGGGCCAGCGAGAGCCTGCGCCTTGGTGGGTGCTTGATGTCAAATACCCACGAGCAGGTACGAGTGTTGTGCTGTACCTACACCGGAAGCATCCATGTCTCCATTTTGGAGACCAGGGCCTTGGACTCCAGGGGCCCTCGATTCTCCACTCTCTAGAGCCTTACCCCCGGCTCCTTGGACAGGCTCCACCCCCAAGGTCGACGCGAGCATGTACTCGTACTGCCTCGCTCTCGGCCCAGTCTCCAGCGGCACTCATCACAGCTACCTTAGCAAGCGGTGCAGGTACCTTGGCCTGATTAGCCCTGTTGTGCCCTGACGGGGGGTTGCTGGGCGGGGGGCCGACCTGCCCCGGCGCCATGGCTTGCTTCCATCTGCTTGCTAGGTACGAGTACTCACTCTGCTCGGCCTGGACTGCTTATGCTTCCCCTCTAGTCCCTCCACCTTAAACAAAGCCCTTCTGCCCGCCACTTCTGACACCCTCAGTCGTATCAATGCCGCCGTTCTGAGCCCTTTTGCACTTTCACACATTGTCCATTGCCACCTCGTCGCCGGCAACGCTTTCATAAGTCCGACGCCGACGCCGATTCGTCAGCAGGACGAGTGCTGAGACGTTGCCATCCTCGAGCCGACACAGTTCGCGCGTATCATGATCGCAGGCGCCGTCATCTCGTGCCTCAGCTAACATCTGGGCCATTATCACCAACGCTTTCACATCCGTCCAGGCAGCGCCTGTCTCATATGCAACAGAGACCTTTGCACGTCCGGGTCCGCCGCCGCCGTTGTAGTCCTTGACCTCGCTTGCAATTCAGCAACCAAGGGGCTTCTCATCAGGGCCCCGCGGCAACATGTCGGGCGGCCCTCACGGTCGACACCCGCACCAGGCCCAGCACGGGACATCGCAGTCCTTCTATCATCCCCGTGAGGGAGGCGCTGGCTTACACCACGACAACTCAACACCCAACATGGATGTCTCTCAATTCGGTGACTTCGCCTTCCCTTTCTCCGGCTTGCCAGACGCTGGCCTGGGCCAGAACCCCCATTTGATAGGCTTGACCGATCACTCTCATGCCGGCTTCAACGACCACGCCGCGGCCCACTACTCCCAGCACCACACCATGGCCATGGCGTCCGTCCCTCGCAACTCCCATACGATGGCTTCCATGGCTTCCATGGCGGCTTCGGTCTTTCAGTCAGGCTCGGAGAACCAAAGGTCTAGCCCTGGCACGTCTGATGACGGCGCCCAGGACAGGAACTCGCCCATAGCCAACTCACTCGAGGACCCCGCTGCCGACGAATTCGGCCTTCACGGCCGCGTCCGCGCGGACGGAACAGATCTTGGCGGCAAGACCAAGGACGGCGGCGGTGATGCGCCCGCCTGGAGCGAGCTCAAAACCAAGGCCGGCAAAGACCGCAAGCGTCTGCCGCTCGCCTGCATCGCCTGCCGCCGCAAGAAGATCCGCTGCTCGGGCGAGAAGCCCGCCTGCAAGCACTGTCTGCGGTCGCGAATCCCGTGCGTCTACAAGGTCACGACTCGCAAGGCTGCGCCCCGCACCGACTACATGGCCATGCTCGACAAGCGGCTCAAGCGGATGGAGGAGCGTATCATCAAGATCATCCCGGAGACGGAGCAGGAATGCACCTCAACCGTCACCCGCGCCGTTGTCAAACCGGCCATCCCAGGCACCGGACCGGCGAACAGGTCTGTATCAAGGAAGCGGGGTATCGATGAAGCCTTTGGCCCAGACCTCGAGGCTTGGGCCAAGACGCCGTCCAAGTCAAGGACAAGCGAGAACGACGAGACACCACCCGGTATGGAGGCCCACGAAGAGGAAGAAAACAAGCTTTTCCGCGAGGGCATCGACGCTCTGCCTCCCAAGGATATTCAGGAACACCTTGCCGAGGTCTTTTTTGATAATGTCTACGGACAAGCCTACAACCTCCTCCACAAGCCGAGCTACATGCGCAAGCTTAGGTCAGTCGTCGCTGGAAGCGGCCGCGGCCGTGCTCAGAATGCTCTCTTCTAACATCCCGCAGGAGCAATGCGCTACCCCCCGTCCTTGTGCTATCTGTCTGTGCTGTCGCCGCACGATTCACGCCCAACCCGGAGATCAGCCCGAATGTACGGCAGTTTCTGCGCGGTGAGGAATGGGCGTTGCACGCTCGGGAGATCTGCACTCGGAGATACGAATGGCCCAACATTACCATCCTGACCTGCCTACTGCTTCTTGGGTTACACGAGTTTGGAACCTGCCACGGGGGCCGCAGCTGGGCGCTGGGCGGACAAGCAATCCGCATGGCCTTTGCTCTCCAGCTACACAAGGACTTGGAGTACGATCCTTTGTGCCGCACCAGAAAAGCCCCTCTGAGCTTCATCGACCGTGAGATCCGTCGGCGAATCATGTGGGCGTGCTTTCTGATGGATCGATTCAACTCTTCCGGCTCCGATAGGCCCATGTTTATCAAAGAAGAGTCCATCAAGATCCCGCTGCCCGTCAGGGAGAAATATTTCCAGCTTGACATGCCTGTTCAAACAGAATCGCTCGACGGCAGCATACCACAGGCTGAGTCGTCTGGCGAAAGCGAGAGGGTCCAAGCCCAGAGCAACATGGGTGTGTCTGCTTACACCATTCGGTCCATTGCCATCTGGGGCCGGATCATCACCTATCTCAACCAAGGAGGAAAGGAGGTGGACACTCTCCCAATGTGGAGTTCGCAGTCCAAGTATGCGAAGCTCGTTGAGGATATTGATAGTTTCGCCAATGCGCTCCCTTCCGCTTTCCGATACTCGCAGGAGAATCTTGAGCTGCAAGGCACGGAAAATACGGCGAGCCAATTTCTTCTACTTCACCTCTCCATACAGCAGAATACGCTATTCTTGAGCCAGGCCGCCGTTACATTCGCCAATAGCCGGGCCGGTCTGGAGGCGCCACAAGACTTCCTCTCGCGGGTCAGCGCGAGGACTTTTGCGGCCGCGAACCGTATATCGGATATCTTGAGGGACTCCGAGCGCTCCCAGTGTTCTGTATCAGCACCGTTCGCGGGCTACTGCGCCTTTATCTCGACGACGATACATATCATGGGCATCTCCTCGGGAAGTCCTGCAGATAAGGTCACGGCAGAGACCAATTCCGGCGTCAATATTAGATTCCTGCGTAAGATGATGAAGTTCTGGGGCATGTTTCATTGGATGTTGGACCATGTCCGCACGCAGTACCGCAACGCAATTGATGCGTCACGCTCGGGCAAGGTGGGCGGCGATGGCTCCCTGGTATCTACAATCATCCAGTACGGCGACTGGTTCAACAGGTACCCGCATGGCGTGTCAGATTCTGACATGATGGACCCCGCCTCGTACAGGAAGAGGGAGATGGGCGAGGACGCTGTGTTGGAGCAGAAGCCGGAGCTGCAGTCGGTAGAGGAGTTTTTCACGACCTTGTCACCGCAGCAGGGTGCCGATCTCAACGATGTGCAGCGGAACGGGTCGTTCAAGCGAAAACAATACTCCAAGAAGCCCAACGACATAGCAACGGCCAATGGAGAGTCGCAGAAGCTAGAGTCAGCCGCGAAGGGCATCGGCGGTCGTCCCATCAACCGCCAGGGAGGAGCTCAGCGTCACCCTCCGCGCAGGTTCTCGTCTTCTCTGGGCGGACAGACGAGTGGGCCAACCGGCTTCAATCCGCTGACGGTGCCACAGCCACAGCCTCAGCCATACACGTCCATGTCGCCGATGAGTCCAGTCCAGGTCAATCAGTTCTCACAGCAGCAGCAGCAGCAGCAGCAGCAACAACAACAACAACAACAACAACAACAACAACAGTCGCCTGCACAGAATCCCTTCTTCTCCGCTGATATGCTCTCGATGAATATGCCACCGCAGCCGAACAACGTGGCCCATCGGCCACTCGCATTCAACGGATTTGTCATGGATCCGGCTGGCGGCGTCAGCGGCGCGCCAGGTCCAATGGGCGGCAACATCAGCAATGGCTGGGCTGACATGCCCGCAAAGGCCGAAGGCGGGCGAAGCATGAAGATCGAAAGGGACATGGTGACCCTTCGTCACCATCAGGGACAGAGCCAGATGCACCCCAACGCAATGAGCGGCCTCGGTGGCGCAGAGCCTGTAGAGTGGTTCATGCCATTCGGCATGGCCGGCCCAGACTCAGTCCAGCACATGGGCTTGGGAGGGCACAATGCCGACCCCTTTGCAAACATGTTTGGTGGTCCGGGGGCTATGATGACGCCAACCCAGCTGGACGCTCTGAGGCATTCTCTCTAAGCCCACGACCCTGGCCACATGCATCTGACCACACTTGAACTGCTTCCACTTGACATGGTGGCGCCTCATGCTGCTCTGTGGCAAAGGTAATCAACTTGATGTCGAGTGAGGTTGGGAAGCACTACTCCATATCCTCTTAGTGAGGCATGGAACCAAAAAAAAGACCTTTGGGAAAGGCCTGGGGGAGGCCAGAGGCGGAATAATTCTGTACCCAATGGAAAGCACGATATCCAGCGAGCGCGTATGATAGGGGTCTTACGATTGCACGCACAAAGACGTGTATGCAAATGATGCATACTCTGTATTCCAATGTACACCGAGCGACAGGCGCTTTGCTTGTATGCTGCTAGTGACACATATCGTCCTAGGGTATGCTACTGTACTCTCACTAAAGCTCGTAACCGGAACCCATCACTTTCCCTTTGCTTCTTTGTATGATGATGGATGGTACCCTTAACGCCTCTATGATACTGCGATGCTACGATATTCCAAGTTCCCAGACTCCATCTCCTTCACGACGCTTCCGCCTCTGCGGCCTTGGTGCCCTTGGACCTCTTTCTCTTCTTCTTTCGCGACCCGCCGACCTCGCCGACCACGTTGCCCTTGTCCTCACTCCCGCCGTCGGGCTTGCTCTCGGCGTTCCTGTCCCGCCTGTCCTGTCGCTGGTGCTGCTGTGGCTGCACCTCCTCAGCATCGCCGTCGGCCAGGCGCTCAAAGCCATACGTCGGGCCCTCCCTCTCAAACTCGCGCCCGAAGACGCCGCGGCGCCACTCCCTGAGCCGAGCCTTCTTGCCGAGCCGTTTGCGGTCCTTGCGCTTCTTGTCCGGGTCGCGGAACGAGGCGAGCTTCTTGAGGCCGGCGAACTCGTTGAGGTCCTTGTCCGAGGGCGCGAGGAGAATGTCCCGCGGCGTCATGCCAAAAGACTGCGGCGATGTTTCGCGGTACCGGAAGCCGCTGGACGATGAGGATGCGTTGTTGAGGAGATGGTGGTTGGTGAGCTCGAGCCTGGAGTCGACGAGGGCTTCGAGCCTGGTGCGTTCTTGACGGGCCGCCTTTTGTGACTCGAGGCGAGCGCGCTTATGGTCGGTCGTCTTGCGCTTCTTGGACGGGCGAGAGTCGTCGTCGTCGTCGTCGTCGTCTTCGTTCTGATCCTCGTCGTCGCTGAGCTCGACGGGGGCTTTGGCCTCGTCGTCTTCAAACTCGGGCACAAGGTCCTTGATGTCAATGTCATCGTCCCACGTGGGCTTCTTGGGCTGCTTCTTCTTGCCCTTGTCGGCAAAATGTTCCTTCTCTTCTTCATCGTCCGACTGAGCTGCATCATCCCGGACAGCATAGTAGTCGTCGCCGAATCTTCTTTGCATCTCCTGCTCCCACTTGTCGTCCTCCCAGGCGTCGTCGAGAAACTTCATCCACTCCTCCTCCGAGACGTCCTTGCCCGCCGCGCCCGCTGCTTGCTTGATCTTGCGGAGCTTCGCCTCGGTCTCGTCAAGCTTCAGCTTTCGCAAACGGGCTTTTCCCTCACGCTTTGCGCGCTTCTCTTCTTCCTTCTTCTCCTTTTCAAGCTCACGTTGACGCTGTCTGCCGGATTTCTCCTCTCGACGCACGGATCGTGCGGCTGCAAAGTCTCGGGCGTAGGACTTGAGTACCTCGTTGCTCTTCGTGGGATCCTCAAACCGCAAGTTGTACGCCTGTTCCCACTCGTCGGCCCCGTCGTCACCCTCGCCCTCGTCAGAGTCAAAGGCCGTCCACCTGCCACCCTCTTCGGGGATCCACGCTCGGGAAGCCATAAAGTTGGACAAGAAGTTCTCGGGGTTTCTGTCCGCGGCGGCGACGTCTAGCTCGGACAGCTTCAGCCCTGCGGCTCTCGAGGGATGCACTCCGTTGGCGTCGGCCTTGACAGGTTCCTTTCGCTTCACAAAGTCATCATCGTCCGAGTCCTCGGATGCCGCAGCCTCGTCCTTGTTGGCGTTGATTTCCGACATGATGGATTTCTTCAGGGCATCTTGCTCCTGCACATACGTCTTGGGTTCTTCGTCCTCGTCGTCAGAGGCACCAGCATCGCCTCGCAAGAGCTTCTCTCTGTGATAGTCCTTCAAGAAGACGGGCTTGTCCTTGGAGTCCTTGCCGGCCGCAAGGGTCTCGTCGTTGGGCAACTCGACAAAGGTGATGCTCGAGTCGTAGACGCGGGGATCCTTGGTTCGAATGGCGTGCAAGGTTGCCGATATTTGAGCGTCCAGGTCCTCGGTGGCAAGGAAGCCCTCCTCGTCTTCAGTCTCGTTGGAGGATGAGGACTCGTCGTCGTCGTCGTCGTCATGGTTGGCGTCTCGTTTCTTGTGCTTTTCCTCTACTGCATCATTCGTCAGAGGGGAAACGCAGGTCAGGAGTAGTATTATGAGCTTACATCGGTGCTTCTCCTCGCGCTTCTTATTGTGCTCAAATCGACGAGCGTATTCCTCGTTCACTTTGAAGCCATCGACCTTGGCGCCGCCGTCAGAGTCCGAATCGCTGTCGGCAACGAGATTGCGCTTGGCGAGCTTGGAGCCCGGTGAGGCGGTTGCACCCGGAGCCATGATTGTGTTTCAGCAGTCGCGAAGAGACCTGTAAGATCGCTTGCAGGGGCCGGCCAGACGTACGAGGCCAGCTGGAAATGGCACCTCTAGAATTTTTGGCGGTCTGTTTTCTGCCGCCGGTGCGACAGACAAGAAGGTTGAAGATTTTGGCGGGGCCCGGCTCGGCTCGGGGGCAACTTTCTGCCGACCAGGTGCCCCGCCCCGCCTCGTGTGTGGCGGGCGGAGCCGCCTGTTCGCCCAGCGCTGGGTCCGTTTGCGGGCGCAGGCGACCTCGTCATCGTTGCGCCTCTCGTCTCCGTCTAATTATGCAATCAAGCATCAAATGTTACCCACTCCACGGTAGCCTCGCCATCCCCGATCGACCACGTCCGTCACCTGCAAGGCAGCCAGATCCTCTCCACGGTCGTCGCCCATCAACACCGCCTCCGCCCTCTGCCTGGGCCGCGATACCCTACCCAGCACACTTGACCAGCCCTCGCAGCTCGTCCGATCCAACAGCAAAGCATGGCGGATACGAATGCTCCGAAGCCGAGCAGCAGCGTCAAGCTGGTGCTGCTGGGCGAGGCTGCGGTCGGAAAGGTAGCATCCCCGCGGCTCCTGTGAATGTGAGGTGGCACGTCGCT